>QXTE01000154.1:0-325275 GCA_003942145.1 Platysternon megacephalum | reverse complement strand
GGGGGGAGGGCCCTGTATAGGCTTTATCCAGCCTCCTCAGTATCTGTTACCCATTGGGGTGACTTGATCGAACTAGAATTACCTACATAGGGAGAAACTATTTGATATAAGGGAAACTTTCATGCAGCAGACAAAGATGTTACAAAAGCCGATGGCTGGAAGTTGAAGTCTGCAGTAAGCTAAGAAATAAGATGCACATTTTTAACCGAGAAGGATTAACCATTGGAACAGATTGCCAAGGGCTTTGTACCAAGACTGGGGGTCTTCCTGAAAGACACAATCTAGTTCAAGCCCAAGTTGCCTGGCCAAAGGCAACAATCACTGGTTATGTCTACAGTGCAGCCAGACACCTGCAGCTGGCTGTGCCAGCTTGCGGGACTCGGGATGCACAATTGTTTCACTGCAGTGTAGACTTCCGGGCTCATGCTGGAGCCCGGTCCCAGGGACCCTCCCACCTCACAGGGTCCTAGAGCCCAGGCTCCGAACCTGGAAGTCTACACTCCAATGAAGCAGCCCCACAGCCCGAGACCCGCAAGCCCAAGTCAGCTGGCACGGGCCACCCATGGGTTTTTCACTGAAGTGCAGACATAGCCAGTGTGTGCAATCTATGGCTTGTGTGATGAAGAAGGTTGGATTAGATGATCAGAATGGTCCCTGGCCTTAAGCTCCAGAAATGTTTTATCTTTGGAAGGAGTGGGATGTGAAGGGGAGAATCCTTCAAATATTACTTAATTATTCAAATATTATTANAATTCCCCCCCTTCCCCCCCCCCCCCCCCCTCTGGGCAGCCCTGGCCCTGGCCCTGAGCTCCCTTTGGCTTCAGTGGATGTTGAGAGCACTCAGACCCAGATCCTCCAAGGTATTTAGGTGGGCATTTCAAAGGCCTCACTATCTGTCTGAAATGGGGCTGAAGACATGGATGTATGTTTAACCTCTCAATAATAGTTGTAAATGGCAATAAAGAAAGAGATGCCTGTATTGCGACTTCCAGTTCAACAGCTAACTTACTGCTGCTTCTCATGCGCTTACTGCTGAGAACCAGCAGACTCAACTCCTTAAAGATACAAGATCGGCTCAGCTCTGCAGTTGCCTTGCCTATGAATAGATGAGATTCCTGCTGTCCCTGTGAGTAATTCTGACTTCCTCCCTTTGCCTTGCAGAGCTGAGTCACAGGCATTCTGCACTCCAGTCATGCATTACTTACATGGTCTGAAAGGAAACTTTAACACATCCAATGAATCATCCGGGATTGGATCATTTTAAAAGTTATTCCATTGGTATTTCCCTTCTATTGTAGCACATCTGCCAACACCTAAAACTTCGGCTAACCCAGACTCCTAAATGCATTGAGTTGTTGACATATACAGCTACTAATAAAATATATATTTTTTTAAAAAACAAGTCCTTTAAAATTCCCTTCAATAAACAAGTGACCCTTAGAGGATTGCTGTAGCACTTCAGAGCTGCTAATTTTGTCAGACTGCTTCCTTGTTTTGGAGTTGCTTATTTAAAGAACCCAAAGTTAAAAATGTTTCAATAGCCAGCCTTTAACTACAGAACTTAAATGACTGCAGGTTTAATGCCAAGACATTATTTGCACAGCAGTGAAGTGAACGGCCCCTTGCTCTCTCTCTGTCTCTCACAGAGGCGCACACATTCCTTTTCCGACCAAGATAAAAATAAAATGCTTCCAAAGCAGAGACAAAACCATAACAGTGTTAAGTAAAGAAAACAAGGCATTAATGTACAGCCTGCGCCAGGCCGTCGGCTTCATGATGTAGCAACAGCTCCTGAGTGGGACACAGCCGGTTGCTACCTCACTTTTCCCAGGTGTCAAAGCGAAATCCTATTGGTCCATCGACCGCTCAGTATTTAAAAGAAAAGGAAACATCTGGAAGAGCAGAAAATGCTCCAGCAGAATTTGGGAGAATTTAAATATAAACGTAAAACAAATATAAACATTTCTCTCTGCTGGTCTTGCAGTGTGATAGAGTGTAACTATTTTGGACCTGTCGCGCATTATTCCCAGATCTTCAATAGCAGATGAGCTAGAACTTCTAGGTGTTATTCGTTTGGTCCTCTTAACACTGAAATCCATCCCATTCCTTAGTTTATTGAGGTCAATGTTTGTTTGTCTTTTACATGGCATTTCTCCGATGCTTTTCATACTAGATCCGAAATCCTGTTTGTATCAGTTTATATTGGTAATAAAGTCATTGCTAAATTGCAGTTCATTACTGAAATGCAGCCATCTCTGGGGTGAAACACAGCAGCTGGTTTAACAGCCCACAGCAACAGTGTTGACCACTATTTGCCAACAGTTACTACACAATAGGATATGAGAAACCAGTTTTCACACTGTATTTGGAATGGACTATAACTCTGGTACCTGCTGGCAAATGCTGATTTTTTTTAAATAGCGACTACTGAGGTTATTCCTAGAGTAGTTTTTAACCCTACTACCCCTGTGTGTAAACCCTCTCAGAAACCTAAACATTCCCTACCTGTTGTGTCCTTTTCTTTTTGCCCTCTCATTGGCTACCTACAGAACATGAACATTGCTCTATTGCCGCGATGGGCATCTTTAATGGTCACCCGGGTGGGCTTAGCACAGTACTGGGAATAGGGTTTGCTCACTCATCCATGCCACTCTGCTTGTCGGATGGCAACCCCTCCCCGCAACTGAGCAAAAACCAACCAAACAGAACACAATACTGCATGCTCATGCAGTGCAAATTCTCAGTAACAAGGGTGGCTTGAAGGCACAGTGCTCTTTCCATAAGACTTTATGCTTTGGCGAGGTGGTTGGAAAATGGGGCACTTTTTTACAAACATGTTTGCCAGTTTCCACCCAGGCTGAAATTTTCTGCCCCGATCTAATCCATTGCCCTGCTTTAGCACCTGACAGTCAGGGATTTCAAAGCAGTTTAAAAACATGAATGAATTGAGCATCACAACCATCCTGGGAGCCAGACAAGCAGTACTGGCCCCACCTTACAAATGGGAAAGCAAGGCGCCGAGGGGTTAAGTGATTTACTGGCTGTCACACAGCAAGCCGGTGCAGAACTTGGATTAGAACTCGGCTCTCCTGATGCCCAGGCCTTGGGCTTTAAGCACTACACCAGGCGGCCTCTCAGCTTATGGCAACATTGCGGCCTACGGCTACATGTTTCCCAGACCTCTGCTCGAGCGAGCATGCTAAGCATAGCAAGGTGGCTGCTCGGACTAGCCTCCTCGATACAGACGCTCCCAACCTCCAGCCCAGGGTGTGTAGTTGGTGGCTATTCCGAGCTGCTGCTACTGCCACACTGCTGCTTTTAGTGCATTAGCTCAAGTTCTCCAAACTTACACGACACTGGACAGCTTTTGGCCATCAGCCTATGGAAATGAGAGGACTTAAATAGTCATGTCATAATAGCCTGTTGCACTCTGTAGCGATCTTTTCCTTGGCAGCACGGATAGTATCATACTTGCTCTGCAAAGACTATGCCCCATGACAGTTGTGAGGCAAGCCTATGGAGATCAAGTGTCTGCACTTCCAATTAACTGAGTGATGTTCATTGGGAAACAATATCTTTCCATTTCACCCAAGGGAAACCATGTGGGTGGGAGGCAAATGCCATTGACAGTCATGGGAACTGTGTGTGCATATTGCAGGGGTGATTAAAATAGCTGAGGACCAAGGGACAGTGATCATCAATGACAAGATTCTGGGAGTTGAGGGTACTCAGCACCTCACAGGATCTGGCCCTTACTAAAGAGACCATGAAGTGCAGTTTGATTTAGTCGTGAAGTTTACGATGGAAATCACCTTTGAAAGGCACGGGCGAGAAATGATTTATTAGTTTTTCCTTTATATTGAAGGTCAACTATGCTACGAATCCCCTTGCGGCTTGAACTACAAGTTCTGATTCCTGAAGTCCATGAAAACTGTAAGTAGCATGGACAACATTCCCCGGCCCAGAAAACCTAGAGTAGATACAACCCGCCATAAACCACTCACGATGACAGTCAAAGCCCACCTAGAGACACAGGATCCACAGGTCTCATGCAAATAAATATATGCAGAGAGGATGTGGATCGCTGGCTAGGCAGGGTACGGTTGGGTTCCAAATCCCGTGTTAGAACTTCAGTGACTGCAAAAGGAGCTACACCAGAGATGAAGCTTAATCTATTAATGTTTGTAAAGCTCCTTGAGATCCTTGCTTCATGCTGCTATTGCAGGAGCAATAGCAGCATGAAGCGCATAGAGCCACGGAAGAAATGAAATTATGCATATTCTAAAAGGACTTTTATAGAATGCAGTGGATAGAAAACAGAATCACTGACGACTCTGTCCTTCATTTGCACTTAAAAAGAGGCTGGACTCAAGTAATGGGTTGGGGCGGGGGGAATCTCCTACCCAGACTCAAATACACCATTGATCCAGCTTCTGCAAAATGCTCGCTACTTTCAGGTTCTCCTTCTACAGCAATATAGAGTAGGGGCTTGAGAAGATGGGTGAAACGTCACTGGCTTCCCCTCCACTACAGGCAAATAAAAGCCTCCTGCGCCCATTCCTTAGAATCTCCAGCACCCTTATTTATAACCAGAAATGCTGCTGCCTTGAATCTCCATCCTTCCACTCTTTATACAGTAACACACCTGGTTAAGCAAAGATGCCACTCATGCCTATCTACAGGGGAGTCTGGGCAGAGAGCAGAGGCAGTTATTAGGGGGAAACGCTTTGAAAAATGGGCAGGCTCCTCCTGAAAGCGGCCTGCAGCCTCCATAACTCACATGCAGAGGGACTGACTGACAAACATTCCCAGGTGAATTTGCGAGCCGCAGAATCCAGCCTTTAATCCACTACCACCGACTGCACTAGTTACCTTGGGCTGCCGTATCCCTTCCACTTTTAGTCTTAATATTCAGGAGACATGGCATACTTGATTGATTTTTTTTTCTCTTAAAGTAGCTTATAATGCAGCCATGAAACTCTGGGTCATCGGCCTTACCTGGGAATTTATCCCTGCCTGGCATTCAGATTGGGGAGATGTAGCCAGCCACAGTGAAACTGGAATGGAATTTCTTCAGTCTCAAGGATTCAGAGGAAAGTGACCATCACAGAAATGTAGGGCTGGAAGGGACCACCTCGCGCGATTACCTAGTCCAGCCCCCTGTGCTGAAGCACGACCAAGTATACCTAGACTAGTAAGGGCCACACTTTTCTAAAGCTACTCAACTTGTATGAGGGGGGAGGTACTGAGAGACATTGAACCGAACTGCAAACTTTGTATATGATGGAAACCACTTCAAGCCAGGGGGGTAAGGCAGCACCCCCAGTTCCAGCACCTATGAAGCCACGAGTGATTTGTGGTGCCTAACTTGAGAGCCTTAAAGGGCCCTGATTTTTTTTAAAAAGTGCTGAATATCTGTCCTGCAAGGCAACTCCCAATAATGGCAGCACCCCAAATCACTCAGCATGCTTGAAAATCTTGGTCTAATCTTCACTGTCCTCCTACTCATAGGTTGCTGCTCCCCTGCTAGCTCCTATTGCAAATTCCCGCACATTGTAAACAGTCTCTGTTTTCACGCTACCAGCTCTGAGCTTATGTAGAAAGAAGAAAAAAATCTCAACGATCATCAGCTAAAGGGAGACTTGGGCAACTGGGATTTCGTCCATCTCCCCCAGAAAGAAGTGTTTAACCTGCTAATAAAATTAAGTTCTCCTTAATAACCATATTTCCTCCGCTGAACAGCTATTTACTAAAGAGTTCCCGCAGCTAACCAAAGAGTTCCATTGACAGAATCAGAAGCTTTGGCTGTGAAATTCGGGTATTTCCTGCAGCCACTGGTTTAATTCACATCATGTGGCTCATGTACAATTCCTATCTGATTGGATGCACACAAAAGAGAGCTGTGAACTGGTGGCAGTTGATACTATTACAGAACAGTTCAGATGGTACCCCTGCAAGCTAGGCTTCAAGCTGTGCTTGAAACACATCATGCTAATTCCTCTTCGGTAGGGGGTCTCGGCCTGAAATCTTTGCTCACGAGTCAACTCTGTTCTACAATCCATAGGTTCTTATGCCACACAGCACTGGCCTATCTGAGCCCCTTCCAGTGGGGTGCTAAGTGACATGACGACCCTTTGTCAGGCCTGGTTTGGTCTCTCTCATTCTCTCCTGTTGGGTGGTGAGGGGCGGGGAGCATTGGATGTGCAGTGCAGGGTTTTGTTGTGGTAGGGTTTTTATGGTTGTTGGTTTGTTTGTTAACGTCCATTCCGCTTGGCAGGTCGAAGAAGCGTGCCTCGTGTTTGGAGCAGAAGGTGGGGAGGTTGCCGATGGTCCTTAGTTCCTGGGGGGGTTCATTCCACAGGTTCAGACCGGCCCCCTCAGAAAGCTGTTTCCCTCTCAAACATTGACTTACATTTTCAAATGTGACCAGCTATTTTAGGTGCCTCCATTTTGTGTGTCCAGCTCGAAATACCATACAGGAGCCTGGATTTCAGAAAATGCCAAGCATGACTGAGAAAATCAAACCCTTTCAAGGCACCTTAAGTTGGGCACTGAGAAACCGAGGCACCCAAAATCTCTAGTCACTTGACAATTCAGGCCATGGCCTTCAAGGGGACTTATAGGGATCTGGGGGGGCCCAGAGACCACGGCAGTGTGGCTCAGAGCAGCCGGGAGTGTGGAACACTACTAATTGCTGCCAACCCATCACGCAAGAAGGAAGCTCCACTATGAACCTCTCATGTTGCAGAGGCAGGAGTGGGAGTCACATAACTTGTGTAGCTGGCATGCGCGGCACAACTGACCAGGACTGAGTAAGGTTTTTTGGGGGGAGGGCCCTGTATAGGCTTTATCCAGCCTCCTCAGTATCTGTTACCCATTGGGGTGACTTGATCGAACTAGAATTACCTACATAGGGGGAAACTATTTGATATAAGGGAAACTTTCATGCAGCAGACAAAGATGTTACAAAAGCCGATGGCTGGAAGTTGAAGTCTGCAGTAAGCTAAGAAATAAGATGCACATTTTTAACCGAGAAGGATTAACCATTGGAACAGATTGCCAAGGGCTTTGTACCAAGACTGGGGGTCTTCCTGAAAGACACAATCTAGTTCAAGCCCAAGTTGCCTGGCTAGAGGCAACAATCACTGGTTATGTCTACAGTGCAGCCAGACACCTGCAGCTGGCTGTGCCAGCTTGCGGGACTCGGGATGCACAATTGTTTCACTGCAGTGTAGACTTCCGGGCTCATGCTGGAGCCCGGTCCCAGGGACCCTCCCACCTCACAGGGTCCTAGAGCCCAGGCTCCGAACCTGGAAGTCTACACTCCAATGAAGCAGCCCCACAGCCCGAGACCCGCAAGCCCAAGTCAGCTGGCACGGGCCACCCATGGGTTTTTCACTGAAGTGCAGACATAGCCAGTGTGTGCAATCTATGGCTTGTGTGATGAAGAAGGTTGGATTAGATGATCAGAATGGTCCCTGGCCTTAAGCTCCAGAAATGTTTTATCTTTGGAAGGAGTGGGATGTGAAGGGGAGAATCCTTCAAATATTACAAAAGATTTATTTTAAAATATAAACATTCCCCTTTAACGTTAAAATGCTTCAAAACAGTAACTCAAAACAATCAATAAAAAGGTCCATGTTTGTAACCATGACCGGCCTTTCCTGTTTTCAGCACTAACAATATCCCGCTGGAGTAGCTTTTTGGTCTCCAGCCTATTTATTGGTGTGCTAATGCTCTCTGTACTACACATAAGAATCAAAGCAGAAAGATAAAGCTAATCACATCCACAGGCCTTGCCAAGGAAAACAGGCAGCCCCCTTCCTTCTTACCTCGGTACCAGGGGAAGACATTTGCAGTTGTTAGAGGAGGAAATGCTTGTAAATCAAGAGAGTTCTGTGCCTAGGGATTCTTAGGATGCGGTATTGTCAGATATCGGAGGTGTCAAAACAGGAAGCGCTGAATCAAACTGCTAACTACAAGAGCAACGAGTCCCCAGGACAGGCAGTAGAGAGGAAGGATGATTTTGTGGTTAAGGCACTCTACTGGCACTTAACAGCTCTGGGGTGAATTCTTAGCTCCACCACAGACTTCTTGGGTGACCTTTGGAAAATCACATCTCTTTATACCTCAGTCCCCAGTCTGAAAAATGGGGATAATCAGCCTTCCTTTCTCCTTCCCTTGGTCCGTCTATTCTATTTAGATTGAGAGCTCTTTTGGGGGCAGGGATTGTCTTCTAGGGCTTTTCTATACAGGGAAATTTACCCATAACTATTCTACTATTGCTGTTCCCGAATAACTCCCCAAGTAGACATGCTTATTCCATAATAGCTATAACACTGTCAATTCACACCCTGTCTTATTCCGGAATAACTTCCCCGTGTAGACAAGCCCTTATCATGTGTATGTACAGCATAATGGGGCCCTGATCTCAGTTGGGGTTTCTAGGCACCACTATAGTACAAATAATAATTCAGAAGGAATGAAAGAATGAAATGACGGAGCTGAATTGTTACAAAAAATAGTCAGCCTCATTAAAATCAGCTAGAAGGTAGCAATGTCCTTATTTTTAAGAAAGGTGCTCACGGTGATCCTTAGAATAACAGAGCAGTAAGTCTTACCGCAGAACCAGGTAAACTGATTAAAATGATATGTAAAAATAGAATTATAAAACACCTTGTTGAACATGATATAATAGGGGCAAACCAGCATGGTTAATGCTGAGGAAAACCATGCATCTCTAATCTACTAGAGCGTGGCATAGGCTCCTAGTGGCTAAAGAAGAACTAACTGATATAAATTATATGGACTTTCAAAAAGCTTAAATGGCAAGAGGCAATCACTGTAGAACTCAATGAAAACCTTTATTCAATGCACAGAAGTGGTCAAAAATGCAAGTAAAGCATTAGAATGTATAAGAAATGGAATGAAGAATAATACAGAGAATATGACAATGCTATTTTATAAATCAATGAGAAATCCTCACCTGCAATACTGCCTTCTCTTCTGATCTCACAAAGGATGCAGCAGAAACAGAGGAGTTCAGAGAAGGGAGACAAAAATGAGCAGAGACCTGGAAAGATTTCTGTCTGAAGAGACGGTAAAGATTGGGGCTGTTTGGTTTAAAGAGGAGATGAATAAGAGAGGACATGAGGGAAGTATACAAAACAATGCATGGTATCGAGAAGGGAAATCGGATGCCCGTTTATCCGCTCACATAATACAAGAACAAAGTCCTATTCAATGAATTCAAAAGGCAACGCATTTAAAACTGAGAAAAGGAAATACTTTTTTATATACCATAGATCGGGGTGGCCAAACCACGACCTGTGAGCCACATGCAGCTCTTTTACCATTAAAGTGCAGCTCACAGAGTCACCACGTCTTCCCCATTCTCCACCTACCTGCCTGGGGGTGGAGGAGCTCAGTACCTCTGTCTTGCAGTGGGGTGGTGGGGTAGGGGCTTCTGCCCAGCAGGGAAGGTGGGGGGCATCTCAGGACTTCTGCCCAGCGAGGATGGAGGGAGTGTCTCGGGGCTTCAGCCCCGCAGGGCACACCTGCTGGAGCTCGAGGCTTCAGCAGAGCGGGGCTGAAGCCCCAAGCCCTGGCAGGTATACCCCAGCTCTTGAACTTCTGAAGATTGTCATATGCAGCTCAGAAGGTCAGTAAGTTTGGCCGTCCCTGCCATAGATAATTAGCTGGTGGAACTCATTGCCACAAGATGCTATTGAGGCCAAGAGTTTAGCAGCATTCAGGAAAGTATAGTGAATTATGTGCGTAATGAAAACATTCACAGTTAAGTTAAGGTAAAAATATAAGAGATATAAAGCTTCTTGTCTTAAGGTGTAGGCCAACAGGGGCAGCCTGGGGATTAGAAAGAACTATCCTTTATAAGTAGGTAATTCCATACTTGTCCACTAGGAGGTTTCTTCCACCTTCCTCTGAACAGTATGGTACAGAGACAAGATTCTGGACTTGATTGACCCTTCATCATGAAATCATGGATAAGTGATTAACTGCCTCCTCATGGAACTCAACTGAATTCACATTCGACTGAGCTCCTCTGTCCAAAGATGGGTAGAGAGTGGGGAGCTGCTGCCCAAACTTGGCATTGTGGCCAAGCTCTGACCTGGAAGGTCCAGGATTAACGTTATTACATGTATCAACTCATTTCAAATGCGCTGTCGCTTGTGTCTTCAATGCTGGAACTGAACTTCAGGTACACTCGAAGCAGCAACAGGGAAGCACTGCCTTGTGGAAAGAGCCTTCCTAGGCCGGGTGAGGAGTGAAGGTCCTATATAGTCTCCAGGGGAACTTCACGGGAGTGGGGCCCTGTGGGTCATTAAAGGGGATAAAACAAATTAGATTTCATGGACCTGTGCAAGAGGAGAGCAGATTATAAAGCACGTGCTAGAAATCTTTCCTTTATGTAAGGTCTGACTCCAGGTTAGCTCCTGGAAGTGCGCGGGGTAAGAAGTTGGGCTGCCAGCAAGAGTATATAGAGAATGTAAGCATTAAGGGAATTGTTACACTGACTTCAATGGGGCCAGCACTTCGCCTAAGGCCCCAGGTCACCAGGGTCCTGATCCTGCCTTCCTTGAAATTTAGTTCAAAACTCCCATTGATTTTCATATGCAATATCAGCCCCAAAGTTCTTAGGCATGGGCATAATTACGTCTCATTAACTTCAGTTGGACTAGTCATGTGCTTAAAGTTAGGCCTGGGCTTACGTTCCTGGCTGAATTGGGGCCTTCATTTAGATTTTCTCACAAATTTGCACCTAGGACTTCTACTTCCAATTAATATTTCATCTTGAAGCATGTTTCCTTTTCCTGACCAGGCTGCTTTCATTTCAGTATGGATGGCACACCCAGGTGTTGGGAGGAAGGGCAGGGGCATGTCACCTCACAGGAAGAATGTTTTGGTGGCTGATTCTTTTTGGCTGAGGCGCATGGTCCTTCCAGATGACTGGGGAGCATTTGTTCAGTCTGGTTTCTTGTAAGAATCATTCTGAATTTGTTAAAGTTTGCAGGGAATCACTGAAATGTTTATAATTTATTAAACAGGAAAAAAGCAACCAGAAGGCCACATTCATTTATGAAAACACATTTGTATGCTGGGTACTAGCAATATTGTATGCTCTGAACATTTTTTTTTAAATGCTGGTAATCTAAATCTATTAGGTGAGTACATTCATTTGAAATTTCATAAAGGGACGCAAGCATAAGTATTTGCAGGATTGGGCATTTAAATCTGCAAACACACTGTTAATTTGAATTTAAATATCTGTAAACATTTAAGGTCTGGATCTTTGGCTAGTTTTAAACAGCACAGTTCTGTTGCAGTCAATGCAGATATGCCAATTTCTCCCAGTTGAATATCCAGTCCTTATGGCACCGATCCTGCAAAGACTTACGCACATACATAATTTCATGTGCTGTGAATGGTCAATGGGATGACTTACAGTGTGTAAAGTTAAGCATGGATGTAAGTCTTTGCAGGTTTGGGGTCCCCCACCCCACCTGAGTTTATAAACATCAAGGTTACTAAAATAAAGGGCTTTTTTTGAAAATCTGATTTGAACTGTATTATTAATCCTTTATGCTATTTGTTCATATTTTTCATTTCACTCCAATTAGTCAAGGGGGAAAAACAGATAAGCGAGTTCCAATTTAGTTTCTCATCAGTTTCACTTCCAGGCTCTTATGCTGTAAGCACAATATTATTGTTGTTTGGGTTCTGAGTATAAAATACACGTTCTGTAAGACAATGCACGACAACTTTCCTATCCAGATTTGCTTTTGCAGGACCCCTTCCTCCTGCCTTTCAAAAAATAATAAAGATCCTAGTTGACAGTATCCCTTTAAAATGAGAACACAAACAACCACACGCCCAGATTTCTTCATTCCAGGGGCTGATACTTACCTCGGAAAGGCCTCCCAGTGCTGGAGGTTCTAGTTGAACATTGCAAGAACAATAAGGATTTTTAGGGGCATTATGACTGGGTTAGTAAAACACAGCTGCCCCTGAAAGTCCCTCATTTTTCTTGCTGCCTCTCAGTGCCCTCCAGGTCCCTGTCAGCTAGGAGAGTTGACAGACTTGCTTCACTCTGGCTTGCTTGTGCTGTGTAAACGGACACAGGAAGGCTTCGGCAGTTTCCCCAGTCCTACTCTCCCCCCCCCCACTCCCTCCCCGGCAACAGCTCAGAGAGCCCAGCAGTGCTGGAGGTGCTTAGTCATCATAAGCTTTGCCTTTCAAGCTAAATATTGTAACAATGTGGTTATAGGCTGCAGTGCAACCACACAGGCTTTTTGTCACTAGCCCCCTTTAAGCCAATCGAAATGCCACCCAGCAAACCCTGCCAGATAGCTTTTTTACCCTAAACAACTGGGGCATCAAACAAATAGGATTCTGTATTAAGAACACACAAGGAACAGGCAATCAGATCAGAGCTGGCATTTTTGGCTGGGGGAAGGGGCTTTTCTCCAGCTCAGAGAGACCGATATTGACAAGGTCATTCCACAGATTAGTACCGCATGTGTTAATACAGCACTCATGCCGTAATCAGAAGATAAACCGCTGTACGCTAACGGAAGGTCAGCCGTAACAATCAACTGTCAGTGGTAGGAAACCATACACAGCTTCCCAACAGCATCAGTCACTTTTGATTTATTAATAGAGGCAGGACGGTTGAGATTTATATTAGGGGATTATTATTGATTTTTCTAGTCATGGCCCGGGACCCCTCTGTGCTAAGTGATGTACAAACGGAACTAAAAGATGGACCCTTCCCCAAAGAACTTCCAAGCCAAGTACATTTTAAAGAGGCCTATAGGATTTAGGTGCCCCGCGCCTATTGAAAGTCTATGGGAGCTAGGTGCCTTTTAATTCCTTTGAAAAATCCCATAGTAAATCAGCAAATTCAAGACTGCACAGTTTTGAGTGAGAAGAGCAAGGCTTTTTGTAAATTCACCAATAATTAAAAGCTTTAGTAGGTGGACTCAGCAGAAGTCCTGAGCTGATCCCCCAAATACCTCATTTTGCATTACATCTAAGGTGCTTACGTGGCCCACATCTCCATTTTCTGAACGCCTCACAGCCTTTGATGTATTTAGCCTCATGACACTCCTGTGGGGCAGGGAAGTGCTATTATCCCCATTTTAGGGATAGGAAAGTGAGGCACACAAAGACTAAGTGACTTGCCCAAGGTCACACAGGAAGTCTGGGCCAGAGTACGGAATTTAACCCAGGAGGCCTAAGTCCCAGGACAATTTCATAACCACTGACCCAGCCTTCCTCTTGTGTTAAAGAAGGTGCAAACCTTTCCCTGTTCACTTCTTGGTAGTAGGCTAGGAAGAACGTCACTGGTTTGACAGCCCTTAAAATGTAGCTAGTCTCCTCAGAGCAACAGCCAGCAGCCCTCTGACCGTAAACAGAACAGCCTTTTGCTGTGCCCCCTAGTTGCCCGGCACTGTGTTGGATTCAGTTTCCAACAGGTGTGTTAACATTCATCTCCAAAATAAAGTAAGCTAAGCTGGCACATTCAGCTGCTTTCTCTGTACAGAACTGCATCTTGTTTGAAGCTGCTGAAGCTCCAAACATGTCATCACCACGGATACAGCTGGTAGGTTAGTGATTCTGCTTTGCATGCAGTGTAAATGACTAGATTTTACACACTCATGCAGACGCCAATGAGGTGTAATATTAGATTTATATCTCCCATGTCCTCTGGTGGGAGACCACATTCTGCAGCTGCAGGCAATGAGAGTTCAAAATGGTCCATAAGACCCTCATTATTATTTATACAGACCATTTTTATTTTATTGAGATTTTTTTCCCAGGGCCTGATATACAAATAAAAGGGAGTTCTTGGTCTGCATTTGCTAATAAAACACCAGCCAGGCTTCTGATCCAAAAAACGTATTTGCATCTTTTAAAAATTATGACAGCAGTTAAAAAAGAAAAGTTATAGCTACGTGACGACACTGGTGTCCTAAAGAAAGCCCAACGGCAAGGTCCGGTGCAAAGCAAAGCAGAGTCAGAGCAGCAGAAGGCCCACTTTGGAAGGAGCCTGGCCAGCTGGCTCGGTCATTTAAGGAATCTATTCTTTTGTAATGAACATCAAGTAGTTTTTGGACCCAGATTAGAAAATTGCTCTTATTATTTGCAAAGGTTTGAATGGGGTTTTCTTGATTGATTAAAATAAGCAACCTTCTTATTATTCTTTCTTATTCTGGGAGTGCCTAAGAGCCCCAGTCCAGGATCATGTCCTTGTTGTGCCAGGTGTTGTACAGACAAGAAACATAGGAGACAGTCTGTGCCACAGAGAGCTGTCAATCTAGACATTAGACAGGACACAACAGGCAGATGAAGCGGGACAAATAGGGTAACAATAAAATGAAGAGAGTTTAACAGAAAAGCAGAAATCACAGAGTGAAATCCTGGAGTCACCAACATCAGTGGGGCCAGAACTGTACTCACAGGTTATTATTCATTTAGAGCATTATCTGCTAGGTGATTGGTTCTTCCAAACGCTCAGGAAGGACAGCCCTGCTCCGAGGAGCTCTCAAGCTAAGAGTTTTTGGATCAAAAATTCCTCTTTGGCATTGCAAGTCCAGACAGAGCCGCACTATGCGAAGTGCCCCAGAAATGGAAAGCAAGACCCAGCAGTTTAGTTTCACTCTCCAAGGCCCCAAGTCAACAAAAGCATTTAAGCGTGTGCTTAGCTTTAAGCAGGTGAGCAATCCCACTGTCATTCAGCAGAGCACTGACGCACATGCTTAAATCCCACTGACATCAGAGGGACAAGTCGTGTGTTTCAAGGTAAGTTTACGTGCTTTGTTGGCTCTGGGCCTAAGCTCAGCAAAATGCAAAAATAAGACAAGGCAAAGAAAAAAAATCATCATCAAGCATGAGAAGTAAATTAGATTTTTAAAATTCTTTCAGCTTTAATCATCTGAAGGGGTCGTTAGTAGCAGACAAAAGGTTGTTTGTTTGTTTAAAGCATGACTTTTACTTTGACAGTTTCCTTTCCAATGCAAAAAGTGAAAACAAAATGTTCTGTACCCCAAATAAAGGCACAGCTCCTCAGCTGGTGCAAATCGGCAGAGCCAATGGACCAACACCAGTTCACACCAGCTGAGGAGCTGGCGCTTTAAACTTCAGCCCCTCATCCTGCTCCCGCTGGAGTCAATGAGAGCTTTACCGCTGAGCTGAAGGGCAGCAGACTTGGAACTCTCTCTGTTTTAAACTAGACCAATTGCAGTTGAAACTACGTTGTTAGTCTGAGAAATCTAAAAACACGTTACATTTCTTAAAGCTGAATCTGATTGTATTTAAATGAGCCAATGGACAGAACATCAAGAAAACGGCTGACGCTCAAAGATGTGGCCTTGGAATTTATTAACGTCTTTTGAGAGATGCTGGCAATGCATGCATCCAAAAATCAGTTATTTATGGTATTTAGCCTCTAGAAGAACATACTATCTTTATGAATAGAGCCTTGTCTGCGATTTGTTCTTGAAATTATGATTGGGGCTGAGCATCGTCTTAAAATGATATTACAGATCTCCAAGGAAATATTAAATCAGTGACCTCAGAGTACAAATAAACGCATATAACTTCATGGCCCACGCTATGTCAGCCATGTCTCATGCAGTGACTCAAGCAATGTGCAGTTGCACCAGATGTGCAAGATAATGCAGACAGCCATCAAGAGGTTACTAGCTCAGAGAGTCATGCAAGTTACTAGCCACACCAAAAGGCAACTGTTTAAAAAGAGACTGCCAGGCAGGGTTGATGATAGGTCTGAAATTAGACCCAACCATTTTGGTTTGGGGGGGTGGGACAGCGTGTGTGCTGGCTGCACCCTCCTGTCGCTCTGCCCAAACCATTCTTGTGAGCAAAGCCAGTGGGAGGAATGGAAGGTCAGACTGCACCCTTTCACTGCTACTGCTGGTATCTGGCAAGACCATCTGAGCAACATCAATATCAACCCAAACCCTTTCTTTATTCTTCAGATTCTTCCAGTAGCAAGCTCAGGGTCTGATCCTGCAGCTCACGTGAATATGGGTTACAGGACTGAGCCCTGAGGTGCCACATCTTATCACGTTGACTGTCCAGATAAAACAACACATGAAAGTTACAAAAGGATCAGAAGCCACATACTTCATGCAGCACAGAGGCCATCTCTCCTGCTGCAGGAAGATTCAACTGCCCCTTGCTACGCCTATCTACCTCCACTGCAGAGAGCCCAGTTTACTGCACTAACCGATGCACAGATTCCTTTGAAAGATACAACTCTTGAAAGGGCAAGTATGTTATATGGGAGTACGAAAACATCCAAGAGCGGAGAGTACGTGCAGAGGGAAGGAGGGGCAGTACCAGTGCTGACTGGGGAAACACCCAGTCCCCAGGGCTGGTTAGGAGCATTTAGAACCATCTGCATTTTACTTGCTTTGATGTCCTCAATTTGGAAGAGCCTTTCCCCCTCCTGTATCAGAAGAGCTGGAAAGCCCAAGTTATTTTTAGGGGAGGGTACATTTGAGGCCTATTAAGCTTGCCAGTATCTCTCTGAAACCTGTCAGGTTTGGAGAATCAAACACACCACACAGATTTTTCCATGGAGTCTACTTAGAAAAAACAGCAACCCAACAATGCAGGAGCCAATAGTTCAAATAGTAACTTTTAATGCTCATCTAACACTTTCACCCCATCGCAATGACCTCACCGTTATTTATGTGCAGGGGACTCACACACCAGAAGGACAGAGCAAGGCACCTACAGTACCTGACTCAAATTACATTAAATAAAACAATTAGTCACCATAATAAACAAAGAAGTCTTTCCGACGGCTGCTGTATTACACCCTCCATGAGTGGGACGAAACTGGCCAATGGTATATGGCTGCCAATGATCACAGAGTTGGCTTTGCTGTTCGATAGAAGGACTCCAGACACATGCTAGCAGCAGCATCACAAAACCAAGCTAAGCCCTTAACCCTTGACAAAGATACACCACTAAACCAAGCATAGACTCTGGGGGGGAAAGTGTTGTGGGCATGAGAGCTGGGGAAAAGAGAACAGGAGGGGAAGTGCTGGGAATCCATCACTAGCACAAAGGCACCGGATCTCTGCGGCGAGGATTCTGGGGTTATGTAGCTCCCTTGGGATCTGCAGAGGTTGGCACCCGCCCCTGCAATGCCTGACCATTTAACTGGGGAGAAACTCCACAAGGGGGTCTCCTCTTTGGGTTATACTAAGTGAAGGGTGATCCTGCCCAATGGGTTGATCAAGGAAGCTTTGATACTGAAGACTGTACCAAAGGAGATACAACAGGGAAGGTTAGAGTCTGATAAACAACCTCAGGGCAGGCCAGATTCTGATCTCAGCTACACTTGCATTAGGTCTGAGCAGCTCCACCAAAATCAATGATTTTAGCCTGGCCATGCACAGGTATAACGGAAATCAGAATATGGCACACAGAGTCCCTGTTGCATTTACGAGACATCAGACGTTTATTTAATATTTATTTGATTTAAAGACACCCAACTTAGTATCATAAACACCTGCCTAGGATATGTATTGTGCTTACCACAGTGTGATCCTATCATCAGAGACGTGGCGACTTAAAATTGTAATGGAAACAGTTGCTTTTAAACCAATAAAGAGCCACCTAAAGCATGTAAGGCCCTGATTCAACAAGACACAAACATGTGCTTCACTTTAAACATGGGCTGACAGACTCAACCACTGAAGCACTAAGAACCTGACAATGCAGCTGACCACCACCAGCAGAAGAAAGGACCTCAGTGATGTGCCTTGGCCAAAGTGCCAAGCAAGGCAAAAATAGTAAGCAAAGATCAGGAAAAAAAGTGCCAAGCAAATTAGATTTTTTAAATGGTTTTCCTTTTAATTAAATAAGGAATTATGAATAATGTCAAGGAACACATTGTTCCATTTACAACATATGGATTTTTAAGCTAAGGACTGGCACTGTCGTACCATTGACATTTAATGTGATTTGGGTGCCTAACTCCCTCAGGTTTCTTTGAAAACCCCAGCCCAAAAGCACCTTCAGATTCACCCGTTTATCACACACACCAGTACTTTTTAGAATTCCCAGGTGCTGATATGGCAAAGCACTTAAGCCCAGGAGTAATTATGTGCTCTAAGTTAAGCACATGCTTAATTAATTTGCTGAAGAGAGATGTGATTACTCATATGCTTCAAAGTTAAGCATGTTAAGTGCTTTGCTGAACCAGGGCCATTAATCTGCTCCAATGGGTCATGTAAGACTCCTAGTTCCCCAATTCCTTGAGGCTCAATAAGTGAAGGGAATTTACTAGACATCCTTTTATTGACACGCTCTGATAAAATACACAAGGTTCAACATGAGTCTGATTTTAGATTTTAAGTGCACACTTTTCTTACAAAATTATTTCTAACATCCTTAGTTTACCTGGAATGGATATTACCAAAGATTAGTAACATTAATATACCACATACCTTTACCTATTGGCTACTAGCACTCTTTCTTATGCCGAATATTCTGCCTTGTGCAACGTGAGTGTTAAAATAAAAGGTTAATTTGATTTCCATTTTTAAAAATTGCCGCTAGAGCCTGTATTGATATCAAACAAATAGTTATACAACCTCTGGGACTGGAACATGATAGGAAAGGACCATGTGCTGAAGACAGAGGATCGGTACTAAGGAGTCTGCACTGATTAGCTCTCTAGGCTGTGCAAATTACAAGCCCTGCAGAAAGGGGATAATAATGGTTATTTCATAAGGGTGTTAGGGGGATTGGTTAGCTTGTATTTGGGAAACGATCCTCCAAAGAAAATGTGAAGTATTGTTATTACTAGCTGAGGGCCCATCACATGACAGGGTGCAGTCAATAAATCATGGGTCAGGCCTGGTTATTTGTGTAAAGTCGCATTTTATTAGCCAGAACGTTACAGGATGTTTGAGTGTTTTTCTTGTTGTATCTTTCTGCCTCCTCAGCACAGAGTTATTCCCAGCTCATAATTGCAGGAAAATCAAATCTCCTTCATTTCCAGAAGGTGAAAAAATTGAAGTAAGGGAGTCAACACAAAACTCCACTTCTTGAAACATAACTGCTACCATTTATGGTTTTGCAACAGAAACTCATGCTCAGGCAAGTTGGCTGAAATAAACAAACTGGCTTCTCAATAAGGAATCCACATGACCTATCAGTAGTGCCAGCTGGGCCAATTTGAAAGGGGGGGGACTCCCCACCCGGATCAAAACCTCTTTTAACAGTGACAGACCAAGAGATTTCAATTAGCGTGTGGCATGTACAAATCAATTTTCAATGGCCAACCAAGACAGCAATGATTTTGATTATAAGGATTAGAGAAGGAGGTTGTGTCAATTCTGTAGGAAGCATCCGCCTTTGTGAAAAAAAATAGCTACGATAATTAATAAATTGTGGCTACTACTTTCAGCCAATCCAGTCACATGTTGTTTATTGTCAGTAAATTCATGAAAGAGCACATTTTAGTCACCAGGGAAAGTGAGAAAGAAAAAAAAATTAGATTGCCAGAAAGATTTCACATGGAACCCTAATATTCTCTCTCCTTTCACATTGTTAATAGGATAAACTCTCTCTTTAAAACTGTGCAGCCTTTGGATTAAAGTCTCAGTGTTTTGTTGGGCATTTACATTGATCTACTATTAAATACAAGAAAACCTTCCACCAAAAAAAAAAAAAAAGTCTGTTATTAGACAGTATATCTGCTTAGCTCAAACGCTACACGGCTTTTATGTACTGGGGAATTTGTAAAGGGACTTTTTTCCACTTTGATCTCACCCTTGTAACTTGTTTAGAATGTCTAACTATAGGAAACAATTGCTAGACATACTGTAAGTGATAGTTGGACATATGCTATATATTTTGGGGGTCAATTTTGTATTCAAAAGCCTGCTTGCGTGAGTAAAGGTCACAGGAACAGGTCCCTGATTTATTAAATTCCATTAAATAAGCTAGAATGGTGTCGGCAACATAAAGTTCATATTTTAAACATTGTCCTTTTCTCTGTTGCTAACACATACGATTCATATGAGTAAAGGTTATCATCATTTATGGGCAGCAGTAAAATCCCAACGTTCAGTCTGACCAACACATACACAATCTATATGCAATGTTGCCTATAGGGACTGTATTTGAATATGATCTCTGTCCAATGATTTGTTAGCCAATACATATATGTTAGGCATAGTATAAACCACATCTATGGGTATTATGTGCACAGTATTAATATAAGTGTTTGGCAGTTACGTTAACTGAATGTATTATGCCCTTCCCACAATTATGTTCACTCATGCTAAGTATCCCATAACACTTGGCAAAGCTGACGTCAGCTTTGGCACTAGCTAATAGAGAACTTGTCAAATGCACAATATATACGGTCTATGTCCTAGCATAGGTATTTTCACAGGCAACTGGTTTAGAATATAGTATCCAAAAGAGAAGGAAGAAAAATACAGAACAAAACAACAAGTTAAGGAACTGTTACGAATTGATCGGTTGGATTTTAGTGATGTACAGTACGTTGTAACTTGTAAAACCCATACTATAAACTTAGCTAGGTTAAATGCATATTTCTAAAGCACGGCTTCTATGTCAGGTGACGATGCTATAAGGTAAGAATTGCTTCCCGGAAGCAGTGTATGTATGTCTCCTTTTCGTATTGTACTGTTTGTCTTTAGACAATACATTTGGCTAAGTTCAGTTATTTAGTCTCTTGAATATTTTTAAGAATGAATTGTGACTGTAGTCAAACAATTGACTACGCCTTTTACTCAATAAATTAAACAGTAAAGCAATCTGTTACAGTAGCTGCTTCGTATGTCCATAATTTTAAAAATATATGAAAAGAAAAAAAGTGTCTGTAAGGAGTATATAAAAGTTAAGCAAATCTGTGTAATATTCTCCAAACAAAATGTGCAAAGGATAACACTGTCAAAAGTGCCTAACTGACTTAGGTGTCTAAGCGCCACTTTCAAAAGAGTACTTTCAATTAGAGCTGTGTGAATAACTGAATATTTGTTTTGTTGGACGAACCAAAAAAAAAAAAAATTGGGGGCGGGGGGAATTGTTTCAGGTTGAAATGATTTTTTAGGAGAACTGAAAAAGTTGGGGGGAAATTTCATTTTTTTTAAATTTTAAAAAATTAAACTGGAAGTAAAATTCCAAACTTAAAGTCATTTCAATTAGAAAAATCGAAACTTTTGGTTAAGGAAATGTCAGAACACGTTTCAATTTTTTCAGATTTCATTTTTTACTTAAACAATGTAGTGACTTGGACATAAATTCACAAAGTGTTTTGGTCAGCTCAAATCTGCACTTTCCAGAGGAAAAAAAAGTAAAAGTACTGTAAATGAGTCTTAGATTTCTAAGTGACTTAGGAGCTTTTGAAATTTTAGTCAGTATCAGCATATGTATTTTTAATGGCTTACTCTTCCCTACTCTTCCCAAGAACTGCACAGTAAATGACTGAAAAAAAAGTAAATTTATATTTTATACATTATAAAACTATATTTACATAAATGGGGCTTGATCCTGTTTCCACTCAAGTTAATAGGAGTTTTAGTATTGACTTCAGGGCGGCAGGATTGGGTCCACAGTACCCTGTCTGTGCTCGATTCTGCTCCCACTGAGGTCAATGTGGTGGTCTTCTCCTGGACTTTAATAGGGTTTGGGATCAGGTTTATTGGCTAATGTGCCTGCTGTCCTGAATCCTGCATTGTATAATAATAAAAGAAACAGCATACATAATTATTGCACAGATAGGACTCTGCTGAGTTTGGAAAACTTCTGCCCTCCCTACTTGTGCTGTCCAATCCCTTTTTGTGTTTTCCTCAAGCTCAGACAATGAAAACAGCCTGCTTGGTTTCACTTTTGTTTAAAGCCATTTTCCTTCCTCTCACCCAATAGCTCAGTGCTGCTGTTCAGGTCTGCAGCACTGCTGGGGAGTATTGGAAGTTTCAAGAAACTTCATGAAAACAACTCTGTTCAGGCCAGATCCTCAGATAGTGTCAATCGGCATCACTCCACTCAAGTCAGTCTGGTGGGAGTTTACTTTTGAAAGCTATTTTTGGATGTTTACACCACATTGTATAATCCAAAATGGACTTGTGACTCTCCAAGGAAAAAAGTACCTTTGTTTGTAGATAGCTGGGTCAGACCCTCAGCTGGTGTAAATCGGAATAGCTCCACTGAAGTCAACAGCTATGTCCATTTACAGTAGCTGAGGATCTGGCCCATTATGTTTTGCAGACGTGTATTTATAATTTTTATTTTTGTCATTCAGTATTCATGTAACACTAGTAGCTAGATATAAAATATTTGTCTTTCGAAAATGTGCTTCAAAATGATATCTCAGAGCTCTGATCTTAGCACTGTTTCATATTGATAATACAGCGCTACATCATTTACAAACATTTCTTTAGCATGGAATATTCATAACAACGATCCAGGTGAAAAGACTCTCCAGATGTTTGTCAGAAAATATTACTGTTCACAAAAATTACACCTCAGCTGGGGTAAATCAGTGTAGCTCCATTGACTTTGGTGGAGCGAAGCCAGTTTACACCAGCTGAGGATCTGTCGTAACTGCTTACAACCGCAGCACTATTTCCTTGGAGAGTTGCAGCTCCATTCTGTGTTACATACAATGTGGCATAAATATAAAATCCCAATTTATCGTTCACGATTAAACTCCCACCAGATGTTTTGAAATAAAGCTACAGATTAAAAAAAAAAAAAAAAGAACAATATCCCAGTGTTAAAAAATATGTCAAAACTTTAGACAAACTATATTGTATAACACCCTATATTGGCTAGCAAGCATTTTCCTTACTCTTTGCAATGTTTACACTTTAAAATAGGGTTGTATGAAACAACTGCTCCGATCACTGCAATCACCACAAGATAAAGTCACTCCATAGAGAATTCTGCAGGGAGAAGATTATTGCTGTGTTTGCAAAGATCTCAGTGGAGAACCCCTGTCAAAAAAAGCCTCCATTTCATTGTGACTAGTAGCTTTTAGTGGCTCTTGATAAAGAAATTAAATAAAGTCCTTGGAGGAGGGAAGAGATAGTGTTAGTTTTACAGCCTCAACATATGCAGAACTTCCAACTGCATATAGCACTAATGTCATAAATGTGTGTGAATGTCCTCATTCAGACTATAATTTATTCCCCGAGGAGATGCTAAACTAGCTCCACTATGCTAAATGCGAACCAAACTCTCCCAATGAAGTGAGTGCAGTATATGTATCCCAGAGCTAAATTTAGTCTGAGGCTTTCTGTAATTCTAATCTCAATTTACCACTTACAACTGCAACAGACAAACATTATAAAATGATTCCGTGAAGTCTGTTAGAGTATTGGGTTAAGTTCTAAAAACTCTTTATTAACTAAGATTGGGGACATTTATTTGAAATTTACTCCAGATAAGTTACTCAGTGTACTTGAGAGTTTGATTTTTTTTAAATGTAAATTATTTTCTAACACTTAATATTTTCAGGTTGTTTTTCAGGTCTTTAGGGCGGACTAATTTCAAACGGGTACTGTTCATATAAAAAAAAATCATTAACTGTGTTACTGAAAACACCACAGTGACATTAAAAAGACAGAAGCTGTAAATATCTGAATGTGCTTTTCATTATTATGATATTTGTTTACTTTTATGTATTTTGTTCACCTTGGACAATAAAAGTAAATTGGTCAATTCACTTTTGTTTAGATTAGCTTTCTAGTTTTCATTTAGTAGTGCATGATTGTTGCATTTGTATTTGAATCCCTTTTTTCCCTTCCCCAAAATGGTTTTATTGAAATTAGTAAGCAATAACATTTATAGCTTACACATTTATATTCTTATTAGGTTTGGTACAAAATAATAATTTTAAAACACAACCTAGATTTAAAATTTCATTAACGATATCCCTTTAATGATAAAAGATATATTTAAAAGTGGAATAGAGGACATTATTTCTTCTAGGAACTATCAAAATAATTTTAAAAGTGTTTTTAAAATCAAGCTCATTTAAACTGATCTATGTTCAAATTGTTGTTTCATAACGAAAAATCTTTTGATTTGTTTCCCCAAACAAGATGTTTCGCTACCACCCAGCCCGGAACGCTCCAAATATGTTTGCCATGACTTGTTTAATAGGAATAAACTCCATTATATGTTAAGAAGTCTATTTCCAATAAGCTGAGCACTGCCACCAGACCTTAAGGCTTCCCATTGATCATAGTTGGGAAAGTCTGAGTTTTTAAAAAGCGATTTTGCTGCTGTTTTTAAAAGAGATTGTGGTCAAAATTAAGATTCCTGACAAGGTCTTACTCTTTCACGCTATAAATTCTTAATTGGTTTTCCAGCATTTGTAGGTTGCTATTAGCTCCATTCTCTCAAATATCAGCCCATCCTTGCTCTTCGTAAAAAAAATTCCTTTTTGTGGAAATATGATATTATTCCAGATGTTTCAACATACAGCAATTCTGCTTAACTCAACCTGATCGCAGCTCTGTAATGAAGCCGAGTTAAATAGCTTCTGGAACTTATTCCTTAAACTACTGCACTTACATATTTGAATTTAACCCTGTGGATAGCATAGGATTCAAAAGCCACGTCCTTTGTAATACTGCACAGATCTGACTAAAGGTTTTTCCATATCCACAAAACCTTTGGTTCAAGAACTGCTTTAGCTTTCTGTCTAGTTATTTGCTGAATAGTTTTGACAGACAGCGTATCAAATTAAATTTAAACATGTTTTAAACTGTTCTTCATCGAATTATAAAGGAAAGTGTAGTTTCTGAATGAATGCTATTCTGGCATTTTAGTTCTAGGAAATTCCTAAAACTGAGAAAATTGACAATGCAGTTTAAAGAGATTCAAAATAAGAATATCTAGCTTTTAGCACCACTGTAGTTAGTGGGAGCTTTTCAACTAAAGTGAATGAAAGCAGGATCAGGACCATATAGTGCTTTTCCTCACTAGATCTCACAGCTCTTTACAAAGGAGGTCGGTATTATATTCCCATTTTATGGAGGACTGACCCTGTCCCATTCCCCAGAAGTTATTAGCTCTTTTAATAGTGTGCATTTCACTGTTATTTATTATTATCGTTGCATTTTTATTGTCTGTTTAGGGCCCAGAGGCCTTGGTCAGGTGGGACTCTTTACAAGTAAATAAATATTTGTGACCAAGACCAAAGGTGCTCATAATGGGTGCCACAATAGCTAATCTTAGTGGGGAATATATTCAAACCACGAGCAATGCAATGGAAAATGGGAACAGACTGTCCCATGGTAGAGGACCCTGGGACACTTTTAAGGAGTTTCCCCAAATTATCAGGGGGGTCTGGAGAGAAACAGGATGTTCCCCACACCACCAGCCTGGGTAAAACATAGGGTTCCATGACCAGAACCTTTGGATCCTCCAGGATCCACACAGATCCTGTGGAATCCACAGCAGCTCTGAGCCATCTCTCTTGGGCCCTGGGAGGGTAGCCATTTGGACTACCCAAAAACCGATCAAATAGTTCATGAATCCTTAACCTGTTCATTAGACAATACCCTTTTTGGGGTTCCCTTAGCAATAAGTCAATTAACAAAGTAAGAAAAATCACAAAAACTCTCCAGCAAGCAGAGCTGTTATCCCAAAACAGGAGAAACACCAGAGACTGAAGTCCATAGAGACTGGCTATTGCTACTGATTTTACATGAAGCCGCTCAAATACTATGGTGATGGGGGTTGAATAAAACCCCAAGACAGATAGAGAGAGCAACGTCCAGCAAATTACAATGTGTTCTAGCCATTCATCCACCCCATCTCTTCCATTTGGAATCAGTGACCTTTTGCTATTCAGATACAGGTGGGGAGGGAAGCTATGATCAGCATTAACAATTTGGAAGCATTGTCTTTCCTTTATCATTCAGAAATGTTTAAAAGAAAGTGCAAACATTCCTATGGTAGTTTGTGACTGTGTTTCTTTAAGAGCGGCACTTTAGAAAGAGCTTATGTTATACACGGCAGGCAAGCCACATGCTCTGCATTCACCATGGGGGTGCACAGGGGCGCCAGATTCCGAAAGGAGCAGAGCATGTTGGGTACAAGTGGGGTGCTAGGCTCTTGTGAAAATCTGGGCCCTCTCATGTACTGAACGGCAGAGCAAAGAGCCAGACACTCGATACAGAATATAATCCAGATTGAAGACTCCTTCAGTCACATACATGTGTAAAACAGATTCTCCAGGCTCATTATGTCCCAGACCCCCTGTAACTCTTCAGACTATCAGCTTTTGAGGTTCCCTATCATGAAGGTCTCTATTTGCAAACATCGAGCCACAGTGGTTCTTAAACACTGCAAACAAACATTCTGCTTCTCTCTCCACAGTTCAAGTAGTGAGAATCCAGCACGAACCCCACCCCTCTCCTTACTAAGATAGTTGTCTTTCAGGCCTTATCACAGACAAAACACAGCCCTTTTTTGTGCCAAAGGAGTAGGACCTGCCAAATATATACCAACGCTTTCAGAAGGCTGAAAATGTCAGCCTTACAGTGTAATAAACTTCACAGTAAAGGCTCTGACATAGAGAGAGACAAGCAACTCTGCCCAGAACTAGGTTATGGTGGGGTACATGCTATCAACTCTGACTGCTGAGGAAAGTCTATTTGTACACCGAGAAAGATTAGCGAAAGAGGCGCAAAGTTAAGAAGTGAAAATAAAACAAAGCCCCATTATTAACAGGGAAAAAAGCTCACTGAGCCTGCAACCCAGAAAGCAGAGGACATTATGAAATACAGATTAACAGTCAAATCACCAGTTAAGAAAACTGCCATCAGAGCAACAACTTGCAGCAGAAGTTTGAAACATTTACCGTTCTAAGGTGTTGGTTGGGCCAAACCTGACGCCTAGTCGAAATATGCTTCATGCCCAATTTAAAAAAAAAAAAAAAAGGTAATTATTTTTACTTCATAATTTGTCAAAATCACTTAGGCGTTGAGGGAATTTTAGATTCAAGTCTGATTTTTTAATCCAATCAGAATGGTTAAATCGAACCATGTAGTGATGCCAAAAAATTATTTGCATTAGCCTGCATTGCTCTTTGGGGAAGGGATTGTGTTTAGAAAGTGCCTCGCACATTGTGTGTGCTACTGAAATCTAAGCAAATATGAATAATGAAGATGAATGGGGAAAAATACAATTCCTAATATCAGCACGTCTGTCACTAGAGTTCTCTCAGTGATGAACAACTGCATCCACTCTAGTTCAAAACAGATGTTTGTGTTTGAAAAAGTTTGTCCTTTCACCTTGATGAATGACATGGTTAAAGAAAAAGCTTTTTAGAAGTGACGAGTGTTTTGGGATGCTCAAATTGAGACACTTAAAGGAGCCTGATTTTCCGAAACAGCTGAGCACACAACCTCTGAGAATTAGTGCCTTTTAATAGGTTTCAAACTGGGCACCCAAAATTTGGAAACCCAAAGTCACTGGTCATTTTTGACAATTCTGGCCTAAAATGCACCAAGGAAGGAGAGGAAACAAATATTGCTGGAAGTAAGATATTTCAGATAGTTATAAACCTGGCAAAAGCTAAACCTGGCACCTTATGGGACTTTACAAAGCAAACCACAAGAAAGAAACTCTCGTTGTGAAAGAAAAACTTTAGCTGTCTCATCAGATAGTCCCAAGAGACTGAATAGTGAGAAATAACACGTATAATCTTGACTCAAAATTGCACTTTCCTTGAAACAGAAAAAGTCCAAAAAGTGGCATGGAGAGGTAGAAAGATGACAAATATGGATTCAGAAGCGATTTACGCAGCAATAGACATCTCTCCCACATCTCCACTCTACAGGCTACAACGTACCATCAGTTTTTAAGCCTAAATCCCCACTGAAATCAACAATCCCGCATAAAACTTGATGGCAGGATACAGCCCTGTACGCCCTATGTACTTTTACAATGTGCTACCTTCGCTCGTCTTGCTGTAGCTCCCATATGTTTCAGAGCAACTGATTAGAATCAGATTGCTGTGATTTCATTACAGATTAATGTAGTTTAAGGCTAATGATCCCTAAGGAGGAGGGGTGGCATGTAGTCCAGAGACAGAACTTACTTTCTATAACCACATTCAGTGTGACAAGGACAACATTTATCATCTTGGGGCAAACCCACCATTTTAGATTTTTGCCTTTACTTCTTATTTTCACATACTTTTCCTTCAGAGCTAGGTGGAAAACTGGTGGGGTGGGGAGAAATTTGAAAATAAAAAAGTCTCTTGAAATTTTGTTTCAAAGAAAGTTTCCCACCCAGCTCTTAGTACAATGTTTTATTAAGATATCAGGCCCAGTCCAGCACTCACTGACTTCAGGGGCAGCAGGCTCAAGTCATGAACTGAAAACATCAGAAATGTGTACACATGGGCAACAATTCTTTGTGGGTTAAAAATAATATGCCTATGATACATTCTGGAAGATTATTATTTGATTATGCAATGTACAATGTCAGAATGCAAATGTTTTAATCTCATATACTCTGTGTGTGTGTATCTATATATAATAACAATGTTTGCAAAGCACTTTGGGATTCTTCAACCAAAAAGCAGTATGTAAATATTAATAATTATTACTGTTACGAATGAGTCCTTTAGAATTTGATAGGGATGAAACTGACAGGGTTCTTCAGAATCCTACAGAAAACTCAAAATAGAAGCTGTGTTTTCTATATTTATATATAATCATCCTTATACAAGTCTGGAGCAGCGATATTAAAATGAGACATTACCCATTAAAAACAAAAATCTGTTAAGTTCTAAAGGATGTTTCAAAAATCCCAAAGAAAGGTTATCGTTCTCAATTAAATTCTATACAATTTGTAAACAATTACTACTTGGCCTTGCTCCTTGTTCTATTTCAATATTCTAGCCTTTAAAAAGGAGAAGTCAAAACTCTTTAGCCCTCAGAATATTTCCTACATAAGAACTTGAGGAGGAAAAAAGTTAATGGTAATGCAGAAGGGCATGATCCTTATTATATCTATCTATCTATCTATCTATCTATCTATCTATCTATGTGTGATTGTGACCGTCTGCATTGTTTGTATATATATCTATAGATATATATATACAGAGAGAGAGATAGTGTGTGTATTATATATATATATATATATTATTCACACACATATATATATTGTACACACACACACATAATGCAAAAGGGCACCATATATATAGTCATACATGCACACCCATATATATATATTCATAGACACACACTAAAAGCTGGGTAACAATAGGCAAGATTTAGAGCTGTAAGGAGCAGATCATAAATTAAGGACAAATTTTAGGGCAAGTTTTGGGGGGTTGGTGATAGAAGCATATTAACACGAAGAGATCTAATGGGCCAAGCTATTTAATATATGAATAAGTTATCAGATTTACAAAAATCTGATCAGCTGTGTTTTCTGAAAGTGAAA
The DNA here is from genome assembly GCA_003942145.1 of Platysternon megacephalum. Lineage (NCBI taxonomy): Eukaryota > Metazoa > Chordata > Testudines > Platysternidae > Platysternon > Platysternon megacephalum. Next base: position 295,761 of record QXTE01000154.1, on the reverse strand, counting down.
GTTGGAAGGAACAAGTCCTGTGAGCACACAGACAGTTCAGGCACTTCTATACTACTGCAGAGAATTCAGATTTTTTAAAGAAACCCGAGGTTGATAGTGCACTTCGCTTTAAAGTGTTTCCCCTAAAATAGGCTTTCTAGAATTATGTGCAAATTGCGCTAGTACAGTGCAGTCAAGAATCATGGGACCTCAAAGTGATACAATAAAGTCAAAATTAATTACCACAGAAACTGTACGCCACGTGCAAATATCTGGCTTTCTCTTGAGGTTCAAGCGAAATGCATTTCAAAATTCCCAGAGTGACATTTTTTATGGTACGACTCTTCTCCTTTGGCTTTACAACATCCCAGCTAGTATAAAAAGTTAGTGGCCTCTCCCTCCAAGACAGACGCCACTGCCAGCCCATCGCTGATAACCCCCCGTTAAAAAACCAAAACCAAAACCTTCTTCTGAGCTTTCATATCTGAATAAAGAAATAAATGATACTGAATTTGTTTACAGTCCAGGATGAATTCTACTGGGATCTGGGATTAGATATACTCAGAATATAAAAGAAGTGAGTTGGTTTGTTTGTTTTTTCCTGGGGGTGAAGAAATACATTTAACCATCATCTAAAATGAATTTTTAAAATTCTATCCCTCGGCCGAGGAGCAAACTCAAAACTCACACATCTAGTACCTGGAAATCTGTAAAACACAACTAAGGTGACCAAATGTCCTGATTTTATAGGGACAGTCCCGCTATTTGGGTTTTTTTTCTTATATAGGTACCTATTACCCCCCACCCTCTGTCCCAATTTTTCACACTTGCTGTCTGGTCACCCTAAACACAACAGCCCTGTTGCTGATTTGTGCAGCTCAGAAAGCCCAGTCAGACCCTTTCCCAACAGCACAACGCCAGGGCAGGGGCATGCAAGAGTTAATAGCCCTGAGAATGATGATTATTTTTTTAAAACCAAGATCTTCTCTCCCACCCGCCCTGGCTCTAACTTTCAGCTGTTGTCCTTCTTCACTTGTTTCACTGCCCCATGGCACTGCAGGTCCTGGGAGCCGAGAACTGGGACTTTGTAGGCCAGTTGAATCCAACAAACCTCTCATCTCGCCCGCAAAGACCCAGCCCTAGACTCGCCCAATCCACCCGATCGGACACCGAGAGCAAAACACGGGTTTTAAATGGGTTTGGTTTTTTTTAAACTAGGGATTTAGCACCTGATCTGGCCGTTGGAGATGGTTTAAAAAAAAAAATCAACTCGCAGCAAATTGTCATTGTCATGTCGGCACACAACACAGGCACGGGAGCCCCTAACTTTAGGAAACTCGCCTTCAAACCACTACTTACCCCCCCTGCCCCCGTGGGTCGAAATCAAGCCGGGCTTCTGCTCCAGGGACTGAAATCCGCCCCCGAACTGCTGCGACTAGCACGTGTCACAAGCTACGCGGGGCAAATCCGGATCCATGGCTTAGCCGTCTAGCCAGCCCGAGGGTTACCGCGTTCCGATTCCCCCCAACGGGCTAACCCGCCTGCAATGCCGAGCCCCTGCACCAGGGAAGAGCATCTCTGACTAGGCATTGTCTGCAGATGGGAGCTGAAACGGATCCGCTTTGCCTACAGAAAGCAGAAGTTTACACAAGGGGGAGGAAAGGAAAATCGTTTTAACAATCCGGTTACCTTCTCTCGGGGTGGTGGGCACAGGACACGGGGAGGAGGGGGGGGCGGCTCTTCGTGCCCTGCCCTATCCTCAGACAAGCAGGTCTCCCAAATACGGACGGCAAAGACTTGACAATTAAGTGGAGAGAAGCAATGGGTAACCCCCCTTCCCCCCCCCCCCAGCCCATTCGCTAGAAGGCGGATATTTAAGCTGGTATTTGACCACGTTGAGGATTTTTTTTCCACCCTTCCTCTTTGCCCTTGTTAAAAAAAAAAAAAAAAAAAAGTGCAACCGGGACATGACAACATTTCCCATTAAAAACAAAAATCGGTTACATTTGCCCAGGATAGGGGAGGGAAGGGGGGGGAGGATAGAGAAAAATCCCAACCCGACAAGTAGAAAGGGGAGGGGGAGGGGGGGGTGAAACCACCCCACCAAACCAGAAAGAGGCGACTGGATCCTTGCACCATTCAGAAACATTTCCGATTCCGCGGAGTTTCCGTCCAAGTTGGAGACAAATATCCTTCGAAAGTTCGCACGGCGCAGCCCCACGTGTTAATGACACATCCAGAATGCGAGCGGCTGCCTTTCGGATGCCCTAACGCCGCGGCCACGGCTGACAGGGGAAACGCACCCTCCTGTGCCCAATCTCTCGCGCTCGCCTTGCTGTTTAAGGAAGCACCCTAGTCCCCACCCCCTAAATTAGACAGCTCTCGCCGCAAGTTAGCTTGGCAAATGTGGAGGCTGGAGGCTTTCCGTTGCTGCCACCCTCAAAAAAAAAGATCATTTGGTCAGTTAGGGTTTGCACAAGACAGGAAACGGACAGTCACAGCTTCGAGGGTTTTCCCCTAAGTCATTATGCCTTCTTGTTTCCAGTAATTTTCCTCTTTTCTCTCTCTCTCTCCCCATTCGCTTCCATTTGAGCAATCCAAATCGGATTTTTTCCCCCCTCTAAACTAAGGGACAGAGAGGCCCCCTAGTGGATCTCTCAGCTGCTGCTGTCTAGAGCTGTAATTTTCAACCTAGGGTACTGCAGAGGTCTTCCAGGGGGAACATCAACTCATCTAGATATTTGACTAGTTTTACAACAGGCTACATACAAGCACTAGCGAAGTCAGGACCAACTAAAATTTCTTGATACTGCTCTATAAACCATACCTTGAAATGTAAGTGCAATATTTATATTCCAATCGACTTTATGATATGGTAAAAATGAGAAAGGTAGCAATTTGTCAGTACTAGTGTGTGACCCGTTTGTATTTTAATGTCTGATTTTGTAAGCAGGTAGTTTTTAAGTGAGGTGAAAGTTGGGGTACACAAATCAGGCTCATGCAAGGGGTACAGCAGTCAGTTGCGAGCCACTGATTTAGAGCTCATGAAGCGCTGGCAGTGAAGGGGCAGGGGGATTACCCCTTGCATGAGCCTGATTTGTGTACCCCAACTTTCACCTCACTTAAAAACTGATCTAGAGCTCATGAAGCGCTGGCAGTGAAGGGGCAGGGGGATTACCTGAGTGTCAGCCACATTTTCAAAAGAGGCCACGGACTTTAGTGATACCTCAATATTTCAGGGGCTTGGGTTGCGAGAGCGTGGGCTTGATTTTCAGAGGGGGTGGGGTGGAACGGAATGAATAGGATTTGTGGTTGCTAGGCTGTTCTGAAAATCAAAGCCAAGGTCTCAAAGTTAGGCAGTCAAAAATAAGTACTCAGGACTCAAAATCATGGGCCACATCTGCTGCAATGAGTAGGTGCCAAAGAGTGAGGGCCATATAAATCCATTCAGATTGGAGCTGTGTACCTGTTGTTTATCCAGTCCAATCCAATCTGACTTCAGTGAGGCCAGAATCTGAGAACTGATGTTCTTCCTGAAGGCTAATATTTTACTGGATATCTGTGTATGGTACCTGAACCTTGTGCTTGGATGTGGTCTACTTCTACGTGGCTGTCTTTATACTTGCATATAAGAGTTCTCTTATCTAGTTTTCTGTCTTTATTTTAATTTGCATATCTGTTAGTCCTGTGCACTTTCTTAGGTGGCTGTATTAATATTTGTGTAGGGGTTTTCACCTAGCTTGTATGCTAATATTAGCTATTTATGGGGCTAAGATCATGTGAAATTTCATATTCTATGGTACTTCGACTTTCCAGGGACTATAACACTGATTCGATCTCACATCAGTCGGGGCCTCCGATATGTCGCCCTAAAGCATTTATGTGTGTGTGTGATTCAGGAAGACATGGTATATTCCCGTTTCCTATTTATTGGTGTAGGGAATGACCATGGTGGCTGTGCAGAGGGCCTAGAGACAGAGCATTGGATGGGACAGAGCATTGGATGGGCCTAGAGACAGAGCAAAAGTTCTGAACAGCCCCAGTAAGAAATTTGAGAGAGAGAGAAACAGGCCAGTGCTTTCAACTCACTCACTCATTCAGGGGACTTTAAAGCCAATGTAAAATACATCCAAGTTTTCGTTTAAAAAGAAACAATTTTAAGTAAAACAGAAAATTATTTAATTGCCCCAAGATAAAAATATTTCACATGCCCAGTTATTATAGACCTGTTTTACAGAAATCCTGAGCACCGTAAACTCCACTTGAATTCAAAGGGAACTGTAGGCGCTCAACACCTGTGAAAATCTGGCCTTATGTTTGTACTGCAAAAAGAAACAAAAAAGGAAAATCTTCCAAATGTAGAGTACTTTTTCTATACTGCACACACACACACACACACACAGTAACTTGCCTTACATTTATGCATGGCAAGATGACATACACAAGATGGGTACACAACTGTCCAGTGCCATTTTAGTTGTAGAATCAATTTCTCCTTAGGAGAAATATATCAAGGGACGTTTGTATCTTAGTTTTCATGGGAAACAGTAGCTTGAAGACTTAAGGCCTGATTGCTCTGGGCCTGATTAGAACTCACTCTTGCATCTCATCCTATGATTGTCATCATCTTTAATCGTCTTTGTATTACATGAGTCCAATCCTTCTCCCATAGGATATGAATAAATCCTCTTGACTAGAATGGGAGTTACTCATACTCAACAGGGTGAGATGAGGGCCCCAGACAAGCCTGTAATTACATCAGGAAGTGAAAGGAAAGGAGGGCAGTGCATCTATATACATCAGAAATGACTTAGACAATCAGAATATAAGTGACTTGTTACTTTGGATGCTGTAGTCTTAGTTGGTTAGAAAGTCCATGTGTCTTGTAGTAATGGAACATGGAGGAGGTCAGACACTATGGTGATGAGATAGATAGATAGATAGATAGATAGATGTCACAGAATTTCTGGAGAAGTAGCTATTGTGAAATGTCATTTTGTGCCAGTTTGGGATGTGCCATGTTTTAAATTATATAGAGGCCACTACCCAGGGCAACGCAAAGAGTGATAATTTATTTGTTAAATTTTAGTGCTGAGTGGAAGCTGCCCAAACATCTCCAAACCACAAAGCGAGATAAACAGTTTGACATAATATATGTAATAAAAACAGCACTTAGCATTTCACTAGGATCTTTCCTCCAAAGACCTCAAAGTGCTTTGTAGAGGCGAATATTTTATTTGAAGGGAAACTGAGGCACAGAGAAGTTAACTGATTTGCCAAGGTCACTCAACAATGGCAGAGTGAGGAAAAGAACCCAGATCTCCCACTTGCTAATCCCATGCTCTTGCTGTTCTGCTGCAACTCTCAAGTAATATGCAAACCAAATAATAATCTATGGAGAATAAAGTTATATGTTCCCTGGTTAGAAGGTTGCTGAATGTTTAGAATCAGGGAGTATGCAAAATAAATAAGGGATCACAGGCTAAAAGGCTCAAGACTAAACTGTATGGAAAATATTGAGATAACATATATTAAAGGTAGATGTTAAACTGATGCAGTTGCTGGTCATGTGTGATGATAACATAGAGATAATCACATCATCACTACAGAATAATGCAATTCTCATATAAAGAAGATTTGCACACACTGTTCAAGGAACTAAAGCTCTCTCCCTGAGTGATGTGGTGATGACATAGAAATTATTTTTCATGGAGGAATAACACTGATAACATTTGATTTAAAGTGATAAGATCATTACCATGTTTACAGAGATCACAGGGTAGCATGTGCTGTTCATTTGTTATTTTACCACACTTGGTTTTTCTATAGTATATTCTTCTTGCTCCTTTTGGCCAGTTCCATTAACAGCAGCTCAGACAGAAAGATTGTTGCATTTCTTACTTGTGATAAGCCCTAAAAACTCAAAGCTAAGAATATGTAAAAACAGGAAGAAAGAACAAGACAGGAATAGAACATTTGCTACCTCTCATATGCATAAGAGGGAAGGGAGATACTTCTCCCAAATTAACATGATCACATATTGCTTAGCTGGAGCATCCCTGAAACAGCTGTTTAATTTCCTATTTTCAGCACCATGCATGTTGATTCAGGTCCTGATCTTGCTCCCAATGGAGTTGAGGACAAGCTCCTATGAATTTCAGTAGGAGCAGGACTGGTCATTTATTCAGGATTTTTGCACAGCACAAGTTCCTACACTGTGGCCTGATCCTTTATGAGGTACTCTCAACTCCCAAACAGCCTGTTCCTGCTCTCACGGAAGGCAGTGGCAAAACTTCAGTGGGAGCAGGATGAGCTGGACTGAAGCCAAAGTCTTCACCTTGCAGGGGGCACCCCGCACTTTACAAGATCAGAGCTTTGGTCTTCACCACATCTTCCCAGAGTGGGCCTTCTCCACACAAATACCTCCTGGCTGTGCTCCAAGGAGTAGGGAATCCAGTGCCCGGGGACTGCAGGACTGCAGCTCCATTCTGGATGGGGGTTATGAAAAGGATTAACTCTGCATTCAGTTCCGATGTAATCACAACTGTATCAAGTTGTAACACATCACAATTTTCACAACTCTAAAAATAAATGTAAGCAGTTTGTTAGAACCAGTTTAGCAGCCAAAGGGCTAATATATTAATAACGTTAGACTAACAATGGCACGGAACAATAACCAGGGAACAATGGATTAACTCACTACTGAAAATAGCCAAGTTTAAAAAAAACCACCTAATTTTTACAAGATCCAAGAACCAGCTGTGGCAGCCCTTTTTTGGTATCTCCAGAGATGTTAGTACTCCCCTCTACATTTCACAGAGGATATGTCAGCCATTCCGAATTACTCCAGATTCACAATGTGACTCATGGGCTTGAATGGGAGAATTCTCTGAGTAATAAGGGTTTGGATCCAGACAACAGTGTTTTTAACTTTCCTTGGCGTCGTATCTCTTTTTTATCTTTCTTCTTCTTTGCTCTGTTGTTACGTTTCACCTTCCCATGTAGTGCGGCTCATTCTGCTCTTACTTAGACCCTGGGTGAATCAGGAATAATACCGAAGTCAATAGAGCGGGTTACACTAATGTATAACAGGACTGACATCAGGACCAGTATCTTTGACTGTAGGCACACTATGTACCAACCCTTCAGTTAATTTTTAATAAAGCACCTTTCATCTATAGCTCTCAAAGCACTTTACAAAGGAGGGCAGTACCATGATCCTCATTCTACAGATGGGAAAACTGAGGTACAGACAGGTGAAGTGATTTGGTCACAGCTAGCCAGCAGAGACAAGAATATAACCCGAGTCTCCTGAGTCCCACTACAGAACTCTATCCACTGGGCAACACTCTCAGGTCGCTCATCTGGGTTTGTATCTTTGGACTTGATTCTGCTACCCTTACTCATACTGCCTAGTACCTCACTTTGAGAGTAGGCCCATTGATTTCTGCAGAACTTCACAGAGTGTGGTCCTAGGGTGGCAGAAATAAGCCCAAAGAAACAAAGCCAGGTTTTCTCATCTGGCTGAGAGCTGGGATTTGGGGTGTTTTACTCCCCAGGGCCACTTTGCCAAATCCCAGCCTATATATATGTAAGTGGGTAAAACTGAATTTATTCGTTACTGAAAGAGACAAAATTCAGCCACCAGTGGACCAACCTGCAAAGATATTGTGCTCACGTGAATGTGACTGAACTTGGTGGTCATTAGATGAAAGTATGAGACCATAACAGATAGACAGAATCACATATTTTTTGTCAGACTAGTACATAATGGCAAATTTAAGACGACAATGCTGAGCCTGCAGACATAGTGACTAGCGCTGGGTGCATTTCACGAAGGACATCCATTCTGTTTCTATGGTATGAATAGATGTTTCTCCAAAGGGCCAGATCCCCACCTCAATTACACCATGTAAGGCCTCAATTCTATTCCCATTGACCTCAATGGTGCAGGAATGGGCCCTAAATGTGGAGTAAGTCCACTAAAAGTCACTGTAGAATAGACCAAAATCTGCCCCCGACAATATGATTTGGGCCTGATTTTCAGAATCGCTGAGTACTCCCACCACTCCAGAAGGGAAGGGGAACCAAAGCATTAACTAGCAATGATTAACCTTAGAAATAATGGTTTCCTTTTCAAACACAGAGCTGTGCCTCTTCTTAGTATAACGACCTCTGCTCCAATTGCATCTATTAAAGACAATTCCTGGGGGAGACAGCTATATGTAACCAGATGTTACAACTGTGGAAACAGCAATCACGGGTACAGTGGTGTCATGGGCAGTTTAAATTCTTAGTGTCTGAACAAGAAGTTACGTATATAAATAATGGGTGCGTTTGTGGGAGCAGCTGTCAATGGGGAAATCCCCTTATCCTACCATAATCCTACATTCCATAACCCCTGGCAATTAAACAAACGTTATTTACGCTGCTGCTTCCTCCATGGGGGACCTTCAGTCCATGCAATCCTTCCTCAGTCTTTTAAAGTTTCAATCTCAAAATATGTTGCAAGTGTTCTCTATTTGGGAACTTGGAAGTGTGATGATGTTAAACCCTGGTTGATGAAGGGCAGGAATTAGGGGATTTAGCTCAACTAGGGTCTAACAAGAAATGGGCTCAGAGGTAGCAGGTGAGAATTTGTTTGCACAGCAGAAATCTTGCATTGGCTCCAAGAGATTTAAGTGTCTGCTGAGAGGGGAGAGGTGTGCACAGGACGATCTATGTACAATGCTTATTTGGCCTTTGTTACTATAGTACCTGAGCACCTCATAAACTTTCATGTATTTATTCTCATCACATACACTGGGAGTCAGAAACTGCTATGTTCTAAAGCTGGCAGGACAATAATTCCCTGTGTCCCGTGCCTCAATTTTCTCATCAGTAAAATGGGGATTTGGGCCCCGATCCAATTTCCATTGAAATCAGTGGTGAGAATCCCATTGATTTCAATGGAGTTGGATCGGACCCATAGCCCTTACGTACCAAATAAGGCCGCAATCACACAGGCCATTCCATCCAGTCAGACCCCTGCGTCTGTTGAAGCCTATGGTGCTGTGCACTGACAGAAGGGTTCACCCGGGCAAAACAATTTGCAGGATCGGGGCCAAAGGATCATCAAACTTTATTGCTGGTGAGAAATTTTTTTTAAAAATCTGGGTGCAGCCATGAGCAAATGTTAAACTTAAATGATAAAGGAAATATTATCCAGATCACTCCATCGTATTTCACATGCAGATTTATGACACACATTTCAGAGGCAGTAAGGAGACAGACTGTGTGTTCAGACCCTCCCAGCCTTTTCTCTCCATCTGTAAAAAGGGAATATCCTACATGTTCAATGCTGCAGTTTAATATCATTGCCCCAAATCAGCCAAGATATTAGTACTGTTGGGCCAAAGTCGCTCCTGGTGTCACTGTACTGAAATCACTGTTAGTACAGGGATGGATTTGATCCAGTATCCTTTAGATGGTGGAAAACAATACAAACTCTAAAAGTAAGAAAGTTTGTAGTTTATATGCTTTTTATACTGCTGATGTGGTGCATCACGGGGAATTCTGAATCCTGGCTTTGTCCTCATAATCTTCATGTTGTTTCAGGGAAGCTGATTGTTTTGTACTGAATGCAAAGGAAATAGTTCTCCATTCAGACATGAGGACTAATAATTTGGAAGCTGTTAGTCATCCCAGGCCTGACTCTGATCTCATTTACATTGTCTTTGCAGTCATACAATTTCACTGGCTTCTGTGGAGTTATACCCTAATGTACACCTCATGAAAGTAAAAACTATGGTCCTGATCTTGCAAATCCTTACTCACTGGGGTAATCCGTGCTCCCTTACTGGTGTCAACTACTCCTGTGTGCAAAGTTTACAGGACTGGGCCCTGAACCTCTGGTTTTTCCCGTTAATTCTATAGTCACAAAGAGGAGTCGGAAGCTTTAACATCCTCTGCAGTAATTCTAATGCTGGCTGAGACCTACCCTCGGTAACATAGTGGAGTGGAGCCCCTAAAATGTGCAGGCCCGTTGCTGCAGAGGTCAGACGTACTGGTGAGGAGACGAGATTATAAGTAGCCCCTTAGGGGGAACTAAAACATTCGGCATAATTGAAGCTTTGTTACACTCATACCAATTGGAACTGAAACTGGCATCTCGCTGGAGTTCAGCGCAGCAACTGCTGCCATTCAGCATGAAAAAAATATGTCCAAGCCTCTGCAAAGCTGAGGAGGTCAAATTCCAGGGGCTCCCATGGCCTCGTGCGGTGCAAAAGCCAGAGAGATTACTTGCTGAATCGGAGGCTTATTTTGCCTCTCCAGCAGTTGCCATTGTGGTAACAGGAAAACAATACTGCTTCTTAGGAGACAGAGTGTTATTCATTTCATCGTTCTTTCCAGCTGCGTCACTGAACCAGAGCAGTTCCCTCCTGCAGAAAAACCCGCAGGAAGGGAAACTCAGCAAGGTGAGCCTCAGAGAGGTTTCCTAGATCCATGCCCACATGTTGGGGGGAGGGGGGGGTTCCAGAGGGCTGAGGATTTGGTGGACCGACGCACACAGATCTTGGGGGGTACAGAGAGCAGAAAGCCTACCCCACTTTGTGCTGAAACAAGATCTACCCTGCAGGGACAGCTCCTTTACTCCGGGCAACGCAACTCCTACAGAAACTGTCTGCACCGCCATTGGCCGGGAGGGAGAAGACATTCTTCAGTTTTCATGGCTTGTCATCAGGACTGGCTCCACAATCTATGCGGCAGCAGCACACTGGGCCTTCCTCTTCCTTCTGTCTGTCACCTACACGCTCCTCTGATCTGCCAGCCGCAGCTCTGTCCCTGAGCCCCTGTCCCGCCCGACTGCAGGGCCAGAAAATGAATCCCCCAGCTGCTCTCCCCAATCCTCATTGGGAAGGTTCCACGCCTGGATTTCCGGCAGATGGTCCAGAGCCTAGGAGTAAGGAAGAGAGGAGCATTCACCACTTCAGGTGAGGACTGCAGAGTAGAGGTAGCAGAAGGGATGGGAATTGTCCAGCCTCAGCCTACTACTGCGCTGGATGGCTCTCCCCAGGCATTACTGTACATGGGTCCCCCAAATCCTTCTTTATATTTAGAGACCAGACTGCGCACCACTGCATTAGTACAATAGGAAACCTTTATACTGCATTAGAACAGTCATATCAAACCTCTATTTGTGCTTCATTAACACAACATCTAACCATCACATAGTGCCTTACCTCCAGAAGTATCTCAAAACGCATTACAAATGACTGGCTATGGAGAGATCATCTCATTTAGTGAAATGCAGCCACCTCTGGGCCGGAACTCAGCACACACCAACACTACACAGCAGGTTAACCAATGGAATTCCTTTGGTATTTCAGGGAGAATTTGGGTGAGCAAAACATAATTATCCAAATCACAATCCTGCACTGGTATGGAAATGGCTGAGTCGTGCTTTTCTGTCTCTATCACTGGAATTTGTTTAGGAGACACCCACACGCTGGCAAAAACACTATGGGATCCTTAATAAACACAATCATAATAATACCTAGCTAGCACTTTTCATCAGTAGCTCTCAAAGTGCTTTACAAAGAAGATCACTATCAACATCCTCATTTTACATGGGAAACTGAGGCACAGGAAGATGAAGGCAGTGGCATCAAGGCAGTGGCAGAACCAGGAACAGACACAGGTTTCCTAAGTCCCCATGAAGTGCTCTGTCCATTAGGCCACGTTGCCTCCCTCGCGATCAGGGCCTCAATTCTGCATCTTATCTAAGACTGCCTCCAGCATCACACTGCCCCTAACAGAATGCTGGGCCACTGGCTCAATGCTGACTGAGAGGCAAGAGTGCCACCTATTAATGGCTATTAAAATGCTAATCCAGTAAGAATTGGGGCCTCATTCTGCTAAGTACTTCACACACCAAACACAAAAAGATTGTCCCCTAAGAGCTGAATTATCATCATTACTTCCTGCAGCACCTTGGGTTTCTCCTAGGGCTGTCTCTTAGACTCATTACATGAAAAAGCAGCTATTTTCCCCCAGAATGTTTTTTTTTTCAGCAAAAAGTCTTTAACCTGAATTCTGACTTCTTCAATCACCTTTAAAAAATAAAATAAAATAAACCCCAAGCTTCTAAGGAATATTATTCCCAAACACATACTTGCGCCTCCAGCAGAACAAATCAAGTCATTTTAGTTTCTGCTCAGGCCTTCAGCATGCAGACAAAAACATTTTTTATTCATCAGTGGTAAAAGGCTATAGCCATTTGACTTTAAAACACAGACATGCTTAGTTCTGGGCTCTCTTCCAGGAAGTCTGTGTCACCCAGGCTGTAGATCGATATGTTTGTCTGCAAAGTCACCCTTTTGATCTGTAATTTTTCATTTTGACACAAGAAATGCCTCTTGGTCAAACTTCAGTTGGTCTATTAAATTCTAAATCATAATGGAAATGAGAATCACATTGCTGTAACCATGTGATGACTTCAGTTTGGCGTTTACTTATTCTTCTGTTAGTTTGCTCGACTGTATATTTATGATTCCAACAACACTGAAAATACTGTTCCCTGGCTTCATTTAGGACAGTTGCTTAGGGGGGGCAGCAGTGGTCTGGCTTTCTCATAAACCAGCCGCTCCACTTTATAGAATAAATCATTCATTGAATTGCTTAAGCGACATGAAATGTTATCACAATTTTTTTATATTGTGCTACCTGAGCGTCACGTCAGCCAAGACCTTCCATGTATTGTTTATAAAGGTAGGTTTGGACCAGAAGCCCGATGCTCCTTATTCCCTCCCCTTCTCCCCCATTAGCTCTTCCTCATATGAGCAGTCCTATGGGCTCCAGCAGGACTGCTCAAGCCAGGAGTACTGGCACCCATAAGCGTTTGCAGGATCAGACCCATGCATTTATATTTTTCTTCAATTAATGAGTTCAAGATTTTCTCTAACACAGACAGCTGGTGTTACGTGTAGGGCAGTGCATAATTTGTGCCAGGGCTTGCCGGGGCTGAGCTCCGGCACCTCTCGGCTTGGCAGTTCATAGCCCCGGCACCTCTGGGCTTGCCGCATCAGTAATGAAAGTAAAAACATTGCTTGAGCCCTGACACCTCTTTCATTACAAATTAAGTACTGGTGTAGGGAGTAGGCAGGAGGCAAAATGGCTGGAAAAAGAGCCCCCTGCCTTTATTAACTGCACCAGCAGTACTGATCAGGCTTTTGGAAACATCATGTTCACACTAGCCATCCACAAAAGCTTAACATAGGTTCTGGTAGAGTCACTCCACATGAATATTACATAATCAGATTTGCATAGCTACTCCCATGCTAACACAGTGCTTCTCAACTGGTGGGTCGCAACCCCTGGGCGGGGCTCATGAAAGATAATGGTGGCGGTGGTTCCCAAGGCATTGAGAATTTTTTTTTACAATCTAAGCACTTCCCAAAAACTCTCCACACCTTTGCCCTTCAAGGTCAAGTATTTTCTGCCACCCTCTTGAAACACACTTACACAAATCAGTTACACAGACATCTTTTTTTTTTTTAATCATCAATACATTTTTTACACTTACTTTTATAACAAATGTAAAGGGGTCGTGAAAATCGTTGACTGAATAAAAGCCGCCAATCTGAGTGGGATGAGAAACACTGTACTAACACATGGTCAAGATTTCAAGAGACCAGTGATTTTGAGTGTCTCATTTTTGGGTGCTGAACTGAGGCACCTTAAAGGGACCATATTTTTGGGAGTGCTCAGCACTTTCTGAACATCAGGCCCCTTTAAAGCAACTCACTGGGGGGAGGGATAGCTCAGTGGTTTGAGCGTTGGCCTGCTAAACTCAGGGTTGTGAGTTCAATCCTTGAGGGGGACACTTAGGGATGGGGCAAAATCAGTACTTGGTCCTACTAGTTAAGGCAGGGGGCTGGACTCAATGACCTTTCAGGGTCCCTTCCATTTCTATGAGATAGGTATATCTCCATTTATTATTAAGGTTGGGCACTCAAAATCATCAGACACTGTTCCAGCTGATAGGATCAAAGCATGAGTCTCTTGATTATTTAAAGGGGCATTAAAAATTAGTTAATTTAGTTAGATTTTGTTTGCTAAACAAAATTCAGACTTTAAAATCTAATAGATGGAAATTTCAGGTTTTTTTAATTCAATGAATTTTTAGGGTAGGGGGAAAGATGGTGGGAGGGGCGAGGTTGGGGGAGGACAGAGGGGCATGTGAACATATCCCGGCAGTGTTGTGAATTCCAACACAAAAACAAAGTGCTAGTGCACCAGAACCAGAAAATGAAACTGACTAAAAACAAAAGTGAAAGTGACCTATGCAGCATCATTCTCTAAAGGGAGTACAGGTCTCTTGCATCTTACGCGCATTTAACATGCGCGATTTCGGCTTTGCGCGGTCGGCAAAACCACCAAAAAAAAAAGAGAAAAAAACCAATTTCTGTACTGTGTCTGTAGTGCGGGTGATTCCGCCTGCCATTGAAGTCAATGGGATTTTGGCTATACGCGGTTTTCGCTTTACACGCTGACCGTGGAACGTAACCCCTGCGTAAGATGCGAGAGACCTGTATAATACAGTATAATGTAAGGAAGCAGCACCCATGACGAAAAGGAAGTGAGCTTGCCCAATCCTTCCAGCCATGTTTATCTGAAGTATTATTAGTAAAAAAAAAATTGCTTTTTTCTTTAAATGTGGAGCCAGGCCTCAGCTGGTGTAAATCATTGTAGCTCACTTGACTTCAATGGGACTCTATTAATTTACATCAGTTGAGGACCTGGCCACGATTTTTAACTGTAGTTGTTACTCTAGACCTCTATAACTTTGGAAATACGTGTTATACAATTCTGCTAATAGATTCACTATGTGTAATGGTGACGCGGTATCCCAGATGGATAACGGTGACACTGTATGGGCCAGATTCTCAGGCGCTGAGCACCTGCTACTCCTGATGGAAGGATACGTTCACATATCTTAAACTCACCTTTGCCCCTACCTCCCCCTGGCTGGGGCTGTCAGTGCTACATCTCCTTGGAGGCCCAGCACAGAATCTCACTCCAAGAGTCCTGATTCCAAAACCCCTGTGTTAACCATTAGACAACACTTCATTCCCCAATAATAAGCTTGAGCACAGTGTCAATCAAATCCTTTCAGGTGCAACAGATTTTCAGTCTGAGTGCTCAGCTGCAGAAACGTGCCTACACAATGTTTAAAGCAGAACCCCCCGGGATTAATCCATTGATAGGATTAAAATGATTTTGTTCAGAATTTGCTTGAGGTTTCGTTTTGCCCAGCGCATGACACTGGGAGTTCTGGTTTTCAGTCTTCCTCACTGTCCCTAGTCACCACACAGACCATGTTTGTGTCCATTCTAAACACACAGTATTACCAGGCAGGTTGTTCACCTATCGTTAGGTTTGCAACAGCGGCTGATAAGGAAGCTTCTCACATTCAACCCCCATGAAGGACTCCACAGAACACTGTGCTGCCCTATATAGTGGGTCTGGAAATCACATGCGGGAGCTAGCAGGGAGGTGGGCACTTTCATTCAGTCTGATAGTATCATGCAACACAGCAGGGCTCTTTCATTGCATCTGACCTCCCAACACGAGAGGTGCGGTACCAGGGCTCAGGCCTGGCGCAGCTCCAATGCTATGAAGAGTACAAGCATTTCCTTTTGCAGAGTCTGTCTGTTCAAAGGTCAGCAAGATGCATAATGAACACATCTACCCTTTTTATACCCTGACAGTCCCATCAGTAGCAAAATGCCAGGGACAAAGGCTCTCCACAGTCTGTCTTAGCTGCCCAGTGAGGGAGAAAAATCAGATTCACCATCAATCATTTTTGAGTGGTTTTCTTGGAGAATAAAACAGTGTAACACGTAGGGCCTGATCCTGTCCCCCCCTACTCATGCTGAGTGGCACTTTTCCAGGCACTGAGTCCCACTGTGTTCAAAGTGGGTGAGTACGTAAGTACTAAGGATGGCAGAATTAGGCCCTTATCAAGCATTTTTAAAAGTCTCTTGTATCATAATTCAGTGCAGCTGCTCATTCGTTTGTCTTTCACCAAACCTGCTTAGGCTTTCTGACTTATTAAGAAATTGCATTGTATTATTATTTGTATTGTAATAGTGTCAAAGGGCCCCCTCATGGGTCAGTGCTCCACTGTGCTAGGTGATGTACAAACACATAACTAAAAGATGGTCCCTGCACTAAAAGGCTTACAATTGCTGTGGTTCAGGTTTCATAGAAGAAGAGCTCTATGTAAAGGGTGGTGCTGGGAATGTACTTTGGCTCTGTAGGGATAGTACTGGGTTAAGAACCCTGGAGGACTGGCCTGGGGTCAATCAGAGCAGGGGAGGTGGTACAAAGAGCATTGTGCATTAGCATTGTAGTAGAGCTCAGAGACCAATCAGGTCAGAGGCTCACTGTGCTAGCTCCATTAACAGGGAACCCTTGTGACATAATCCTTGGAAGAAACGTATGTTTCTCGAATCTCTTAACTAAATTTGTAGGTTTTAAATTTTATCTAGTCCCATGTGCAGGACTGCATTCTCTCTACCCTTCCCATATTAGAAATGCATTGAATACAGCCCAAGGGTCCAATTGTATGGGTCTGTTTGCAGGATCAGAGCCCAAGATTTTCACCTTACAGGCGAGCTACAAAGAAAACAGCAAATGCCAGGGAGGATCTGGCCAGCTGAGTCTGAACAAACACTGATGAAACTGGACCAGATTAATGCAATAATCATAAACCCTGCATATGTGCTGAGTGTTTTCATCTTCCAAATGCTGGGCAAACATTCCATTCCATTTTTCCTGCCTATGCAGCTGTGAGTTAGAATGTATTATCCCCATTTTACAGCTGGTGAAACTAAGCAGCAAGTAATTGGCTTGTTAAGGCCACAGAGAAAGTCAGCCTCAGAGATGGAATTAGTACTGAAAATGCCTGGCTCTCAGTCTTATGGTCACGTCACACTTTTGTGCAAGAGCTGACTAATCTAATGTACAGGAATTGCATCCCCTGCCTTTTACACTGAGATTTAAATGACACTTTCTCTGGTTTGATAATATGGTGTCCTTCCGTAACACCTTTTATCCTAAGATTCTAAAGTGCTTTAAACACATGAATTCTTCCAACACATATGTGGGGTAGATAAACGGCATAATACCCATTTAACCTGTGAGTAAATGTGAAGCACAAAACAATCAGGGACAGATTTTCCAAGAGCTCAGCTCTCACCAAGGCACCAGAATAAGTGGTCTTCTTTTTAAAAGAGGTGGCTCAGGTATTCTGCGGTATCTAACCATTTGTGACTTTGCAGTCAAGTAAGGCAGTGGCAGAATCAGGACCAGAGACTCCCAGGCCCAGATCCGCAAAGTTATTTAGGCTGCCTGATTTCCGTGGATATAAATGGAAGTTAGGAGCCTAAATACCTTTGAGGACTGAACCTCACTGCTCTACTCTAAGCACTGGACAACAATGCCTTAAAGCAGTGACTCAACTTCATCCATCTCAGACCCCCTACCTTAGAATTCTGAGTCACAGATATGTACATTACACAAAACTGGTATAACTGCCCTTGCATAAGTGTAGATGCAAAGAGTCCAGGGGCCAAATTCAGCACTGGTATAAGCAGGGACAACTCCAGCGAACTCTATTCTTCCCCAAATTTACACCACAATTTGGCCTCCCAATACCATTTACAGATGTTATGCGTTGCAACAAACCAAAGCCCTTACACAAGGGTAAAAGCAAGAGGAATTCAGCGCTTCATGCTTACCAAGCAATCCTCCACCTTTCATACAGCACCAAATGTTCCTTTTATTCTCTCAATTAATTACACTCACAATTATTAAGCAAAACACACTGCCTCTGTCCTCTTCTCAAATACAGTGGTAAGACAAAAATCATTGCAATAAGTGGCGTAAAGGTTTCCTTTCCATACTCTGCCCATCACAACATATTGCTGTGTGTCAGGGAGGGGCCTGAGCTGTAGTTCGGATGAGGAACTGAACTTCCAGCATTCGGAGTGTCTTAGATCCAGGGTTTTAATTCAGACCAATCTCTAGCATACAGTAGGTGCTTTTGGGTTACAGTTGTTCATTAGCCATAAGGAGTGTGCTATCAGTGTCTCTTATCTCTTTATTCATCCTGGATTTGTGTCCTCGGTTAAGGGCGTGATGTGTGGTCATTTGGGCTGAGAGCGAAGGAACTGAGAATTGGACACCTAACTCCCCGAAGCTACAGTGAAAATCCCAGACTGTCTATACATGCCCAGTGTTAAATAACCATGCTAGGGTTGCCAACTTTCTAATCGCACAAAACTAAACACCCTTGCCCGGCCACTTCCCCGAGGCCGGACCCCTACCCCACCCCTTCTTTGAGGCCCTGCCCCTGCTCACTCCTTCTCCCCTCCCTCTGTCACTTGCTTTCCCCCACCCTCACTCAATTGCTCATTTTCACTGGGCTGGAGCAGGGGGTTGGGGTGCGAGGGAGTGAGAGCTCCAGCTGGGGGTGGGGCCAGAAATGCGGGGTTCAGAGTGGGGTGAGGGGGGGAGGTGAGGGCTCCGGCTGGAGGTGCGGGCTCTGAGGTGGGGCCAGGGATGAGGGGTTTGGGGTGCAGCAGGGGGCTCTGGGCTGGGGCTGAGGGGTTTGGAGTTTGGGAGGGGGGTGCTGGTCCCAGGAGGGAATTTGGGTGCGGGAGGGGGCTCAGGGCTGAGGCAGGGAGTTGGGGTGTGGGAGGGGCTGAGGGCTCTGGCTGGGGGTGCAAGCTCTGAGGTGGGGCCAGGGATGAGGGATTTGGGGTGCAGCAGGGGGCTCTGGGCTGGGACCAAGGGTGCGGGAGGGGGCTCCAGACTGGGGCAGGGGATTGGGGTGCGGGAGGAGGTGTGGGTGGCGCTTACCTCAGGCGGCTTCCAGAAGCGGCCGGCTTGTCCCTCAGCTTCTAGGCGGAGGCGCGGCCAGGCGGCTCTGCACGCTGCCTCCGCCCGCAGCTCCACGGCCAATGGGAGCTGCGGAGCCGGTGCTTGGGGTGGGGGCAGTGCGCGGAGCCCCCCTGGCCATCCCTCCACCTAGGGGCCGCAGGGACATGTTGCCACTTCTGGGGAGCCATGCGGAGCCAGGTAGGGAGCCTGCCAGCCTCACGCCAACCAGACTTTTAACGGCCTGGTCAGCAGTGCTGACTGGAGCTGCCAGGATCCCTTTTCGACCGGGTGTTCCAGTTGAACACCGGACACCCGGCAACCCTACTACATGCATGTAACTACATTTTTGGTCAATTAGAAAGATTAGTAACTAAGAAGACTGGAGTGGGCACAGCAAGGTGTTTTAAATCCATACGGTTATTATTTGTTTAGTATTCAAGTGTCCTAAGGGCTTAATCAATATCCTGACCGAGACCAGGGCAATGGATTCTCCAGTTTCAATACCAACCCGCTTCCCCCAAAGTAGGGTTGCCAACCCTCCAGGATTGTCCTGGAGTCTCCAGGAATGAATGATTAATTTTTAATTAAAGATTATGTCATCCGATGAAACCTCCAGGAATACATCCAGCCCAAACTGGCAACCCTGCCCCCAAAGCAAAGCAGAAAACTGGCCATCTGCAATTTCCGCATGCAATGAAACGGGGGCTGCCCAGCTGTAACCCGGGACAATGCCTGACAGATCAATGAGCCCAGCTGCATTCCCAGTGCAAAGACAACTGTCACTCCACCCCCGTCACACACAAACCTGTGCAGTGCAGGAAAACCGGCTCCCCGGCTGCAATCCCTCCCCCTCTTGCAATGCAGGAAAACGGGCGGCCCGTCCCCTTTTCTTTCTCGCGGTCTCTCTCAAGCACACCACACGCGAGCAATGCAGGAAAACGGTCCCCCCCCCGCGCGGCATCCCTCCCCCTTTGCAACGCTGGAAAACGGGCTCTTCTGCTGCAATTCTCCCTCCCCCGCCCCTTTGCAATGCAATGCAGGAAAAGAGGCTGCCCGACTCCTGTCCTCCCGGTACAGTCTCGGCTCCGCTTTGGTAGCCTAGGCTAGGGCCAGAGATCGCTGCTCGGAGGGGTCTGCAGAGCGCCTGCAATCCCACCCCTTTGCAGCGCTCCTCCGGCCCCGCAGTCTGGAGGGCCCGTGCGGGCCGGTGCACGCTCCTTTGTGCGGCGGCGCCAGAAGAGGCCGCCGCGTGCAGTAGCACCTCCCCGGGGAGGAGCAGGGGGAGGTTATACGGTCCCCTCGGCGCTGCAGCCCGGGCCCCCCTTTGTGTCTCTCAATAAACGGAGCAGAGGCTGAAAAATAAAAAGAGGCTGCACAAGGCGGAGCCAGGCTCCCCTTCCCAAGCAGCGCGGGCGCTATATTTCCCTTTCAGGCACGGACGGGGTTCGAACCCGCGATCTTCGGTTTACGAGACCGACGCCTTACCACTTGGCCACCGCGCCTGACGGGCTAGCAGCAGGCGAAAGCAGCCAGTGGAAGGCAGCAGCCAACGATCCCGGGCCTGCGTTCCATCCGCCCGGGCCAACGTTCTATTTGCCCTGGTCGCGTTCCATCCGCGTGGCCCAACGGTCTATGTGCCCTGGCTGCGTTCCATCCGCGTGGCCCAACGGTCTATCCGCCGCTGCCCGCGCGGAGCACAGCACACAGCTGCCAAACCCCCGCAGCTCCAAGGCAGCCACGGATAAACTTTCCGGCCTTATGCATATAAAACAGCCTGCCGGAGGGGAGGGGAGGGGTGGATTGTAATGCAATGCTGCACCCCTCCGCTCCTTCCATGCAGTTCCCCCAAGCACCAGCAGCTCTAGAGCAGGCAGGGAAGACATTTCAGGACTCATGCGTGCAGTGTGTGAGGGAGGGTTGCAATACACCGCGTCCCCCCCCCCCCTCTTTCTCCCCTACAACTTCTTCCCCCTAGTACAACTAAAGCAAAAGCCAGCAGCTGCAAAGCGGCCACAGACGAACTCTGAGGTCTCCTGTGTGCAAACTGCGCACATCCCCCCGCGACTGCCATCCCAGGCACCTCAAAATCCTTCCAATGGACCCCAAAAACTGCCAGTAGCTATAAAGCTGCCAGGCTCAGTCCAGGCCTCAATGCACCTTGGAATTCATCAAACCAACTCTTCCCTGCTGTGCTTCAATTTGCCTCTGAAAAACCCGCCAGAAGTTGCAACGCGACCATGGACAAACTTTCAAGGGATATGAAATCCTCCCCTGTGAGAATGTGTGTAGGGGGCGAGTGCACCCTTCCCTATGTCCCGTCTGCAACCCTCGCCAATGAGAAAAGAAAAGAGCACCGGCTGCAGCAAAGTCGCCCCGTTTCCACGTTCATGCAAGTAGCGCCCTGCTCCCTCCCAGATAAGTGGTTGCAACCATGTAAATTAGGCTGCAAGCTTCCCAGGCATCCATCGCCCCCACCCGGAGAGGGGATTTCAAGGTGGCATGTTATGGATGCACCTTCCCCAGGATGTAAGACGTTCACTTCTCCCTCTTCCCAAATAAGCAGTTGCCAAGCCAGGGACAAACTTCCACGACTCCTGCAATGCAGCATGCAATTTAGGCCTCATTCTAGAAATTAGACCTCAGATATGCAACCGGCCCTAGAGACAGACCGACCGCCCCCCCCTAAACAAAACGAGGGAAGGGACAGACAGCTCCATCATGGCTTGGCTCCGAGGATATCAGCTGTCCTCAGAGCACAGCCAGCTTTCTCTCCCCGCATTTAGGTGGGGCGCAGGTCCTTACCCAGCCATCGCTGCCCTTTGCACGGACTGCATTTAAATCTGGGCACCAGAGTAACAATGGCCTTGATGAGGTCGGCTAGATTTGAACCTGCGACCTGGCGGTACAACGCTTCCTAACCCACATCCAATCCCCTAAGCCACGGAGCGCTTCGTGCTAGAGCCTT
Source organism: Platysternon megacephalum (assembly GCA_003942145.1). NCBI lineage: Eukaryota > Metazoa > Chordata > Testudines > Platysternidae > Platysternon > Platysternon megacephalum. The sequence goes on along the minus strand of QXTE01000154.1, from coordinate 273,887 downwards.
CACTCTGTTTCTATAGCGATGCACACGTTGGCGTAGCAGCAGTAGCCACACCACAAATCTGGCTCAAAAGCCGGGCTGTTTCCCCAGCGACCAATCTGGGACCTTTCACGAGTGTTAAACGCACGTACAGCGAAGTGTTCCATGCCGCACACTTCGTATTATTAGCACAGCGTCCAGTGTAAACGTGAAATGTCCCAAGAAAGTGGGTTTCCCTCACGTCCTTTGGGAGAACCTCCTGCAGTCTCACATAACTCTATGTCAGCTCAGGACCTACGGTATTTCCTGACAGCCTGAAAGTTCATGTTTGAAGTTTGATCCTATTATTATTCATTCTATAATAAAATCATAACATGAATAATAACTACCACTTTAGGAATGTTTTCTCCTTTAGGTTTACATCCACGACATCTCCAGTCTTCTGGCTAACGTTGGGTCAAACCCCACGAAGCGAATCAGTTGCGATTTCACCCGATATCTTGTTTTTAGGGGAGAATTTGGACTGTGTCGTTTTGACACATAATGTAGCTTTGCACTGAAATAACTCTTGTTTGGCTTCCAGTTTTCAAATTGACAGACCTTACTTGGCTTTTAGGGGTTGATGTCTTCCTCCTGAAAACAGTATAAGTTAAGTGGAATATTTATATGATATAATGTAATCTAGCTAGTTTTCTATAATGGATCTGTCAGTTTGCATCCATGCATCTGTTCAGTCTTATCTGATTCATGGCATCCTAAAACAAGTACGTACAATTATTCTGTTATCCTGACACTCCCCCCACCCCCCTTTGGGTAAGTCAGTAAAGACCGAGACTTTGTTTTAGGACCTCAGCCCAACAAATAGCTGGTTTGGAAAGTGAACAGTTGCTTTGCTAAGTACAAAAATGTGCTTTTCAAATTAAAAAAACATCGGAAATCACCTCCCAAGCGACCAACTGCACTTGCATGAGGCGTTAGTTGGGTTTGGTCCTGCTTTGAGCAGGGGGTGGGACTAGATGACCTCCTGAGGTCCCTTCCAACCCTGAGATTCTATGATTCTATGGTTAGTGTCTATCTAGCTACTGATGTAAGGAGTAATTAATATACTAGCCACCAATTATAATCAAACCTGTAAGAGAGAACACAGCTCGGCACAGGACAGAAATACAGAGTTCAGCACTATTACAAACGTGAAAAACTTTTCCAGGAAGCTAATATCGACTCCACAAGATTTGCACATTGGCGTCAGGACGACTTGTATTCAGTAGCATTTTCTTTGTATGATTAATCTCCCTTCACGTAATACTTTGTGTCACATACCCCAGGAGGTCTGCATCTGTCCAACCAGCGGTGTCACCCACTCAAACAACGAGCGTGTAGAGGCAGAAGTGCATCCTGGGATGAATATATTAGAGGACTCTCGGCAAGTTGCAATTGGAAGATCAGCCTCGAGATGTTTGCAGACAGATGACTGACTAGGAGGAATCCTGCACAAGCAGCGGCTCTGGGCCTAGCTACAGACTTGGGGGAAGCGATCGCCTGCATCTAATCAGCGGTCTGTGTTCCCTGGCAGAGAACAAGCTGAATGCTCCTGTTTCCCAGAGCTGGCTGTGTGTTGCCTGGGACTAGTGCCATGATACCTAGGAGACTGAGGGCTGATCGCCCCCCCCCCCATATCTCTCACCCCCTGAATCTTCAATTAATACAGCAACACAGATACAAATCAACCCCTTCAGTATTCTGCACCATGCGCTCTCATGCCAAGAAAGGTCAAAACCTGCTCAGTCCTAGGGTGTGGCAAATGAGCACTGTCTGCAGTAAAGAGACACAGTCCCTGTCCCCCTGCATGACTGTAGATGGATTATACACACCACACGTACAGTATAGACATACAGAGAGTGACTATATGGTCCAGGCTGCACAGTTATTTTGGCTGCGTTGTTTTTCTCCTTTCTCTGACGCATCTGGCACACGCTTTTGCTGGAGGCAGCAGTGTTTTAACAAGGTGATTGCTACATCCCAATACCAGCTTTCAAATTCTCTGCCCCTCTTTCCCCTCCTTTGTTCTTCCTCCGCCACTTCTTTTCCCGCTAAGGGGTTTTAAAAATTTACTACAAAGACCTATAGCGCCATCTGCTGGAATAATATTGAGCTGCACATTAAAGTTTGATCTATTTTGTCTAACTTTTCCACCAGTGCTTTTGGAGCTTAGTTGCCTGCCTTCGTGACAGCCTTCCTATTTCAGGAGGTGTGGGAGTAAGGCCATGACTTTTAAGGGTAAATATTTAATGCACGCATTGTGCATAATGAAGGAAAACTGACCTGTTGGCTCTGAGACTGAATAGCATGTTTCTCTATTACAATGAACTAACTATGTTGAGCCCTTTAAAATGGCTCATGCTTTGTTTGTAATGTGCTGATAGATCTTATCTGCAAAAGTGTCATTTGGATAGAATTCGGTCCTAGGGTGTTTCACTGACACACTAGACAATTTGCTGAGGTGCAATGGGGGATGTTTTGCTACTGACAGCATTCCAGGGTAGTGACCTTTAATGTCTAATGTTTGACCTTTAATGTTGCTGTTTTTAATCACACCACATTTAGAACAGTTCTAAAAAGATCAAAATATTTCATGACGCACATTGGGCAATTTATTGGCATAACCTACAAATGCACAATGCAACAGGGTAAGCATTGCACATAAATACAGACGTTCCGCTGCTATTGAATAATGTGTACAGCAGCCTAATTAACCACTCTGTAGCATTCTTAGGATGTCTATTTTGTAATCTAGCCATTGTGCCATTTTTCCCTGCACCAAAAATCTATCCCCAGCTTCATAAAAATGCTGTATCCCTGGGTCATTATGGTTACAAGCTAAGTGTCACAGTCACATCATTATGGCAAAATTGTAATGCATGATGTCCATATGCCTGCTCATGATATAATAAACTTTATCATCCCTAAGCTTTTTTACAAATGAGCGTTAACTAGACAGGTTATAGAATAATACATAATGGGCTTAATCCTGAAATACTCAAAACTCATGTTCTAAACCTTCTTTCTGCCTCTGCTGATTCTAGGGCCAGCTGGTTCCAAACACGCTGATTTTTGCTGGCTGGAATGGTACCTTCTGCATTTATTAGGGCAAATAACATTTAAGGGAGGGATGTTATTAGATGGGCCAGCAAGCACAGAAGACAGCAGATCAAAGGAGCAGAAAGCATTAGCTCCTATGACACTTAGGCCTGGTCTACACTACGATTTTAGGTCGAATTTAGCAGCGTTACCTCGATTTAAGCCTGGACCCGTCCACACGCCGAAGCCCTTATTTCCGACTTAAAGGGCTCTTTAAATCGGTTTATTTAAACCACCTCCGACGAGTGGATTAGCGCTGAAATCGGTTTTGCCATTTCGAATTTGGGTTAGTGTGGCCGCAATTCGACGGTATTGGCCTCCGGGAACTATCCCACAGTGCACCATTGTGACCGCTCTGGACATCAATCTGAACTCGGATGCACTGGCCAGGTAGACAGGAAAAGCCCCGCGAACGTTTGAATTTCATTTCCTGTTTGCCCAGCGTGGAGAGCACAGGTGACCACGCAGAGCTCATCAGCACAGGTAACCATGATGGAGTCCCAGGATCGCAGAAGAGCTCCAGCATGGACCGAACGGGAGGTACGGGATCTGATCGCCATATGGGGAGACGAATCCGTGCTAGCGGAACTCCGTAGCAGTAAAAGAAATGCAAAAACATTTGAAAAAGTATCAAAGGGCATGAAGGACAGAGGCCATAACAGGGATGCACAGCAGTGCCGCGTGAAAATTAAGGAGCTAAGGCAAGCCTACCAGAAAACCAGAGAGGCAAACGGAAGGTCCGGGGCACAGCCGCAGACATGCCGCTTCTACGCCGAGCTGCATGCCATGCTAGGGGGTGCAGCCACCACTATCCCAACCCTGTGCTATGACTCCGTCAATGGAGACTCACGCAACACAGAAGCGGGTTCTGGGGACGAGGAAGACGATGATGATGAACAGACGGGAGATGGCTCACAGCAAGGAGGCAGAGAAACCGTTTTCCCCAACAGCCAGGATCTGTTTATCACCCTGGACCTGGAGCCAGTAAACCCCGAACCCACCGAATCCCAAAGCGTGCTCGCAGACCCCGGAGAAGGGACCTCTGGTGAGTGTACCTTTGTAAATATTACACATGGTTTAAAAGCAAGCGTGTTTAATGATTAATTTGCCCTGGCATTCACGGCCAGGACAGCTACTGGAAAAGTCTGTTAACGTGTATGGGGATGGAGCGGAAATCCTCCAGGGACATCTCCAGAAAGCTCTCCTGGATGTACTCCCAAAGCCTTTGCAAAAGGTTTCTGGGGAGGGCTGCCTTATTCCGTCCGCCATGGTAGGACACTTTACCACGCCAGGCCAGTAGCACGTAGTCTGGAATCATTGCATAGCAAAGCATGGCAGCGTATGGTCCCGGTGTTTGCTGGCATTCAGACAACATCCATTCCTTATCTCTCTGTGTTATCCTCAGGAGAGTGATATCATTCATGGTCACCTGGTTGAAATAGGGTGCTTTTATTAAGGGGACATTCAGAGTGCCCGTTCCTGCTCGGCTGAACAGAAATGTTCCCCACTGTTAGCCACGCGGTGGGGGGAGGGGTGAAGTGATCATCCCAGGGAATTGGGTGTGTGTGGGGGGGGGGGGGGGGGTTAGTTGGGTTTGTGCTGCACGTTAACCCGGCAACCGCATCCCTCCCTCCTTTTAAATTGCCATACCATTTTAAATGGCCAACCCAACGGCTGCTTGGTATGGAAAATGAGGGTGCTGCTGTTTGAAACCATTCCCACATGTTATTAAGGTTAAAGAAGCCAAAAGACTGTGGCTTACCATGGCTGCCTGCAAGCCGAATTCTGTTGCCTGGCCCTGCGTGAGTGATCTCTCACACCAAATCGGCAGACCCTCAATATAAATAGAGGCAAAATACGACCTTGTAACGAAAGCATTTGTGCTATGTAATGTGAACAGCAAGGTTTAACGGGAAAGAGTGATCCTATTGTTCTCTAAAATGTGTCTTTTTAACTACCTATCTCCCTTTTCCCCCACCAGCTGCAAATGTTTCTCCTTCGCAGAGGCTAGTGAAGATTAGAAGGAGGAAGAAGAGAACTCGGGATGAAATGTTCTCGGAGCTCCAGACGGCCTCCCACGCTGACAGGGTTCAGCAGAATGCTTGGAGGCAGACAATGTCTGACTGCAGAAAAGCACAGTTTGAACGCGAGGAGAGGTGGCGGGCTGAATCGCGTGCTGAATCGGAGAGGTTGCGTGCTGAATCGCGGGCTGAATCTGAGAGGTGGCGTCAGATTGAGAACAGAAGGCAGGAGTCCATGCTCCGACTGCTGGAGCATCAAAGTGAGATGCTCCAGCGTATGGTTGAGCTGCAAGAAAGGCAGCAGGAGCACAGACCGCCACTACAGCCCCTGTGTAACCAACAGCCCTCCTCCCCAAGTTCCATGGCGTCCTCACCCAGACGCCCAAGAACGCGGTGGGGGGGCCTCCGGCCACCCAGCCACTCCACCCCAGAGGATTGCTCAAGCAGCAGAAGGCTGGCCTTCAATAAGTTTTGAAGTTTCTAATTTTTAAAGTTTTAAAGTTTTATAGTGCACGGTGTCCTTGTCCTTCCCTCCTCCCCCACCCCACCCAGCGCTTCCCTCCTCCCCCATCCCTCCTGGGCTACCTTGGCAGTTATCCTCCTATTTGTGTGAATTAATAAAGAATGCATGAATTTGAAGTAACAATGACTTTATTGCCTCTGCAAGCGGTGATCGAAGGGGGGAGGGGAGGGTGTCTAGCTTACAGTGAAGTAGAGTGAACCGGGCGGGGGCGGGGGGGAGGTTCATCAAGGAGAAACAAACAGAACTTTCACACCGTAGCCTGGCCAGTCATGAAACTGGTTTTCAAAGCTTCTCTGATGCGCACCGCACCCTGCTGTACTCTTCTAATCGCCCTGGTGTCTGGCTGCGCGTAATTAGCGGCCAGGCGATTTGCCTCAGCCTCCCACCCCGCCATAAACGTCTCCCCCTTACTCTCACAGATATTGTGGAGCGCACAACAAGCAGTAATAACAATGGGAATATTGTTTTCGCTGAGGTCTAACCGAGTCAGTAAACTGCGCCAGCGCGCTTTTAAACGTCCAAATGCACATTCTACCACCATTCTGCACTTGCTCAGCCTGTAGTTGAACAGGTCCTGACTACTGTCCAGGCTGCCTGTGTATGGCTTCATGAGCCATGGCATTAAGGGGTAGGCTGGGTCCCCAAGGATAACTATAGGCATTTCAACATCCCCAACGGTTATTTTCTGGTCTGGGAAGAAAGTCCCTTCCTGCAGCTTTTGAAACAGACCAGAGTTCCTGAAGACGCGAGCGTCATGTACCTTTCCTGGCCATCCCACGTTGATGTTGGTAAAACGTCCCTTGTGATCCACCAGTGCTTGCAGCAGCATTGAAAAGTACCCCTTTCGGTTTATGTACTCGCTGGCTTGGTGCTCCGGTGCCAAGATAGGGATATGGGTTCCATCTATCGCCCCACCACAGTTAGGGAATCCCATTGCAGCAAAGCCATCCACTATGACCTGCACATTTCCCAGAGTCACTACCCTTGATATCAGCAGCTCTTTGATTGCCCTGGCTACTTGAATCACAGCAGCCCCCACAGTAGATTTGCCCACTCCAAATTGATGTCCGACTGACCGGTAGCTGTCTGGCGTTGCAAGCTTCCACAGGGCTATGGCCACTCGCTTCTCAACTGTCAGGGCTGCTCTCATCTTGGTATTCTGGCGCTTCAGGGCAGGGGAAAGCAAGTCACAAAGTTCCATGAAAGTGCCCTTACGCATGCGAAAGTTTCGCAGCCACTGGGAATCGTCCCACACCTGCAGCACTATGCGGTCCCACCAGTCTGTGCTTGTTTCCCGGGCCCAGAATCGGCGTTCCACGGCATGAACCTGCCCCATTACCACCATGATTTTCACATTGCTGTGGCCCGTACTTTGTGAGAAGTCTATGTCTATTTCCTCATCACTCTCGTCACCGCGCTGCTGTTGCCTCTGCGCTGCTGTTGCCTCCTCCTCCTCCTGGTTTTGCTTTGCCAGGTTCCGGCTCTGCATATACTCCAGGATAATGCGCGTGGTGGTCATAGTGCTCATAATTGCCGCGGTGATCTGAGCGGGCTCCATGATCCCAGTGCTATGGCGTCTGGGCAGAAAAAAGGCGCGAAACGATTGTCTGCTGTTGCTTTCATGGAGGGAGGGAGGGAGTGGGGGCCTGACGACATGTACCCAGAATCACCCGCGACACTGTTTTTGCCCCATCATGCATTGGGATCTCAACCCAGAATTCCAATGGGCGGCGGACACTGCGGGAACTGTAGGATAGCTACCCACAGTGCAACGCTCCAGAAATCGACGCTAGCCTCGGTACTGTGGACGAAGTCCGCCGACTTAATGCACTTAGAGCATTTTGTGTGGGGACACACACAATCGACTGTATAAAAACGATTTCTATAAATCCGACTTCTATAAATTCGACCTAATTTCGTAGTGTAGACATAACCTTAGACACCACAGGGATGAGTGTAATAGGAATGCCAAGATAATACAGATAGATTAGAGCCCTTCCTGCCAAACTGCAAGAACTGACCAGTGTGCTCACCTACTGGTTCCATGTGTGGTGTATCTCCTTTTGTAAAAGATCTAGTTGCTGCCATCCAGGCTTACAGTCAAGACTCACAAATTCTTTCCCCAGCTCTGCTACTGAAAGGCCCTTAACCTCTATCTTGTCTCAGTTTCTTCCTCTATGAAATGGAGCTAGATCAGGGGTTCTCACGACAAATTTTTGGGTGGCCTCAAAATGCGGCCACCACTTCTTGCTGGTGGCCACTCTGACAATTTTTCCTAAAATACTTAATTAACTTTAGAAAAAAAACAAATAAATATGGACATACACATGTCCAAATCATTGTAATTTATTTATACCGGGTTTTTTGGGGTTTTTTTTTTTGCAGACTCAATAATGCACAATTGTCTCTATTATTTACTGGACCTAAACAGAATAGAAACACAAATAAGATGCTTTGCACATTCTTGTCTTTTTTGTTCTGGTTCCTTTTGCCTTTTTGGTTGTTTTTTGTTTTTTTTTTAAACGTGCTAGCTAGTAAGCCTGCTGCTGTGAAAAGTGATATTAACAAACATACAAATACCACTTTTCACAGCAGATTTACTCAGCCCGGACAAGACCAGGGACAAATTAAGCTCTGGATGGGGAGTGGGTAGGGAGGCAGCGGGGGCCAGGGGCAATAGGAGGGGCATGAACCCTGGGGGCCCGTGCCTGGGGGGCGGGAGCCTGCCACCGTGCAGCCGGAGCTCAAAGCCCTGCTGCCTGCCACCCCAGAGTTGAAGTCTGACCCCACCGCCTCCAGGAACTCAGCGGCTGCCTGCTCCTCCAGTGTTTGTCTCTCCAGAGGGGGGCAGGGCCCAACCCCTGCTGGTGGCCCCAGGGGGAGCCGCCACTGCTTCCCCCCATCACCGCCCAGGCTGTGGTCACAAGCAAAGCCCCTGGTGGCCGCATTTGAGAAACACTGAGCTAGATAATACCCAGCTCACAGGGGTGTTTGTTGCAAGATTTAGTTCCTGTTCCTAAAGCCAGCTGAGGGTTCTGGATGAAAGATCCTATGCACAGCATAGTGAAGAAGTCGTCGTATTTGTTATTCAAATATTGCAGATGTAGTGACACACTGAACTCACGCAGTTTCCACCAGATGTAATAGCTCTTTGATTTTCCCAGCAAGTGATGTTTTTATACAGGCGAGTAATTAAGCTGGGAAGTGGGTCACTAAAGCTTGTTAGCCTGACCTGCTGTTGTGTTTTGGGAACAAAATCACCTCCCATCTCTTTTGTGAATTGAGTTTAGCATACACAGCTGGGGGAGCGGGGTGTTTTCTTTGAGCCTACTATTATGAAGCTGTATATCCAAAATTTCATAGTACAAGGGGACTTGGAAACATGGGACGCCTCAGAAGATAATAGGTAGCTAGAGAGCTCTATGGATTATTCATAAGCCATTTTTGCTCCAGTTCCGAGCATGAATGTACTTGTAAGGAGAAACGCCGTCAAGCATTGGAAGGAGCAGTATTATAAAAGGGTGCACATTGTATTAAGAATCTGCCTGCAGTCTAGGTAGCAACACAGATCTTCAGAAAATAACCGTTTGAGCAACTTCAAAAAAAACCCTCTTGATTTTATGTGATCTGATAATTATAAAAGAGTTTCCCCTCCCCTCCTCGCACCCCTTTGGAGGCCAAGACTCTAGCCAGACAATCTGATACTTGAGAGGTGAATTAAAAGCTTAACTGATAGATAAGAGGCCTGATCCTCCACTCCCCTGCACGCCAGGTGGTCATTTACATTAGAGTAAAAGCAGGTGTAAAATGCTACCAAATCAGATCGGTAACATTCAACACCCACTTTGCACAGGTGCAAGTGAGGGAAGGTGCAGGGCAGTAGCAAATCAGGCCCAATGGCAGATTTTGAAGATGTGATACCCATATCTGAAGCAAAACTTTGAGCTGCAAAAGATTACTGGAGAAGGGCGTGTAGCACAGAAGCCTGGCCATCCTCCAGCTACATTAGATAGTAAAATGGTCGCAGGAGTTAATCTTACATTTGCAATGGGATAAATATAAGAAGCTAAGGCTGTTGGTTTGCCCTGATCATGTTATTCTGCCGGCAATGTAAGATGCATGACAGTGAGTTAGACTGGCAAAGGTGCTAACGGCAGGCATTGGTATAACATTTCTGGAGTACTTTTCCAGACAGCCATAGAGGTTTATATAAAAAATGAACTGAAAGTCTTGCTACTGCTTTTCATCACTTTTGGCTTCTCCACAGGTGCCATGTTTCCCTGGGTGCTGGTAACATATGCTGTTGTTACCCCTTAAATGCTTATATTCACGCAGCCTCATCTCATATGACGTGAATTACAAGTATCTCTGTTTTGGAATCTGTCACAGTATGGATGCAGGCCTCTGGGACTGGCTCATGGAAGGGCTAAACGGGCAATATCTACTATCTGAATTAGAATTCTTTCATTAGTCCCAGAGAGAGACTGCCAGAACCCATCTGCACGGTTGGTTTCTCTTTCCCTATTCTGAATCACGCACCCCCTGACAGATTAGAGTCTTAGGTATGTTTACCTTTAGGATAACGTGTTGATGGAGTTTCCTTGGCACTGGAAGAGACTCCAGTGTTTGCAGCTAGCTGTGAGACTCCATTTTGGATCAGGTGGCGGGGCTGATGTGTCCAATCTATCAGGGGTGGGGCTAAGGGACTATTAAACCTCCTACAGGCCTTATTCCAGTATGGGGCCCAGGTTAGGGGGAACTCTGCTCTAGCCTTGAAATGCTCATTTCAGTTTTGGAGCGGAGCTGAGACATTCATTCAGGCTTAGAGATCCAATGTGATACCAACTCCAGGATTTACTGTAGCTTTAGGAGCTTCCTCTAGTGCTCAGAGCTGGTAGATTTCACTTATTGGTAGGACAGCTTTTCTTAATTAGGGGATTTATAATGGCATGTTTATTTCTTATTAAGCTACTGCTAGAATACTGTGAGTTGAATTTCATGCTTCCTCTAGGATCTTAAACTAAAACTCTCCCTTCTCCTGCTCTTCTCCCCTTTCCTCTATGTGTGAGTGTGACAACTACTATTTGTTGGCTCCTTCTGGGCTTTGTAATACAGTCTTTGCAAACCTGAGAAGCTGTACTGAAGTTCTACCATAGTGTTTTTTCCTGCCAAGAGTTTTGCAAGAAGTGAGAATTCCTCTTGCAATGTCTTGGCAGGCTCCATCTCTGTAAAGTACTCAGTGACCTTTACACAGCAGCAAATATCTTCATTTGTAGCTGACAGTCTCATTCTTCTACTGACTACAAAGGAGTGTCTACTGCTATCTGGAAGCATAGATGAACTGCAGAGATAAGCAGAGGAACAGTGCATGGCGAATAAGTGGGCTAGTGCAGTAGAAATGACTGGATTCAAATCAGTAGCAGTAACAGAGGGAGATTGAAGGGGTGTTCCTGAGATACTCTGGAAGAGGTTTCTTGGTGCATCAGGCTCTGTTTGTGCTAATAACTGGATAAGGAAAATTCCTCTCCAGATTGGTTAGGGAAGCTGGTGGTAAAACTGGGGTGGTAGCATGGTCCGGTCCATACACTGACCTTTAACTGAGATTGTAACTAATTACTGGCACAGTTGGCTCTGTGCATGATTTGTGTCTAGCCACCACATGGTTCTACTCAGTATTGGTAACCAGCTCTAAACCTAGGTAGGCACAGAGCTAGGTCAGCAGGCTGGTCTCTGTGTAATGGGGAATCTGACTCCCCAGTGGGTCTTGCTTTGTGCGCTGCTGAGGCTGCTCGGGCTGCATGTCTCTCAGGAACTCCATCCCCTTGGGTCTCCACTGGACAGAGATGCTCCCGTTTCCCCAGGATGCATTCATACAAACGGTGCTCTGATGGGAAAACAGCTGCTGTGTGGATGCCAGCTAAACATTACTTCACCAGTCACATTTAAGAGTAGAAATGTGGCCAGTAGGGCTGACAGCAATAAAGACTTCAATTTGTTGCAAGGTAATATGGAGGGAGGTAAATATGCCTTAGCTGATATAGCCCATACATGTAGTAAACTACTGGCACAGCTAAATGACCTCCAGTTGGTCAATACTGGAGTTGAATAACATTATGTCACTGAGTCAGAGAGTTGCACATGCATCTATCTAATATATGTACATGGCCCCATTTGAGGCCTTAGCTCTATTGTAATACCCATAATTCTTAGATTGACTGTAACTTGCTACTTATGAATTGTGCAGCTCCCTCCCCCAAATTAAGGAATCAAAACATGCACCAATTAACCACATGGCTCAGCAAATGATCTATACTGGATCCAGATGCAGGAGCTGTGTCCTGATCCTGCAAACTTGTCCACAGCTGGAGTTCCCCTGGACTTAAGAGGAGTGCTTGGAGGAATTAAAAGATCACTCCCATGAAGTAGTAACATTATGTATCCTACAAACTCCTGGAATCTCAACATAAGTGTGTCAGGTAAAGAACATACTGAGCCAAATCTATCCCCCCGTGCCAGCCATCCAACAATACTGAAGTTAATGGGGTTGGCATGGATGTAACTGAGGGCTCTTCCAATCTTGCCCTCTCTCTGAACTCAAAGCACAGAGTTAAAGGTTTAGAGTGATCTGAAATACGCAGTGTATAAGTGGGACTTGTGGCAAAGAAAAAGGCTAGGTTAGTCACCCCCAGTAAAGACATTGCCTTTTAGTCATGCAGGAAAAGCAAATAATTTATTTACACATTGTTTGTACAACATTACAGCTACCTGTAATGATCAGCATTACCGAGAATAGCTTTTTTCCATAAAATATATCACAAGAAAATACAGAGAACGTGATCTGGTGACACACTGCAACAATATTTATTCCACTTGTGTTGTAATTAACAGGATGAAATTAAAAATAATCATGCCGTTTTAGTAGGCTATCCGTTTCAGGTCTGTTTCAGTAACCAGGTGATGGGTTTTGTTATGGTTCATACCAAGCAATCTTTGAAATTCAAAAATCATCCCCTCAAAGCAGTTTTACAATCCCGTGGTCTGTGAAGTGGGCAACAGATTCATTTCAATTTACTTCTGCTCTACGGGAATTGGAATGAGGTACTCACAAACCATAGCTTCTTGGGTTTTTTTGCAACATGCCATGATGTGTTTTCACACTGTCTCTAAGAGCCGATGCTGTATACCGGGTATGGACAAACCACTAGAAAATATGATGTAAGGCACAATTCAGGGGCCTGATCGTTTAAGGAGATGAGCACCCTCAAATTCCAAATGGTCTTCAGCTCCCATCAATTTCATCTGGCGCAGCTCTGGGGACACTAAGCAATTTTCAAGACAGGTCCTTGGCTGGCCAGAGAGAGAGAGGATCCAACCTCCTACTCTGGTTTCTGATTCTGTGGCCCAATGAACAGGAACTATACTGAGAAGCCAGAGGCCTTGCTTCTGCTCCTGGGTCTGCTTTAACAGCCCAAGGATGCACGTGAGGCCTGCACCTTAGTTTCCTCATCTGTAAAGTACTTTGAAATCCTTGATGTATTGGTATTACTGTCATGCTTTAGTGCAGCGGTTCTCAAACTGTGGGTCAGGACCCCAAAGTGGGTCACAAGCCCATTTTTATGGGGGCGCCAGGGCTGGCATTAGACTTGCTGAAGCCCAAGCCCCACCACCTGGGGCCAAAGCCCGAGGGCTTCTGCCCTGGGAGTCAGACGGGGGTCGCGGTGCAGGGAAGTTTGAGAACCCCCTGCTCTAGTGTATTTAGGACCTGATCCAAAGCCAACAGGAGTCTGTTCCTTGACTTCTTCATGTTTTGGATTAAGCCCTCCACTGAAGGCACTGGGCGTTTTACCATTGACCAATCCACAGACAGCACACGGCAGCTTTGTGGGCAATGTGAAAGCTCAGGGGGGAGACATTCTTCTGAAGCTGCCATAGAGGGGATCACCATTAGGACATTTCTGCACAACTTTTGTACCATTTTATCTGTATTGATGTAGAAATCACTATAATCAAATCATGCCACCCCATTGGGCAGCTGCGGGGATACTGGCCTAGCAGTAGAGCTTATTTCCAAAAACTAACCCAACATAAGCACCTTTTGTTTTTTTATACCAGCATAACTGTCCAGAGCAGGGAACTGCTCTGATCTAACTATATAAACTGCCAGTTAAATCGGTACAAAAAGTATGTGTAGATCTTCCCTTCAGACAGCAAGTTACTTATTCAAGCCCCATGATGTATCATCACATTTATTTTCAAACTAACACCTTGCATCCTGAAGCCCGTTCTTTGGAGAAATTCCCACTCAGCATGAGAGAGTAGAGCCAAGAATCCCAGGATAAATTGCAAAGCATTTTAACTTTGATACAGTGTGGGAATCGGTAGGTCCTCTGATTTCGCTTTTGGGTTCAGCTAGCAAAATGAATGGCCAAAAATCTACTCCTTAAACTGAAATTGACCTGAAATGAGCTGCTTGTCTGAAAGATTTTTGTCTCCTGGTCATTTGAAGTAAAAGGAAACCGCTCGCCTCTACAGTGAATAAAAACCATAATTGTCAAATCAAGACCTAACTAAATTTAGAGGTTTAGTTATTTTGAATTCACTGATATGGACAAGATACAACTGGCCTTAATGAGAATAATAAATGACACTAGCACAATAGATTAGCGCTTTTGTGTGTGTGCGCGAGACATCACTTTACAAAAGATACCATGCATCCAATGTGATGCTTCTAAAATAAAACAGAGAACTGCTAATTATTTTTAAATTTAATTTGCTAAGTAGGTTAGGACATGACATAGTGCTTCTAAGAAAAACCTGTACAAAATGAGTATTTTTTTTTACATCCCATTGAGGCACATGAAATACAAATCTGATCTATTTTATATATACACCTTTACAGTATATGAAATGCAGAGATGAAGATCAAATGGGAAAAAAAATTATATATGTGCCCAAAATAGCAGATAAAATGTGGAAAAAAAATCTGTAGCCTCATGGCAGGCGAGTAAAGGCACAAGGACTAAAAATAACCATGCAATAAACATAAGTACAGTCTGTGCAACGAAGCAAATGGAATGGCTCCCACGATAGAATTTACAGTAATTCTCAAAATATACCAGTATTTAAACATACTGTAAGTGCAACATTTACTGCTCAGTAGCATACTAAAGTATTCATGTGGAGTGAAATTCTACCTGCACCAAGCCCGGGGAAATGTACTTTGGGCAGGGTAGAAGACAAGACGGGGTATATGTTGGGAAGACCGCGGTTACAGAACAGTCATGCATGGTCTGTTCCAGTCTGTAGGGTGGAATAGCTGCAATCCCTCTACAGGGTGGTTGCTGGACACTGGATCCATTTAAGTGCCAGCCTATCCCAAAGAGATCCCCTCTGTGGTGCATAGAGGGGACCCCTGCCCACACCTTTCTTCATAGGTCTGACACGCAGCATAAGTTGTCCAGAGGGCTTTATGCCACCTCTCCAGGCCACAGTGAATTCACTCCACTAAGAATGGTGCCAGGAAAGTCAACAGCTCTACTGTTACAGCTTTGACACTAACAGCCAGTTAACAAATAAAATTGTGTGCAAGTTCAAAGTGGGTGCAGGAAATATCTCAATGACATCCAGTTTTATTAATACATATTTTCCACTATGCTTCAAGTTTTAGCCAAAAAAAAAGAAAAGAAAAGAAAGTAACCTAGGTATTACTTTTGCAGTTAAAAAGCTGCAAGACTTTTAGTTGATTGTTCCTCCAAAAACCCAAACCCCACAATTTAAGGAATGCAATGTAACATTTACAGTGGAATTTATTGTAGCACAGACCTGGCTGAATAGTGCCCTTAACTACAGCAACCCATACATATACCCATACATATGTATGATGATCTGCATCTGTCTATGAGGTACAGGGTGCTAGGCTAAGCTACATGGTGAGGCTATGTCTTGCAAATATAGGTTTTAATCACTGCATTTAACTAGGTTGCTATGCGGAGCAGGAGGCAAAACCTAGAGGAATGTCTTAGTGCAGCCTCACTCTGGACTGGTTTAGGGCTGATCTACACTGCAGATTCAACTATCAAGGAACTGGCTGAAACATGGTCCATGTAGTACAGAGTGGATCTTAATTGTCTTCAGTAACCGTATTATAGCTGTGGATAGCAATAGCCTGGTTATTGAACATGATTAAAGTCCCAAGAGTTTTAATATCTAAAAAATTTCTTGATGTGAAGCATTTCAGGTGTATTCTCCTCCATTTGTTTAAAATGGGTACACTAAAGCACTCTGAGATCATGGTGGTGGGCACGGTATAAGCACCTAGACAGGCACATGCTCTTCTGGGCAGCAGTGAAAAGGTTAAGTGATGAGCAAGGACATGGGTGTGGGTAGAGGATGTGCTCTGGTGAGATCCAGTTCAACAAAGTTCCTCTCCTGCTTACTGGAGCAACTGCCAGTAAATCATACAATGCAATGGATTTTATTGACTCAAACTACAGATTAATGGCACATGAGTTGTGAAAGACCCATTAAGGGTTTATCGGTTCTAGGATTAAAAGATGCATTGTCTGATGGTGGCGACTAATCCGTTCTAAAGGACTAGTGTAGAGAAGGCAGTGAATTCCCTTAATAACAGCAATGTTGAACAGCTCAGCATGATTTAAGATTATACACTGCCTTGTCTGGACTTTTAGAACAGGTCAGTTAGCTGGCCCCTTCTACCACCATACCTTGAAATCCTGGTCAAGGTAAACCCTTAAAGGGCAACCTGGCTAGTCATTTGTAAGCCAAGTGATGGTAGCCAGCAAGTGTGAATTGGCATTTGGAAGCATGACTCTTCCTGCAGGGAGTTTGTTATTTACTCTGAGCTATGGACAGGATCCAAAGTCCATTGAATAGATAAGTGCTGCACCTTATCTTTCCGGTGGCTGCCAAAAGTCACTTTAATATTATCCTCAACAATGCTTTACACTATATAGCTCTCTCTGTGTGTATTTATATCTCAAAATCATGCAATAAAAGCAACTACCCTCCCAGTCTATTGGTATGAGCTTCTGATAACCAGGATGACTGCTTAATGTTTGTTTCCCCTCAGCTCTCTTAAAAGCTTGCCCATGCAAAATTCACATCCTGGATCATACTGCGGAGTTTTGCCCAAGACACGACTGCAGAATTGCACCCTAAATAGATTTGGGCTCTACTTACATGTACAGGCTTTTAGGTTCAGATACCTTGCAAAGAAGGATTGATACCTAAGAAATGTGAGGCTGGAGTTCTTGCTATTGGATGACTGGCATCAGCTCTAAGCAGAAGGGAGCTAAATGCACAATCCCTAGTCTCTCTTGCATGAGCGTGTGCTACCCACGTCTATTGGGGAGCGAGTATCGAGCGGCTCTTGCTATTCTGGCAGTTCTTCCCATCTGCAACAGCAAGTGCTAAACATCCAAATGATACTGATCATCAAAACTATTCAGCTAAATTAAATTTGCCCACATAATTGGTTACAGAGGCCCTCTTCATCCTGGCCAAAGAAATTAGGCTAACACCTCTGTATTAACCCAAAGCACAGTTCACTACAGAGCCACTAACTAGAGCTGGTCACATTTCATTAAATTGGTAAAATTTTGACGTTTGGAAAAATTCAGTAGAAATGTTGGCAAAATATTGGATCTCCCCCAACACTTTTTTTTTTTTTTTTTTTAAAACCAGCTCTCGTGCTAACACTCTTTCCTTGGTCAATGTAAATAGGGCCATTAAGCCCTTACCTACAATAGGCTTTTTTCTCCTCTAAAACCTCCTCTCATTGTTGCTAATGCTGGCTCATCTCCATCAGTGATAGCAGCAGTGGGGCTCTAACATAGACAAGCTACTGGGGTCAGCTTGTGTTTCAAGCACTGTATCATTTAAACCTGCTCTGAGCAGGGCAGGGCAGCATGATGGTTCAGACTCCAGCATCCAGTCTACATTAGTGTTCCTGTTGTTGCTATCACATGTTGCGCTAAGACAGTGGTAGGAACAGTGGGGGGGAAAAGCCTACCAGATACCTCCAGAGACGTAAGACCCATCACACAAAAACCCACCACCTTATAGACTTGAATATTCAGTCTCCGTACTCTACCTTCTCAGCCCTGGAAACAGGTGCTCCATATCCTGGCTGAGACAACTGGATAACGCAGGCAGCTTGAAGCACTGCTCCCCTGTAGCTTAAGGACCTAAACATGCATTCCTTGGACAGCCAAACCTCAAGTCAGTGGGAGTTTTGACTGCCCAAGGAATGCAGGATCAGTCCCCAAAGAGGAGATTCAAGTCCTTCTCATACCTTTCCTAAAATCTGTCATTCAGCACCAAAAAACCTCCTCAAACAGGTTGCTATTAACATACACAAGCTATCAATAATTTGCCTTGTTCTGTAGGTAAACAAATCTGTGCTAATGGCCCTTAACCTTCCACAGACTTGAATTTGCCCCTGGTAAGTTTTTGATCAGATCTCTATCTGATTTAGAAAGTGGAATGATCACCAATTAGATCTCCACTAGGCAAAATGGCATGATGTAATTATTAGAGCAGGTAAAAAGGCCAGTTTTTTTATGGGAAATTTGAACAAAAATGTTAATTTTTCAAAATTGCAAATTTAAATAATTTGCTTCCCTCCCATTTTTTATCCTCCTTTCCTGGTAGCAAAATAGAAACAGGAAAAGGGTGGAGGAGGGAGTGGAAGAAATATTTTAAACAAAAAGAAAATACCATTTTTCTTCAAAGTGTCTGACATTTTTTTTTGACCAGCTCTAATAATTAGACTAAGATAAGAACTCACAAACCCAGTTCAGCCAATGTGTGCGCCAACATAACATACTCTTTGCTTAAGTTAAGTTACCAAAGTGTTTCATTGTAGGCGTTCAGTTGACCTCACAAAAGTACAAGAGGAAAAATAAAAGTCCCGCCAAAGAGCCTGTATAGATAGAACATAACGTTGTACGTCAAGGTTACAGAATGCAACCCTAATGCATCCTGTAACCTGTATCAACCTCTATACATGCGCAACGTTTCATTAACACCCCTCTGCCCTCCCCCAACTTGCTATGCATCAAGTAACAAACAGCTGTTGAGATCAATAATCCTCTATTTAAAAGTATTAAAACAATATGCACTACACAACAGGAATGAAATTGAAGCATTAGCATTACAGTTTAGTTGTGTTACACAGTGATTGCCATGCCCTTTTGATGACTTTCCGGGAGCAGCTACAGTAATGACACTTGATACACAGATGACCAGTATTACTTACACTGAGAGATCTGCTCACAGAAAGTCTGATCCAACTCCTGTGGAATGCAACAGGCCACTTTGCCATTGATTCAATGGGAGTTCGATCAGGCCCCCTGATTCAGGTTGTCTTGAAAACACTACACAAATGAGGGTTTCTTTTCCCCCTTGCTTAAAGGACGACAACCTTGTATTTGCTGATATTTAAATCAGAGAAGTTAATGTATTAATTTATTTTAAAATTCCAATATGTTTGACACTTATCCCAGACTACTAGACCTAGGCCGGAGAGGACATTTAATACTGACTTTTCTTATTAACCCACTTCCCCAGCTTGGTCAGTGTGTTATTACAGCACACACTCCTCATTTCTACATTAGCGTTAGTGTCCTAAATTGCCAACATAAGTATAACTGGCCAAATTCTTTGCTGGTGTTGACTAGCACAGGTCCATTAACTTAAACAGTACTGCACCATTTTATACCAGCAGAAATTCGGACCTTCATCTCTCATTAGTGTCCTAAGTGGATTAATTAAACTATAGTAATTCTTCTGTAGAGCTGGTTGAAAAAAACCTGAATTCACTCCCCCCAGAAAAAAACTGCCTTAGAGAAAGAAGTAAGCTTTTTAGTTGGACTTTTTTTTTGGTCCCCCTCCTACAGATCTGCTCAGAAGAAAAAAAAACCGTTCAGGGGGTGGGCATGTGAAAGTTTGTCAATGTCAATTTTTTTAAATGAAAATTTCCAACCAGCTCTAGGGTTCAGTTTCAGAACTAATAAAACTGAAATGATTCAAAATATATGAAACATTCTCTCTCCTTCCCTTGTCAGTACAAGTTAAAGTTTCTTGGCCAGCACCTCAGCTGGTATAAATCTGTGGCACTCCACCGAAATTAAAACTAAATATGCATCAATTGGAGAACTGGCCCGCAACGTGTAACTACTGATGTTAGAAAGGATTTGAGGCTTGACTTCAGTGACTCAAACAAATAAATAAACCGCGCTTTTCCCACAATAGTCTGTGTTTAGTATTTGAGTGCGACTTCTGGCAAGAAGTAAACTGTCTTTTTCCATTGCACAAAAAAACCCTTTGCATTTAGGTTGACCTCAATGTTGCTTTAGCTTGAGGATCTGAAGGAGAGAGAACTTGCTCCATGTAAGGAGCAGATAAATACAGATATGGTATCTTGGACAGAATTTAGGCTGTCAGAGTCAAAAAGCTCAATTTCAGTATAGAAATGTTCGTTGTATTGGGGTATTATTAGAATGTAGAGGTACTGTAACATTAAAAAACTGGACTGATCAATACTTTAATCTGAGTTTGAAATTATCTACCCAGCAAGATAAATCGTTGCTCAACTAAATATGGCACAGATGACTGGATTGGCCCAGTCCTAAGGATGCCAACATCAGTGACTTTCCTCTGGTGACAGTTCCATCAAGTTCAATGGGAATAGTCATACCAGTGGTTACACACATGCTTGAGTGTTTGCAGGCTCAGGGAGTGTGTGTAAAATACAGACTAGATTTTGGGTCCTGCCCCAGGCAGGCAGCAGAAACTGCTTGCATTTCCCCAGCTGGGTATTCCTGGTTGGGAGGGAAGTCAGAAAGCCAGCACAGCTGGGAGTACAACTGGCTCTCTCTGGCCCTGTAGAACAACTTTGGCAGAGTGGGGAGGAGTCTTTGCTGTGTCCAAGTTCAGATGTTAATAGCAGGTTGTGTTCCCATAAGTCTCTGTCAAGGTAATGACTCCTCGTTACTGATGTGACATTGCATCACATATAGGAAAACCCTCTTTTGTCCCAAGGCTTGTGTGCAAAAGACAACTTGGTCTTACACATGTCACTAGTTACTGCAGATCTAATATTAGACCTAAGTTGCCTGAACTACAGCTTTGTTTTTTAGAATAGTGACTCCTGAGAGAAAATAAATTTCTTCATTCAGAAAGAAAAGGTAACATTAAAAATAAATATACAAACTATCATATAAAGTAATTCCCCTCAGGAGTGGAAATGTAATTGCCTTTTATGCAATCAAAACCTATTTAAGGCAACTGTTTTAGAGCATTATAGCTTGAGGAACAGATTTTCAAGTTCTCAGCACCCAGCAGCTCCCCACTCAACTGCTAAACACTTAAAAATCTAGCCATAAGCATGAAATTGACCTATGTGTACAGGTAGCCCAAATGCTATTGTGAGGACTCAAGTGAAACAGACTATTTACCACTCATATAAGTTCTCTGCACAGGGGTGAATTTGACCCTAATTATGTACGGCCCAATCCTGCATCCATTGAACTCCAGGGGAGTTTTGCTGTTGAGTTCAATGCGAGCAGGATCAGGCTTTCAGCTACTAAAACATCCCATTTAATAATTTATTAACCAAAACCTGAAGACCTTCTTCACTCTTTACTCAAACCGTCAATTGACCGGCCCCGCCCTAATAAAGGCTTTTAACGTGTTATACTACAAAATTCTGAATGTTGGACTTCATTTATTTAAAAGAAAAATGTTTGAAAACCGGAGTATTTCCCCTAATATTTAAATAAGGAAAGTTTCCAATCTGAAACAGCAGTAGCTTCATCTACACCGGCAAATTTCATTGCTTTAGAATGGTAAAAACACACCTTAGCACATTTATAGACAAGGACCATTGGGTCTAGTATTGCGTCTGCTGGTTGTAGTTTACCCCAAGGGCCACCTAAACCTAGATCACATCTTAGGGTTAATTATAGCCAGCTCACACGATTTTAAACACAGGATAGTCCACGGCCAGGCAGAGGGCCAGATCCATGGCACAGACTCAGAGGCAGCACAAAGCAGGTGGAAACTTCAGTGCTGAAGCACAGCGTAGGATCCTTCCACTAGAGGGAAATCCTTGGATAGAATTAAGCTGGCATAGCCATTTCAACCTCCTCAGTCCCCTTATAGGGGAAGCAAGCAGGGCCGGCGCAACCCATTAGGTGACCTAGGCGGTCGAGTAGGGCACTAACATTTGGGGGGCGCCGGCGCCCTGGTTGTCGGCGGTATTTTGGGGGCGGGACCTTCCGCCGCCTCTGTTGGGGGCGGCCTTTTGGGGGCGGGACCTTCCGCCGCCTAGGGCAGCGAAAAAGCTGGCGGCGCTCCTGGAAGCAAGGAGTGGGGGAGGGGATGATACTCTGCCTGATCTCCTATGGTGGAACCAGTGCAAGACTGCCAGAGCCCATGTAATTTAGCATAGTTACTCTGGACTCAATTTTGCCCTCTGGCTGCTCCAAAATCAGGGGAGCAAAGGGGTGGCTTAGAGATACCTTCTCCCTAATCTCCTCTGCTAAGAATCTATCCTTAAGCGTTTAATGTTAAGCACCAAAATGACATTTTTCCAGTAGAGATAAGCCCTTATACGGTTCACCCAGGCCTGAAAGGACAATTAAATTTTCATCATTAGCCCTCCTCCAGTCCCATGGCCCTACCTAGAGGGTAACAACTGATGGATTCAAATAAATAACTGAATTGGTTTTATTGTCTTGCCTTCAGGAAAGCCCATTTTCAGTGCTTCCCCACAGCGGCCCGTTACTCCAATAAGATATCACTGAAGGCAAGAGTACAGCAGCTGCAGAAAATATATATATATATATATTTACATCAGTAACAATACATGCTCTAGGTATTCAGATTACGGAAAAAATGCATTACATACACAAACAAAAATACATAAAGACAATGGTAGGTGTGAGACAAACTGCCAACAGGAAATATATACAGAAAATCAGTCATATCTACTGCAAGAGTCCATTTCCAAGGAGCGTGTTAAAACAAACAAGAAAACCTCTCTATGCATGTAGGCAAAGCCAGATATTTGATTACAGAGAAATGGACCAGAGAGTTTCCCTGCTTGTGCCAATTGGTATGAAACAAAAGGTGGATTTTTTCCTCCCCCGCCCGTTTTTTTTGTTTTTTTGTTTTTTTTTAAGTTTAAAGCGTGTAAATTTTTTTTTTTAAACCAATGTTTAGTGCTTGGAATAAAATTTCACAGCATTTAACTTCTAGCTGATTTTACTTTTAGCTAAAAGGTCTTAATTCTACAAGAAATGGACCCAATTCAGGAAGCACATAAATGGTGATTAAACCCATCCCTAGTCAGGACCGCACTTCTGCAAATGCTTAACTTTAAGCGTAGCCTTAAAGCCAATGGGATCTAAAGTACAGTATATGCTCAAAGCTAAGCAAGTGCTTATGTACTTTCCTGATTCAGAGCATATGAATGTGTGCGTGTGTGTATTCAGACAGGAGATTAGTATTTGGGATGGGTAATTTGGGTGGTGAACGCAAGCTCTTGTGCAGTGTGTTCCACCCCCAACCCCACTGTTTCACATTACCTGTTACTGGTGTCTTAGGTGTGCTTTCTACTTTTAACTGCTCAAAGGTGAAATTAGTTTACATCAGGGATTAACCAACTGCAAAACTGTAGGAGGACCCCACCATTCTCTCTTACCGCCCCCCATAAGAGTGCAACAGTGTGCTTTGGTGGTGGGGAAGGGAATTAAGCTAATTGTTTAACTTAAAGTTTTTCTTTAAAATAATGAAGTGGATTTGCATGCAGTCAGTAACATTTAAAAGAAATAGAATGTGTTCCCTGGTTGTAGCCTTAAAATGCAGAGGAGTAGGATCCCAGAATTAATTTTAAAATGGCCCAGTGATAAACCCCTGAAAATAAGGGCATACATTGCAATGCCTCAATGCTATAGGGACCCAGGCACAATACATACACATGCACACACTAGACAACAGACTGGCAATCATCCTGACGTTGGATATGTGGCCTTCATATTAAAAGCACTTTTTGCTGACAGTGGTAAACAAGTGGATGGTATTTTTACATGGATATTAACAATTCTGCAGTTTAATCCCCCCCCGCCCCAAATACAGATATTTGTTTTTTAAAAAGGTACAGGTTTGGCCAAAGGTGTTTTTTTTTACCTTTGTGGTTTCAGTAGTAAAGCTCCAGCAAAGCTAAATTCAATAGAGAGTGATGTAGTCAGCACCAGTCAGGAATCAAACCTGGATATGTCAAATTTTTTGGGAGTACCCTCATTCATTTGAAAGAATGAAAGAGTAATTCTTGTTCTTAAAGGGAGGGGAGACATCCATATGTTTCCATTGTCTTTCACCCTTACAACCAGAGGTAGAGTCATTATGTCCAGTAGCTAAAACAGTGTGATCCAGTTATACTGTTATTACATTAATGTACAGTAGCGATCTTGTCACAGATATTGAAAGTGCATGAAAAAAACCGAATCAAGCCAATTTGATGACTCACAGATAAGTGTACCAGACATCATATAAACATACCCACGCACCCACACTCACACGTAAGATATATATATAGAATCATTTACAGTATCAGAGTGATGTTTAGATCCAGTGGCATGTGCAGAAATATCAGGCAATTGCTTTTTTTGTCCTTCAATTTTTTATTTCCAGGATAGATGGGTTGTGGTCTAGGATGGCCAAAATAATCTTGTCCATATACTGTCGCAATCTGTAGTTTATTTCCTCCTGTTCTTTAAGAGCTTCCATGAGCTGAAACAAAGATTCCCAAGTTAAGTATCTAATGCAAAATGTCACTCTGACCTACAGCACTGTGTAAATTAAAATTAGATAAGGCTTGGCCTCGGGTCACCTTTGTATTAAAAAAATTACTCATTGCCTCTAATGATTCTCTGCTCTCCCCTCACCCCAGGAGATTGCAAAGTGAAGACACAAAGAAGTATCCCCATTATGCAGTTAGCTAACACGGGCACTTATGTCTGTGTAACTTATGTCGCTCGGGGGGGTGGTATATTCATCCCCCTGAGTGACATAAATTCTGCCGCCATGAGCGCTGGTGTAGACAGTGCTATGTCGGCGGGAGACCTTCTCCTGCTGACAGCTTCTGCCGCTCGCTGAGGTGGTTTTATTATACCAACAGGAGAGCTCTCTGTCGGCATTCATTAAGTGTCCACATTATGGGTTTGTGCACAGAAACCTTTCAGTAGTTCTATTTGGCTGGGCTCCAAAATAGGGTGATGTCTTCAATCAATATAGCTCCATTAGAGTCAATGGAGTCACACGGATTCACGTGGGTCAAATCCTCAGCCAGTTGCTTTTTGAAAGGTGAGCTATCAGCAGTCACAAACTCCTGGCATTAGCATTAACTCCACTGAGATGAATGGGTGTAACAGGGACAAGTGTGGACTGCCTAGTTAAAGTATGCAGTATCGTTTAGAGCTTCTTAGCAACTTGGAGCTGTGCCGGGTTTTCACCAGCTGTGCCAACTGAAACTGAGGAGCCAATGTGTAAACTCAGTTTGAAGCATGAGCAAAACTCTCTCTTGGTTATACAGGAGTAAATCCGAAGTCACTCCTCTGAAGTTAATGGAGTTACTCCAACTTGACAGTGGAATAAATCAGATCAGAAAATCTGGAACCGCACTTGAAGAAGTGAGATACCGTAAGGCACCTGCTAAACAGGAAACAGTGTCTATAACAGCAGTCAGTGCCTTAAATAGATAGGCTTTAGATTCAATGCTGCCATCCTTTGAAACAAACCTGTGTTAAGATGGAATTTCTCTGTTATTTTGATTATAATGAAACTAGTTGGATGATGCTAAAATAAACATCTGAAAATATCACTAGATTTAGCTACATTCCTAATTCCTGGCAAAACAGGAGTTATGTTGCTGATTTGTCTGTGTAAGAACTTTACTTTCACCTTGACAGTTAATCTGTTCTCACTTTTATATTTTGTGATTAGCATTGTTTTGCTCTCAGTTGCATTACCTCATCTCTTGATGCAGAGTCGATTTCAGCAGCCAGTGATTGGGCTTTTGTCTGTGTTGCAAAGAGATTCTTAGCTTCATAAAGACTAAGACTTAGGATCTGTCCATTAAGGTCATCATTCTGGTCACGAAGTTTCTGATTCTCCTATTAAAATAGGAAAGAAAATGGAATTTTCATGAAAAGAAAGAAAAACCACTCAGGTAACATGAAAGCAAACATCATTTTTGTTTTGCATGTCACTATCCACTTTTCTAAGATATGTCCTTTACAATGGTACCTCTAAGAATGGCCAAACACTGGAGGGTTTCAGAGAAAGACCTAAATTCCACACAATAATTCCACCTAATTGTGGAATGGTACAGGGCCTTCACAGAAGACGTTTCCTACTGATCCCAGCTGTGGATCAGCTTCCGTGATAAGCTTAAAAAAACCAAACCCCAACCATGTGTATCTTCACTTTGTTCAGCCACTTAGTACAGAAAATGGAAAACTATCAGCCCTATCTTCATCTGTCTCTTCAAATATGATTATATTACTGTAAACATTCCAATTTTGGGAACAGTCTCCAAGCAACAGACTCCAGTCAGACTTATTCTGATGACCCCTAGAGCTTAGTCATATTGGGGAGAAAAATACAGACAGACAAAAGTGCCCCAACTTTAATCTCCAATATGCCTTTATTATTTTGTGTGGCCAAGTTGACAAAACTTCCTGTGTGCACAGATACCAAATTTACTTGTGCATAGATTGCTTTTAATGTCTAGTCCATATAGCGCTGGGGTCCCCAAACTGTGGGGCACATCCACCACGGTGGGGGTGGGGGGGGGGGTGGCGTACGGCAGGGCCTGGGCCAGTCCCCAAGAGGGGGAAGAGGGAGAACCACCCAGCCCCACTCCGCCCCCAGCTCTGCTCCGGCCCTGCCCCCAGCCGCAGCTCCGTTCCTGGCCCCCGACTGCGGTCCAGCTGCGGCTTCTGCTCCTGGCTCCAGCCTTTGCTCCCGGCTGCAGCTCTGCTCCCGGCCCTGGCCCCAGCCCCAGCCTCGGTCCCTGGCCCTGTTCTCGCTCCAGCCCCAGACCTACCCCCAGCCTTGGCCCCCCTCCCCAGCAGCCGCAGCCCCACTCCTGGTCCTGGGGCAGGACCATGAAAAGTTTGGGGACCACTGATATAAAGGACAGCGGCCTACTACTGATGCCAGCTAACAGTTACTTCCTTAGCAAAGTGACATGGCCTATGGATCTGAAAGTCTCCAGTTTGGATCTCATGATCAACCCACGTGAGTCATTGCATAGGAGACACACAAATGCATGAGCATGCCTCTTGCACTATGCAGGCTGCATTTACAATCCTTTCAAAAAGCAAACAGCGCTTGGGAAGTCTTTTAACAAATGCAAACACTATAAAGATCCTCCATTTCAGGTCAATGAAAGTCTCTCTTGGGAGTTTGTTGATAAAAGTTACAATTCGAGATATTTCTCCAGCATCTCTGCACGATTATCCAAACATCACCCCCACGAACATGAGAGGCCTAGAGGTCCCCACCCCGCTCACCTGCTTTAGCCGTTTAATTTCATGCTCCATTTCCACTTCCCTCGTTCTTGCGTTGAATTCACTCACACTAGACGAGGAGCTTCTCCCCCGGCCGGGGCGCTCGCAATCTAGTTTGTACAACTGCAAATGCTCCAGTTCCTTTCGCAAGTCCTCAATGAGCTGCAAGGAGATGAAGACAGGATGGTCCATTTCAATAAACAGCGACTGACCACCTGCACACGAACTGATCCGCTCTTCAGGGCAGGGACTGCCTAGGTGTTTGCAGGATAACTGGTGCAGTGTGGCTCTGATCCAGATCGGAGCAGCTGGGCACTTCTGCAACACAGCCAGCCCCTCAGCACCCCATCTTCGGAAGTGCTGATCACACAGCCAGTTTATGAAGTGCAAGGGTATCTAAGGAACCTTGAAAGATACCTTCCTAGCTGCACATATTCAGAGGCATGGAAATCATGAGAGAGCAGCTCCAAAGTTTACAATTGTGGCAGGGACTGTCACTACGTGTTTGTACAGTGCCTAGCACAATGGGGCTGCCAACCTGCTCAAGGCCTCTAGGCACTCCTGCAATACAAGTAAGGGTTAAACAATAAGTGCCACAAGGGGAATTGCCACATCGACAACATTATCCCCAGGTCCTGCTGTGGCCGCCCTTCCACATGACAGCGCCCCTGTTTTACTCACTCTTGCAAGGAAGGGCTGCCGGAGTGGGCTCTGCACCTCTGTTCATACCCACCTCCTGAGTAGCTTCCCTCTCCTTGTTAAACTCTAGTCTGTTCTGCCGCAGTTTGTCCATCATCCTTTTGTACAAGTCCATCTCGTCCTTCAGCCGCAAACTGGTGTCTTCTAACCTGTCCGACATGCGTTGCCTCTCCTGAAACAAACCAGGAACTTGACAGCCAAGTTGGACTTCCCCAGCCCATCACGTTTCCACGTCACTGTTTTACACCATGCTCATCGGCCAATACCATTCATCAGCGTGGGTGCAGCTACTCTAGTGCCATGCTGCAACTAGAAGCTTAATCTCCCGGAGCTCGATCCTTTCAGCTATCTGCATGCAGAGCTGTAGTCAATCAAGGGAAGTGCTGAGTGTACTAGCACTTAGCAGGATCGGGGCCCGCTATATAAACAAGCGGCCTCCAAGGATAACAAAAACAGGTATTTTATCGGTCAGTGAATATTCCAGAACTCTTCCGTCTGGCCATTTCTCTGCAGAGAGGAGTGGGATATTTCTGAATAGTTTAGGAAGATAATTTCTCAAAGCATAAAAGCTTAAACACACAACACAAACTTGCCATTTGAAGACAGATAACTCTCCTCCTCATCCCCTGCCATCATTCTTCTTGCAAAACCCTTCAGTTTTCAAACTGGTTTAGGAGAACGCAATTCCCTTACCATGCTGAAAGGAAAACTCACTATGCCCACTTCATGCCTAATGAAGTCAACAGAAAGACACCCATTCATTTCAATGGGCCTGGGACAGGACTATAAAAGCCAGTCACCTTTGAAGTTCGCCTCAGAAATATTCCTTTAGGTGTGTTAAGTGTCTCCCAAATCCATTTACATTATTTTTCTCTTATTTTGGGGATTGTCAGTTAAAAAACCCTATTGTTTAGTGGCTAACTTTTTTGCCCTCACATCAGCCACACAGCTGACTAGCAGTCACTCACTACACAGATATGTTCAGCACTCAGAAGTTTAATTACCTCATCTAGTTTCTCGGTTTGCGATTTCAGTCGTGTGACGGTGGTTTTGAGTTCACCATTTTCTTCTTCAAGCTGTTGAACCCTGTATAAAGACAGCGAGACTTACAGTAAACACAATTGGCAGGGAAAGCGTGGGGGATTGAGAGAAACATGCTCCCCAGAAAACCCCATTCATCTGGTCTCTATTGAATGTAGGTGTTTAAAGACAAAAAACTTCTCCTAGTGGTTTTCAGCACAATCACTGACTTGGTTTAAGTGGCCAACGATACACATGGACATTTGGATGTGAGGGGGATGGGCATGGCATAAGACCCTGAATAGAACCTAACAGAAAGGAACCAGGCCACAGAGAAGTTCCCGATACAGTTGGTCCCAGTTCCTTCCTTGAAATCGCTAATTTTAGAAAGTCAAATACCTACTTATTTAAGCTGCTCATGTGGACTTCTACATTAAATTGTTGCTGAGAAAGCACTGACTCATGTCAATATATGAAGCCAGTAATAAAAGGCAACTGAACTTTTACTGTCTTCTAAGCTTCTACTGGGCATCTCTTGCACAAAGACAGAACACGCAGGGCCTGACTTGCCACCCTGAATCTTGGTCAGTAATTTAACAGCATTCTAGTAGCTTTACACACCCATTCTGCACAGGTGTAAGTAGCTTCCCAAGGACCAAGACAGCAGAGAATCAGTCTCACATCCTTCCTGTCCTGGTTGAAGATGGGGATAAAATAGACACCTGTGTCTATGTAGAGGCAACAAGAATAGAGCCCTTGGCCTGAGTTCTAGTTTTATGGTTGTGCTTTATAGGTTTCTTGGGCATGCCCATAGGAGGCTCTCTCTCAGATTTTGCTTCCTCGCCGTATGCCAGGGCCACAGCTTGGCATCCTTCAGAGGCCAGTGCAAGGCCCTTGGCTGAATGTACATCTGGCAGCTGACTGCAGTTGGGTTGTTGTGTCAGCAGTGTGAGGGCAATTATTTTCCTGTTTGACTTGAGTGATGGTAGGTGACCAGAAAGCTATTAGTGACGTACATTTACATGAAAACATTCGTTCTTATGCCATAAAACACACTGCCACAATGCAACTTGAGCAGGGAGTCAACAAATCTCAACTCAGGGGAAAAGCCAAGTGTATCCCATTCTCCCGTCCCTTTGGGGTATGTATAGTGTCTATCAAGTTGTTCTGCATGGGCAGACCTCTGCCAAGGGGGATCTGTGAACAGGGATCAGCTGGGAGAATTGGGTACGTTCTTCAGGGCAGGGATCCTTCTTACACATAAAGAACCTAACATGCTTTTGGGTATTACACAACTAAGTCACTCTCTTCAATTATTTTAAGTATCTAAACTGTAACCATCTGCACACAAGGCAACATACAATCTAGGTTCACACACTAATAGAAAAAGTGGATTACAAAAAGAACACCAGAGGAAAACAGTCATATCTTCTGCTGCTATGTGGATTTAGACAACACATCATCCCAACTTGCCAGCCGGTATGTTTTTACCTTGTATTTAGCAGTTCAATTTCAGTGCCCTTTTCTTTTTCATACTTGCTGTATGCTTCTCTATGCCTTTTTATTTCTTCTTCCAGCGTTTGTTCAGCTGATGTCTCCTGGTCTTTCAACAGTTCTTCTAGTTCATGAACTCTAGGAAAGTCAGTCATTTTGGTAACCGTTTCAAACACTTGCCCACACACCACGTTCAAGAGCATCAAATACACACACACTTTTCTTTTATTCCATACTGATTTACCACTTCGATCTTTGTATGCATACTTCCCAGCAGCCAAAGTTAAGGAACATCTATTTCTCTATTATGGCCATTCTCTGTATTAACATGCTGGGTCCTCTCTGAATGTAGGCCAGTTTTCTGCCGGGAGTATATATACCATAAAAGACATGGGGGCATCCCCTTCATAACATGATGTGAGATGACTCTCCCTAGACAGCCAGCTGCAAGCAAGTCAGATACTCTGCTTGGCAGGAGCATAACCGCTACATTGCTAAGCTTGCCTAAAGGACACAATTCACTGCACATGCAGCAAGGCTGTGCAGTTCCATTTTTTGGGCTTCCCAGATGAAAAGCTTTGAGGACACTTGCTCTGTGTATGACAGTGACACACACAAAAGTTCACACTTCATTCTATCTAAGCAGTTGTGACCCAATATTGGATTTCCACTTTCCTTCTAGTCTCATTATAGCTCTGCTCCTGAAGGTATTGCAATGACACGGCACAGAGGAAGCAGGCTGCATATTTTATTACCTGTGAACTAGCTGCGTGTTCTCCTGTTTCAGTTTGCTCTTCAGGTCTCCATTTGTCATGTTATCATTCTCCAGTTCGGTCACCTTTTTTTCTAAATAAGTGACCTAGAAAGAGAAGAGGATTTGAGTCTCTTTCACACCCACCCAACCTTTTACATCTAAACCACAACAGGGGGCAAAGCTGCACTTGGATGCCAACGGCAAAACTTAATACAAGGGTCTAAGTTTCCAAGAGAGCAGGAGTGCATCTCGTTCTGATCTGCCCTCAAGTTCATGTCCCCAAAAACTGATCAATGCAAGCACACAATGAATTGACACGTAGAAGTGCATATTTACTGGAATTAAATACAGAGAGAAATTAAGCTACTTGGCATCACTGTAATAGACAGGCTGTCATTACTTCATTTGAATGAATAACACTCAGCTTCTTGCAACAACGTAGTGCAATGAGATTTAGTGCTTATGAGGGTGAATCCTCCTAGGTGCTAGGCAGTCTTGGCTTCTACCCAAGTGACTCTCACTGGACTCCCTTGAAGGGCCCTTGTAGGCTCAGCCTGTTGGAGGGAAAGTGATGCAGTGGGACAGGGTCCCAGGCTGGAAGGCAAAACCTGGGCTCTATACGTAGCTTTGCCATGGACTTGCTGCTGCAGCTTGGGCAGGTCACAGAGGCCAAGAGAGTGTCCTAATTTTAGGTGCCCAACTTGAGATGCCTTGAGCCTGAGTTTGGATTTTGGCGTGCTCACCTCCCTGAAAATCAAGCCCCTGTAAGGTGCCTCGGAAGTTGGGCTCAAAAACGAGGCACCTAAAGCTTGGGTTTGCTTATGTAAATTTTGGACTTAAGCCCACTGGGCCTTGGCTTGGGAAACTGAGCTAAATTGCAGCAAATGAGCAGCTACCTCGATAACGGAATTGACAGACAGACACATTGGGCCCAATCTCATTCACATGAAGGCTTCTTTATGCTGCTCTGGCAGCCCAGAGGGGCCATAAGTGGATGTACATGTCATTCATACTGACTTGATTGGTATATCAATGTTAAAGGCCCCTTTACACTGCCAGAGCACTGTTAAGGGCTTTGTTTATACCCAGAAGTTGTCCCACTATCACTATACCGGTGTAGTTACAGCAGTACAACCGCTTAGGGTAGACGCAGTTATACGGGCATAGCTATTCTTGTGGGGGGGGAGAAAAAGAGAATAAACTATGCTGACATAAAACACCTTTATGTTCTCTATAACTGTACCCAGGCAAGAGTTTTACTGGGATAACTATTTTAGTTTAAAAAAAACCAAACCAAAACACAAACCTCATGTGCAACTGAAATACCAATACAAAAGCGATGTTTTGACCAGGCATTTAGTGGAAGTGAGAATCAGACCCATTGTTGCTTTTTCATTTTCTTGCTCAGTGAAAGGCTTACGTATTAATCAAGCTTAGACTTCATCATATTTCAATAAAGAATTCTTAGCTTGTACTTTCGTTCTCTTTTTGGTTAGGTCCTTCTACTTCTTTTGGGAGAGGAAGTGAACATTAACTTTGGGATATTCCAGTATTACTCACTTTTCGTTAGAGATCCTGACTGAGGTCACTTGCCCATATCTACTAGCCACCTCTGGTGGCTCTTTCTGGTAGACAGACATGTCTCCGGCTGCACCAACAATAGCTCTGCTGAATCTAGCAATCATGATGTGAAGGCTCCTCACCTTTTCAGTGATATCATTATCACATGAGTCTATGCTGTCTCTGAACAAGTCCTCTGTGCTGCCATTGCTGCTGCTGAAGTTACTGTTGTGGAAGAGTTGTCTGGAAGATTAGAAGGATTATTTTACATCATAGGGGGGGAAAAAAACAAGTCTTCCTATTTTGCGGACTGGCTTTGCACCTTGAATGTCCCCAGCTAACATCTGTGCAATAGCTTCAACGTAACTTAACTATGTATGAGTCTGATTACACTTAACTTTGTAGTCCTATTTTAACCAATAACATTTGCATCATGGAATAACTAAGTCAAAGTTGCATGTAACATCATGTTCACTAATATTCTAGATGCCAAATCTGGGAGAAGGTGAGACCTAAGTGATGTTGATAGGCATAGTTACACAGTAGCCTATCAGTTTTGCAGAACAAGTGGCACAAAAGTTTTCTTTATTTACAGAAAAAAAAACCCCAAGAAGATTCCACTGTGTGACATTGCAATATGCAAGAATTAAGAATACTTAAGACAGGTTTGAAACTACCTGTTCGGAAGCTACGTACAAGCTGCATGTTTGCAGATTTTCCTCACCACATTATGATGCTTTAACTTTGAGAGGGATGATATGCCACTGTCCGGTATGTACAAAGTCACTGCTTCCCAAAGAGGGCCAGCATTAAGATATCCTGGACCAGATCCAGGAAGAGTATTGCATTCCTCCCCCCACAAATCCCTGTACTTGGTCTTAACTTGGACCAGAATCTGGTGTGACCACCATTTTTAAACAGCTGGGCAATTCCCTTTGCCCTCTGGCAACAAAACTAGGTAGGAAGGCAATAATAGTAATGCCTGATGGGGCATAAGATGCAAACAGGTTAAAATAAATAAGAAAAAAGTAGCGCAGGATGGCATCTTTTCAAACGCCTAACAAGGGGACAACTTGCTGATTGACGTACTGGGCCAGCTTGTCCACTCCGAGAGCCTGGTACTGACTAGAATGGCTCTGATGAGTTCGCTCACCTGTGCAATATTGAAGGCTGCAGCTCTATAATCAGAGAAATGATATTCTTCCTAAATCCAGCACCCAAGTGGCTATGCTGGCCTCCAGACAGAACAGATTTTATTACAACACTTCCAGCAACACAACACTAACTTGGAACTCAGTTAGCTTAGCTTCCCACTCATGTGCAATGCCACGCCCATCCAGTCTCTCCTCCACATTGGTGGGTAGTTAATTCATGCCAGGAGGTGCTGAGAGAGTCTCTCAATTGAGACCTTACAGAATTAGACCTTAGTTGCTGACAAAGAACTACATTAAATTGTAGAGAGCGTGGAATAAGGCTGCATAGAAATAAGTCAGCCAAGCCGGTAAACAGGGGTTTGACTTCTGTTTTATAAGCTAACTCAGAATTAAATGTGCTACTTGACTGGGGAGGGAAGAGAGAAGGAGGACTCCTAACCTTAAGGGAGAAAAATCAGGGAGAAGAAGTTGCATTTCTTCTGATGCAGCTGCTTCCAACCTCAACCATATCAAACCTCTCCCCTCCCCCACACTTCCTCCCCACCTAAAGCGTCTCTTCTGCGCACCCTATTTGGTTTCCTTTGAGTACTTCATTCTTAGCATGAATCTGTGACATCAGCATGAATTCTGGTCACAAATGATTTCGAAGTACACAGAACAAGCTCGAGTGTCTTACCTTCCAAAAGCTGTGCTTGAGATTTTTCGGTTGGGGCTACATGGAGACAGAAGGAATAATGTAGTAAGTAAACAGTTTATTTGGTTATTGTGCAATTCAGTAACAGTCTCAATTTAGTTGCCAATTGAGTTCTGTACAGTATATAAAAGCTAAAATAAGACAGCTGTAATTTGCTTCACCAAAAAAATGCTCATACAACTTAATTATAAGCTACTCTAATAACTAATGGAACTCCTTGCCAGAGGATGTTGTGAAGGCCAAGACTATAACAGGGTTCAAAAAAGAACTAGATAAATTCATGAAGGATAGGTCCATCAATGGCTATTAGCCGGGATGGGCAGGGATAGTGTCCCTAGCCTCTGTTTGTCAGAAGCTGGGAATGGGCGACAGGGCATGGATCACTTGATGATTCCCTGTTCTGTTCATTCCCTCTGGGGCACCTGGCATTGGCCACTGTCAGAAGACAGGATACTGGGCTAGATGGACCTTTGAGCTGACCCAGTATGGCTGTTCTTATGTAACATGAAGTTGGGTGTAGTGCCATAAGCTACTGTGATCATTAATAAAATTAATTTGGGAATACTATATTCAGTCCAAAAAGCCCTGTCACATTTAAACAGATTTTTGCCAGCTTGAGTCAAAATGAAACTGTAGTACAGTATCCACTGCAGCTCACACACACAAGCAAATCCACTAGCTGCCCCTACCCCAAGATACATGCATGGCTCTGTGTCAGAGACTGATGGCACATCTTTTGTCGAAGCAGAACGCTACTCTGAATTCAGGACGCTCAGTTGCAACATCAAATTTCATAACAAAATTGTCAAAGATGCAACCATCATGTTTTACATTTTAGCAGGTTACCTACTGCTGTGACAGCAGCTGTAACGGTTTCATAACATATACTATGCCATTCTTTTCTTATCAAGACTAGATGAAGTGCATTATGTTCTGGTTCCTGGGAACATGAAACAAAGCAAGCTTTGTATTCAGTTTCTAGGGGGAGCTAAAGTTTCACAGATGAATTGCCACAATAAGCAAGGGATTTGTAGAAATATTTAGACTCCTTCAGAGTTGAAGGAAAATGCTTTGCAATTGTCTATCTACATGTGGGTGGCAATACTGGGAATAGGGGTATAAAGGAAAAAGCTAGAACTCCTGAGGAGATACAAGAAGTCACCATCATCCTGGTTTTAAAGTTGCATTGTTTCCCCAAATCTGGTTTTAGGTGAATAAACTCCTCAAACCACTTGAATCAAGCCACAGAATCTAGAGATCCTGGGACAGATTCTCAGCTGGTGTAAACTGTCATAGCTCCATTGACATCAATGACAACAGCAATGGAGCTATGACAATTTACACTAGCTGAGGATCCATCCCAGAGACTCATTAGATCAACGTATCTCCTCCGTGATAGAAACGTGCTACAGAGAACAATCTCCGCCAAGTAACAGTGTTTTATCCATGGGTGCTGAGCAGTAGGGCTTCCCACTTCCCTGGGGAGGTTGTTCCACAGGCAAATACCACCCACACTCTGCAATTCAAGATCTCATTGTTTAAGTATTTAAAATGAAGAGGACATTAGTGCTCCAACTGAGAAATAGTTTCTTGATGAACTTCTCCCTACCTTGTTAAGATCAGACAAGGTAGCAAGGTTTGAATGTCCTATGCTATTCTGCAACAACAAGAACTGCCTGCTGCATTTGATACTAGCTAGATGTGATGTATTGGATACAAGTCAACTGGAAAAAGGATGGGGCATATTACTGCAGTTTCCCCTTCTCATTTAGTAGCTGTTGCTTTGACTGCTGGCTAACCCCATTTCAAAAGGGACTGCTGAGAACAGAGTGCTGGCTACTCACCTGTTTGCTTTTAAGTTTTTCAGCCTCGCTTCCAAGTCATTAAGCAGGTTTATTTTTTTGCAGCACTGTGAGCAGTAGACATCCAACAACTCGCTGTTATAAAGGTGCCTCATTTTCCTTGGCGTTTGCCCAGCACTGTTTGCGGGAAAGGAGACAGGTTACTGGCTATTGTTACTAATTCAAATTCATTTCCCTCTTGCTGGTATTTCATAAATAGTCATGTTGCAGTAAGTGGGCTTGGGAATGCACTGCTACTCCCATCACAGCTGCTCTGTCAAGGCCAGCTACAGGAGCAAAGATGGGGATCCGAATGGGCTCTGGAACAACTATATGTTGTTAATTACCACAATACCAAATCCCACTTGGAGGAGGGATTCTAAAAGAGCAAATGATTTCTGCTTTGTCTACACCAGTGGTTTTCAAACTTTTTAGGCTGTGTACCCCTTTCCAAATAATGCAGTCTGCCGCATACCCCTATTTGAGATAGGATCACAATATACCCATGATTAGATTGACAAGTCTGACTAAATAAAATGTGTTGTCTGCTATTACAGGATTTTTCTTGTGTACCCCCAATGAGCTCACGTACTCCTATGGGGTTGAAAACTATGCTATCAGAACCACCGAGAGTCCGATTCTCTGTTATTCGGAGCCCAGGGTAATGGGAAAAGACAGGATCAGCTGATTGCAGTTCAGCTTCTCTCTCTCCAAGTACTAAAGAGTGAGTACTTCCTGAAGAGATTTAAGACATTCAGGTTCAATCTGCTTATTTCCCCCCCGCCCCCCCAAACAAGCTCATCCATCCTTACAAGACATGTTTTTTTGTAAGGTAATATTTAATACACAGTGTTAGAATGCTAAAAAGGAAGGAGACTTTCATACTAGTCATCCCCAAACATTGCACAAGCACTAACATTGCTCAAGGTCTAATCTGATTTCCAGCTTTAAGTCAGTCAATTTCTAATAGTTGCAAAATCCAAAGTATTGCAATATATAAAGAGAATCAATCTAGGAGCAAAGCTAGAGGGCTTATTGCAGTGTGACCTGACATTATGGGCACTGGAAACAACGTAGTCGCTGCTGTGGCTTTTACAAGACAGACATTTGCCAGTAGTGTTGTGGACAGAAATTGAAATTTTAGTTTTAAAATAACTAGACAATCCCAAGAAGTTCTGGTATGGCCCCTGTACATGTGCTCAGAAAAAAAACCACTGTCAAAATAAATAAGAATAAGTAGCAACCTGGAAGACACAGATGAGCCAAGGTCAGAGTAGGCGTTGGTTCTGGTCTCATCATCAGGGCATGGACTGCTGGGAGTATAATCCACATCGTCTCCTTCCCCATAGTCTTCAAATTGTTCCTCGTTACTGATCAGAGAGGCGGTGGAATAGGTGGAGAGGTCAGAGGCTGCAGAGGGGTTGTGAGGACTTGACCTGAAACAAGACATCAGAATGGGTAGGCGGCCAACCCTCCTCATAAGACTGCCTGTTGCCCAAGGCAGCGTTTCTCAGCTGGCTTGGGTTGGCAACTCCTTATTCAAAGTCAAAAGCTTTCATGAGCCACTTCCATTTACTAAAAAACTATCCCCCATTACAGCAATAAACCTATAGAACAGTGGGTGTTTGTATTTTGTGAGTTTGACAGGACAACTGACCTTGAAGGGCAAGGGATGTGGCAATCAGTGAAACAAGATTCTTTACTTTAGATTGTAATAACATTTTCAATGCCTCACGCTCCCTTGCCGTTCACAAGCTTCCTCCTCTGGTGTGGAGGGTGTCACAACACATAAAGCCGACCTAAGGGCTCAGGAAGCACTTAAAAAAATTGGGGTAGAGAACAGGGTTAAATAAGGCTGATGGTCACATGACAAGTCAGTGGCAGAGCCAGAATGAAATGGGAGCCTGACTCAAGTCTCCTAGACCAGAGGTTCTCAAACTGTGGTCCGCGGACCACCAGTGGTCCGCAAGCTCCATTCAGGTGGTCTGTGGATAGTTCCCTCTAAGATGCGCGCCTGGGTGGCTGGACACAAGAGAATGAAGGGCCACACACCTAAATTAGCGGAGCTGTGCAGGTGTGGCTCCACTAATTAGGTGCCTGGACCCTGGAGAAGACGCACATGTAAGGTGATGTGGTGGCCTTGGGGGAAATAGTGGGTAGGTGGGAAAGGGCAATGGAGTGAGAAGAGGGGGGGATTTGGGACGTGCAGGGCTGCGGCAACCAGAGAAAGAGGTGACTTTCCCCAGCTTCGGGGCTGCAGCTGCCGAGGAGAGATCCCCCCCTCCTTCCCAGCCCCAGCCTGGGGGCTGCCATGGCAGGGGGAGACCCCCCCCTCCTTCCCAGCCCCAGCCTGGGGGCTGCCATTGCAGGGGGGGGGGAGGGGGGAAAAGAGGGCACATCCATCGCATTAGAAAGGTAAGACTACTGATTTAAAATATGAGTCGTGTGCTTTTATTTGTAGATTTAAAAAAATGTTAATTATTGTTGTTGTTTTTTTTTAATATAGCGCCTTTATCCAAAGTGCTTTACAATAGTTAGCTAACGGTACAAACAACATTTGGAAAGATCATTAAGTGGTCTGCCGAGACCCTCAGCAATTTTCAAGTGGTCCGCAAAAAAAAAAAGTTTGAGAACCGCTGTCCTAGACAACACGGCTGTTTCTGTATTACTGCCGTTTTTACAAGAAGCTCGACTCCTCTGCGTGAGAGTTCACAAGCAGGGCCCATTAACTTGTCCCTGGTCTCTTCTGGAATCTAAAGTTTAAACAAAGCAACATTTTAAAGTGAACGGTGGCTGGATGGCACAAGTGTCATTTTCACATCCTGCCCCCTGCCAGTATTTCAGATGTAGGCTCTTGGTTTTCCCTCCGTTGCTGAGATGCATTTGTAATTCATATTTCTACGGTGAGTAATTTACAATGCCAGAGTTTAGGGCAACTCAAGTCTTGCACGGGACAAGAGGACATTTGGCACCATACACATAGGCAGGCTTAAATTCTGCTAGAGGAGATTTATCAGATTATTACTCCCTGAATTGGGGACAGATTAGTAACTAGTCAGCAAAGTATTTTAACACCTTCTGTTCTTAAAGGTTGCAGTAAGGATTGTGCATGGAAGGGTTCTGGGGACCAAAATTCGTATAGACCCAACAGCTGCAGTTACTGTCTTAGATACTCATCTGGTCCCCCATTACCATAGCTTCTGAGCACCTCAGTCTTTACCCTCAGATCCCCACTCCTAGTTAGGGCAGGGCTATTATCCCCATTTTACAGAGGGGGAACTGAGCCACAGGGAGACTAAGTGACTTGCCAAAGGTCACTCAGGAAGTCTGTGGTGGATCAGGGATTTGAACCCAGGTGCTCCAAGCTAGCAGCCTAACCACGGGGTCATCCTTCTTCTCCAGGCCTACTGCTCCCCATAGCCAGAATTGACTGGAGACCTAGACCTTGCTCCTCTTCTGTTAACTCCTGAAATACTGCAGTGGTTGGGACCTTAACCCCATCCCTCCCATAGTCTATGATTGGCAGATGGGCAATGAATGAGGCATGGGAAGAGAAAGGAGGGTCATGATTAAGGCAGTTGAATATTGCCCTGGAGAGTTGGAGTCTATCCCTGCCACTGAGGTTCTACACGATGCTGGGCAAGTCACTTACCCCAAACTTTTCACTGGTGGTCACTAATTGCCTGACCCTCCTTTTCTGGAGGCCTGACATGACTTTTTAACATCGCAGGCCTGGGCCTGCAAAGCCCTAGCTGCCAACAAACTGAACGGTGCCTCCTGATGTCAGGGGGAATCCAGCGCACAGGATGGCAACGCAACGCTCCTCACCTACACCTGCAAAGCCTGTTCAGCCCGGCCCTCACATCCTTTGAGTGCGATGGAAGAGTAACTAAGGCTGAAGGACCTGCCCGCTCTGCTGCTTTGCAGTGGATTCACACTGAAGTCCTCATGCAAATGGAATCCAGGAGGTAGGAAGGTGAACAAGGAAAATCCACCCGTTTTTGGCAATTAGCGCAGTGATCAAACTCCATCAGAACTCAGCCAGCGCTGTCACTATAAAACGTGACTCTATCCCAGCCGAGGTGCCACGGACACACGTTAACCCTACTGGAGCCAGGTGAACAAGCCAGAAGACACAAGGGCTGAGATTTCTACGGCTATGAGGGAAGATGGATGACCAAATCCCATTCATTTTAAATAGAGGGATCTGGACACCTAATTCCAGGTGTCCGAGAACCTCAGCCCAGACAGGCCTCAAACAAGAGCGATCAGCTGGTTTAACCTCCCTCTCATAAGACTCATGTCTTGACAGGCACCTCACCACTCACTTGTCTACAGGCAGAAAGAGTCCACTGAGCACGCTGTCCTTCTCTTCACTGCCACACACGTCGGATGCCTCAGAGCTCTGCGCGCTCTCGATGGCACTGTCCATGTCGGACTCATGGTGGACCTCTTGCTGGGCCAGGGTCATCGTGTCTTCATCAGGAAACAGCTCTGACTCACTGTACGCGCTTTCACCGTCCAAATAGGCACCGTCCTGGATTTCGCTACCCTGTCCATGGAAGGGAAAGACCAGTCAGGAGACATACAAGTTTGCGGCAAGATTTGCAGAGTAAATGGAAGCAGCAGCCATATCCCTCTCCTTGAAACACCATCGGCATGCTGGTATTTGCATCAGAGTTGCATTTAAAGGGTTACTTTTGGAAGGCCCGGTCCTGCAAACACTCAATGCACAGAGCTTCTCCTAAAGCATCAAATATTGCACACCTCTAACCAGCAGCGTTACATAGTGTTACAGAGAGCCAGCTACAGGAACACTTGTCTGGAACCACAACCTGCCTTCGACAGCGAGTGTCAACTAGGGCAGAACTGACTCCTGTTCACAGCTGGGTGTATATGTCCCCATCTTGCGCAACTGGAAATCTCTGGTCTCCAATATTCATCTATCTGCAATGTACTTTTCCCATAGTGTCCTTTACCAAGAAAGGTAGGTAGGGAACAGATTTTCACTGGTCAGATAGTAATATAACCTCTCAGTAGAAATGCAGGACCTAGTAGTAGCTATTTGCTTATTTGTTGAAAGGAAGAAGAATTTTGGGCCCAAATCTCCCCTCCACCGTACAACAATTACTACAAGTCATTAGCCAGATACATTTTTGTAGGCTTTCCAGTTTTGTTGTTATCCAGACATCTCTTCCAGCACACAGCAGTGCCGGTATACGCGTTTGCATATACCGGGAGCTGTGGTCTATCCTTGTGGATGCTCGGTTATTTTCTCTATGCTTTGAAAACACAAGAACCAGTCAAACGCCGAAGATTAATCTTCGCTTGTAAAATTAAAGAAGCCCCTTACTAAGAGGACATTATATAAGAGAAGCAATGTCCAACATGAGACAAATGTGGTTTGACTAACAGCTTTGTCACCCAGCTGAAGCAACAAGGAACTACTCTTGACCAGAAGAAAACTTCAACATCTTAAAAACAGCCATTTGTAATAATCGTTACTAGAAATTCAGGTCTTATCTACCCTGGAAGACTGACATCGGAGAAACTAGCAGGATTATAATGTTACAGAGACCAAGTTTGTGAGCCCTGATTATATGAAAGCAAA
Organism: Platysternon megacephalum; assembly: GCA_003942145.1. Taxonomy (NCBI): domain Eukaryota; kingdom Metazoa; phylum Chordata; order Testudines; family Platysternidae; genus Platysternon; species Platysternon megacephalum. Next base: position 231,803 of record QXTE01000154.1, on the reverse strand, counting down.
ATTGATTTTTTATTCAGACTTTCAAACTTAGTGTTTTAAAGAACTATTTAACTCCAATAATTTAAAAACAGTTTGGTGGAAAGCTCAGTGTAAGCTAACGCTTCAACCCCCCTCGCCCTTCCCCCACTAATTCACTTAAAGACACCCACTCCAACTCCCTGGGCCCTCCAAAAGTTAGTGGGGGGAAAACCAGATTATTTTGCATTCTATATATTTTTAAAGCACTAGTAGGCTGGGATTTTAAAAAGGAGCCTACAGGAATTAGGTGCTTGTATCCCATGGGACTTGGACACCTAGCACCCTTTGGCCAGCTGTAGTCTGGGACTACACATGCTCAGAGTTATGCACATGTGCAAGTCTTTGCAGGGTGGGGGGCCTAAGTTTGACTTTGAAACTGAACCAAGATGCCAGTTACTTGTATTCATGGAATGCCACTGCTGACAGCCAATGAAGAAATAAATAAATAAATATATATATATATATATATATATATAAAATGAAGAACTGCTCCCTCTTATACGTCACTGTTAGATATGCTGTCACTGACCTTCATATCTCTAGACTGAGACAAGTTGTTTCCACAAGCAGTTAACAGGGGCTGGTTCCTCCCACAGCTCTACATCAGATACGCCTTGCAAAGGAACATCCCTTATGCAAATCACTGTAGAGCCCTATTGATATTGCAGAACTTTGGACTCATTTGTTTCTAGGAAGTGGATTTCCTCCTCAACATGTACTCTGAATGCTCACTGATGTTAAATAGGAATTATATACCCAGGTTAAGGGCCAGTGTATTTAAAGGGCACTTTAATACAGATCTTTTCCATGTCAGTCATATTAAACAGTGACTTTGGTCTAGGGGTAACGTTTTCAAAAGTGCCTACGTGACTTTTGAAAATGGGACTTAGCCACTTTGGAAAATTTTACCTGAGATCTACACATCACTACGTTAGTCATAGGGGAGGTAGTGCTGCCTAGTGGCTAGATCATTGCACTGGAATCCAGACACTTGGGTTCTATTCCTGGTTCTTCTGCTGGGTGACCTTGGGCACTTTCCCTGCCTCAGTTTCTTCATCTGTAAAACAAGGATAACCATTCTTCCCTCCTTTATAAAATGCCCTGAAGACATGCGAATATATATATTTATATACAAAAATTGTGCTGCTTATTTTTAACATCTTTAGACAGCTACAACAACTTGGATATCCACAGGCCCAGGATGGGCATGAGTCACCCCGGATGTTTGTTGCAGCGTGGTAACCCACATGGCCTCAGAGTTGCCACATTTCTTAAGGGTTTAATGCAATTAAACACTCTCTGCTGTTACAGAAACATCCAGATCTGTTAAAAATTCTGTGATCCAAGAGAAGGTGGCACTCTGGAAGTCTTACTGAAAAATGTATGGCTTAAGTAAATCTTTACACAGCAGGTAAATCTCACTAGTATTAAAACAAATTAATGTGAGAAATTGAAGGTCAACGGCAGCATGACAGACTCTCATTCCAAATCCTGCAGGTAACAGCTTACATTTCGTTTGCTAATAATAGGAGCCCAGACTCTCTAAAAAGGTCCATTAGCAATTAAATATCCCGTCACTCTCTCCAGAGCACTAGGTGCTCATTTGCCTCCTCCCTACCAATCTGCGACAGGCTAATAAGCCACATTTGTATGACAATGTAGAAGTCACAGCACACACCGTACCTAGCTCTTGTGTGTCAGCATCACATTGTTTCTAATGATAATTATTCCTCTACTCTTTAAGGTCTCCACTTCTAACCCCGTCTAGGGTACAGGCGTTGGGAAACCATCACCTTCGGTCAGAGCTTAAATTCTCAGTATTTTCCAGAGCCCTGGGGCTTTAGCCCTGTGGGACATGCCAGGGCTTGAAGCTTCAGCCTTGTGGGTTTGAAAATATTTACTGGAACTCTGCTCTGGGCAGCTCCGGCTGAATTTAAGCCCTACCCCCGGTAGCCAGTTTACTGCAAAAGTGCGCACAACTCCTCAGAAACTTGCTTTATACCCAGAGGAAGCTAATCATTATAAAGCCAGACATAACAGCCACTTCCAGAAAAGGAGTCTATTGGCTCACCTGACAAGAGTTGCTGCCCATGAACTATGAGGAACTCCCCCGTTAGAGACGTGACTTTAGCACAGTACAGGCCATACATGCAACCAGCCTATCAAGTAGATAGGGCAAACTGATGCTCTTGTTGCACTCTAGAGCTTTGCCACCAGATGGAAGACAATCTAGCCTTTGTATTAGACAATTTCTCCCCCTCCATGGAGGGCTATAAAAGTTCTCAGCACGAGCTGAATAACGTGCCTGTCGTCGGTATAATAGAAGCACTACCTTCTTAAACAATACAGGGGGTTGAGGGCACTGCTTGGGGTTTTGGAAATGTCAGGAATGCCAGAGGGCAGTCAAAGGTGCAGGGTAAAATGAGTTAAATCACATCTACATATATGGGGTGCATGAATGTATACAGAGTCACACTTTAGAAGACTTTTCTAGGAATTATATAACTTAAGGCCAATCTTCATTACAAATACAACCCTATCAGGAGACTTGATTCTAGCACATTTAGTCTGGCTTTGTTGATGGGATTTTGGTGTTTTAACCACATCTCCAAACTGCGGTAAAAGCAAGCACACCATTTATGGGAGTCAAGGTTCAAAAATGTTAAAGCCAGCTGTATTACTGAAGGCCATACAAGTTCTGTTAGTCAATGGCAAACACGTGAAACAATGCATCCTAGTGCTTTGAAACAAAACTGTGCAGATGCTCCAAGCTCAGCTTGGCTTTTTATGATCTTTCAGTGGTCAAGCTTTGAGATCTGTTAGCTGAAGAGTCCTTGCTAGAGAACACACACTTATCTCTGTACCTATCAAAGGCTTATCTTTATAAGTGGTAAGAGTATATCTAAATGATGCTTAAGGCACATGAGGTTATAAACTTCCAGGGACTATTCACAGAATTCAATTTTAATATTTTTTTTGTAATTGACAGAATATCAATGTTTATTTTAAAGCATTTTTCTATTTTTATCTATTTAAATTTTCACAATTGCACAAAATTATGGGGAGAGGGGTCAACGTTGCATGTGAAAATATACAAAGTAAATATCCTTAAATCAAACTCTAGTAAGTGCTCAAGCAGCATTTTTCTTACTTTGCCTATCTGTAAATGTCAATCATTGATGGAAATATTTTTTCATCATTTTGTGAGTACACACAGTGAAATTGATGTTTACAGATATACATAGAATCCTTCCAAGCCTAAATATTCACAAATGGAGCTGCAATAGGTCACAGAAAATGACAAAGAAAATACCCATGACATGTACAGGGGAAAAAATAAACCGCCACAAAAACCACCACTAGAGAGATTAAAGCTGGAGTGAGTGAATACCATTACTAAGCAACATGCTTTGCAAGTGTACATTACTAGCTAAAGCTATCAAAATATTTAAATCTTTAAGCATTAATATCAGTAATCTCAGCTTCATACAATACTGTCAGTGCTGAAAGTACATTTAGCACAAGAAGCTTATATACCCACTTCTACAAGATGACACTTAAACTTTTTAAAAAAAATGAGCACATGTTCAAAGTTAAATCTCTCATTTTTTTCCCTACATTGCCTAGAAATAAAGCATTCCTGTACAAAATAAGAGATTGATTGTAACACATGCTATTCAGCTTTTCTTTAAAAAAAATCCTGATATTTAGGTAGGATTTAAGATGCATAGAACATTGCAACCCCAAGTTGTGTGGATTTTTTAAACAATGAATAAACTTACAGAGGAAATAGAAAGGCAATGATACAATTGGAAAATGAATTCTATACCTGGATTCTTACTATAGTCTGCTCCTTATTTTTCTTGGTATAGTCAAGACAATAAAATTGTGACTAATGGTTTTGGAAGGTTCCTGTATAGCAGACAGTACAGCATGTCAAACAATACTAAACAGCTTGGGATTAAGTGAAGCAACGCTCGTATTATTATCTAATCAAGTACTCAAGGTATCCCAAAGTGCTTTACATGCCAGTGAGACAGATAATTCTGCAGCAAGTGCTTAATATACAGCAATATTTTGCTCTGCAGTAACACCTGCTGTCCGTGGATCTCAGAACACTTAGCAAAAATTAATGAATTCCCTTCCTCGAGGGGCAATTGTGAGGCTTAAGTCTTATCCACATTTAACACCGATGAATAAACTGGGGCAGAGTGGTTAGTGACTTTTAGACGGTCACAGCAAGTTCAAAGGAGAGCCAAGAACAGAACCCAGATTTCTGTGTTCTATTAGAACTGACTTTGAGCCCCATGTAGGCAATCACAGCAGCCATTTTGAAGCTCAATGACTAGATGGTTTGAGGGAACGCAACTTGAGGGGTCTGACCCTGAAGGTTAGTAGGCTGAACTGTCCCCAGGTTGGAAGTGACAGAGATAGTTATTAAAATGCTTCAATACTTTAACTTTGCTAGACACTAAAAAATCATGGACTGAATAGAGACACTGGATTTATGGCTTATTACAACAATCTATAACCTACTAACAACTCTCACTGCAGCTTCCCCCACCTTCCCAGGTGTTAATGCGCCACTTCACCTTGAATGGTCCCATGAAATATGCATTAACTGCTTATGCGAAACAATCTGCCCTATCTTGTATTTAGCAGTGACACTCTGAGTAAGACTATGTCTACAATAGCACTTCTGTTTATGTCACTCAGGGGTGTGAAAACAAACCTCGCCCCTCTGAGCGACATAAGTGACACGGATAGAAGCGCCGGTGTGGACAACACTATCCGTGGGAGAGTGTCTCTGCTCGTTGGGGTGGTTTAATTACGTCGATGGGGAGCGTTCTCGCCCGTCAGCATAGAGCGGCTACACGCGTGATCTTACTGTGGCGCAGCTGCACCGGTTCCGCTGTAAGCTTGCTAGTGTAGACATGGCCATGGCCTAAGTTTCCCAGACCTGAAGAGCTCCGTGTAAGCTCGTAAGCTTGTCTCTCTCACCAGCAGAAGTTGGTCCAATAGAAGATATTACCTCACCCACCTTGTCTCTCTAATATCCTGGGACCGACATGGCTGCAACAACACTGCGTACAGTCAAATACTGACAGTTATCATTTGAAAATTGGCATCTCTCTGCCAACGAACAGTCTGGAACCAAGGGACGTGCCCACGTGAATCCTTTCAGATCTAAGGGCTTGTCTACACTGGCAATTAACAGCGCTGCAACTTTCTCGCTCAGGGGTGTGAAAAAACACACCCCTAAGTGCAGCAAAGCACCAGTGTAAACAGTGCACCAGCGCTGGGAGCTACGCCCCTCGTTGAGGTGGTTTTTTTTAAGAGCACTGGGAGAGCTCTCGCCCAGCGCTGCGCCACGACCACACAAGGCACGTTAAAGTGCTGCCCGTGTAGACTAGCCCTAAAAGGAGGTACATACAGTTGCTTGCAAGTACTATCCAGCTATCTGGCCTCTATAACCATAGCATCTGATCACCTCACAAGTATTGAACTTTATCCTCCCGACATCCTCTAGGGCAGGGGTAGGCAACCTATGGCACGCGTGCCGAAGGCGGCACACGAGCTGATTTTCAGTGGCAACCACACTGCCCAGATCCTGGCCACCGGTCCAGGGGGCTCTGCATTTTAATTTAATTTTAAATGAAGCTTCTTAAACATTTTAAAATCCTTATTTACTTTACATACAATAATTTACTTATATATTATAGACTTATAGAAAGAGACCTTCTAAAAACGTTAAAATGTATTACTGGCACGCGAAACCTTAAATTAGAGTGAATAAATGAAGACTCGGGTCACCACTTCTGAAAGGTTGCCGACTCCTGCTCTAGGGTGTTGTGAAGTACACAGTTAAGACTGGGATTTCCGAGCATATAATTGACAACAATAGTCTTGATCAAGTGACCCCAGCCAGGACGCCTGCACTCAATTTCAACCACTTCCCCTCGGAGTGGTCTTCCTACTTTCATATTGATTCTGCCAGTTTGATCCTAATTAGTACCAGTATGTCAGAGTTGTCCTTCCTTCCCAGTCTAAACACCAGAAAAAAGTCACCTCAGCACAATGGGAGGGGAACAGGTGCCATGGAGAGATACGCAAGGCTTGGCAGCCTCCCATCTAAATACTATTTAGCATCACAAACCTACTAGAAAAATAGGCTCTTGTCCCAGTTGCAAAAAGCCTATTGAATTTGAAGGCCAACATCTCTCACTATTTAGTATGGGGGAAGGTTCTGCTAGAAAACTTCCAGCCACCCTGTGCTTTCTGCACATTAAGTGTATTTAAACCAACAGTTACATCCACATTTTAAATAGATATGTCATTTCTCCTTCAGTTCTCAGAAGGATGTAAAGAGCGGGTGATTTACTCACCAGTTGTTTGAATGAAAGTGGCAGAAGTCCTGTGTCTGGCGAGACAAGCGCGGAATGAAGCGCTCAGCTGAGCAGTTAATAAATCGTGCTTCTACATTTCAGTTCACTGGGAAGTTTTAGAACTTCCTATCAGCGGGCAAGTCTCACCCACCCAGCTGTGGCCGGTAGGCAACCATATGAACGAATGCCTTCAATTAAGCCTTCAGAAACAGGTAGAGGGGAACAGTAGCCTTGCCTAACCCTCTGGTCTAGCAAGAAGGGACGACGGCAGGAATTCCAAAGCAGCTGGTGTTTAGAATAAATCTTTGAAAGAGTCAGAGATCAGTATGTGGAGAATTACTATTCTATTGAGCTATTCAAAATGAGAAGCTATTTTAAGGCTACAAATTACAGTTTGTTCAGTCACACAGAGCAACTGCAATGTTTAGTTACTTGGGTCTAACATTTAAAGTTCAATTTTAGAGTTAACCTGACACAAAGCTGGAGTGTGCTGAGAAGGGGTTTCTAGGAGAGGATAGATTGATTCTAAAGAATACCATTAAATGCTGGACAGCATCCCATAAAGCTGGTAAGAACCGAGGTACAGTGCAAGAGCCTGAATGTAGTCTAGCGCAGGGGTAGGCAACCTATGGCACGCGTGCCGAAGCCGGCACACAAGCTGATTTTCAGCGGCACTCACACTGCCTGGGTCCTGGCCACCGGTCCGGGGGGCTCTGCATTTTAATTTAATTTTAAATGAAGCTTCTTAAACATTTTAAAAATCTTATTTACTTGACATACAACAGTCTAGTTATATATTATAGACTTATTGAAAGAGACCTTCTAAAAATGTTAAAATGTATTACTGGCACGCGAAACCTTAAATTCGAGTGAATAAATGAAGACTCGGCACACCACTTCTGAAAGGTTGCCGACCCCTGGTCTAGCGTGCTGTCAGTCATCTGCATGTAGAAGATAACATTACTGGCTCACACAGTGGTGCAATCCAGGGCCAATGTGTTGAGTGAAAAACAAAACTTCTACTTCTGTGCCCTTCACACTTAACTATGTGAGCACAAGGCAAAGCCAGGGCTTTTCAACAGTTGCTTTGTGCTCTTTTTTAAGTAAGTGTAAATTGACCCTCATTTTCCAGTGCTAATGAAAATAATTAAGCAATCAATTTGCAAACATCTAGAAGATAATAAGGTGATAAGTAACAGTCAGCATGGATTTGTCAAAAACAAATCGTGTTAAACCAACCTGAGAGCTTTCTTTGACAGGGTAACAAGCCTTGTGGAGAGGGGGGGAAGCGGTAGACGCGGTATATTTTGACTTTAGTAAAGCTCTTGAGATGGTCTTGCATGACCTTCTCATAAATAAACTAGGGAAATACAATCTAGATGGAGCTACTATAAGGTGGGTGCAAAACTGGTTGGAAAACCGTTTCCAGAGAGTAGTTATCAGTGGTTCACAGTCATGCTGGAAGGGCATANAAGGAGAGCCAAGAACAGAACCCAGATTTCTGTGTTCTATTAGAACTGACTTTGAGCCCCATGTAGGCAATCACAGCAGCCATTTTGAAGCTCAATGACTAGATGGTTTGAGGGAACGCAACTTGAGGGGTCTGACCCTGAAGGTTAGTAGGCTGAACTGTCCCCAGGTTGGAAGTGACAGAGATAGTTATTAAAATGCTTCAATACTTTAACTTTGCTAGACACTAAAAAATCATGGACTGAATAGAGACACTGGATTTATGGCTTATTACAACAATCTATAACCTACTAACAACTCTCACTGCAGCTTCCCCCACCTTCCCAGGTGTTAATGCGCCACTTCACCTTGAATGGTCCCATGAAATATGCATTAACTGCTTATGCGAAACAATCTGCCCTATCTTGTATTTAGCAGTGACACTCTGAGTAAGACTATGTCTACAATAGCACTTCTGTTTATGTCACTCAGGGGTGTGAAAACAAACCTCGCCCCTCTGAGCGACATAAGTGACACGGATAGAAGCGCCGGTGTGGACAACACTATCCGTGGGAGAGTGTCTCTGCTCGTTGGGGTGGTTTAATTACGTCGATGGGGAGCGTTCTCGCCCGTCAGCATAGAGCGGCTACACGCGTGATCTTACTGTGGCGCAGCTGCACCGGTTCCGCTGTAAGCTTGCTAGTGTAGACATGGCCATGGCCTAAGTTTCCCAGACCTGAAGAGCTCCGTGTAAGCTCGTAAGCTTGTCTCTCTCACCAGCAGAAGTTGGTCCAATAGAAGATATTACCTCACCCACCTTGTCTCTCTAATATCCTGGGACCGACATGGCTGCAACAACACTGCGTACAGTCAAATACTGACAGTTATTTGAAAATTGGCATCTCTCTGCCAACGAACAGTCTGGAACCAAGGGACATGCCCACGTGAATCCTTTCAGATCTAAGGGCTTGTCTACACTGGCAATTAACAGCGCTGCAACTTTCTCGCTCAGGGGTGTGAAAAAACACACCCCTGAGTGCAGCAAAGCGCCAGTGTAAACAGTGCACCAGCGCTAGGAGCTACGCCCCTCGTTGAGGTGGTTTTTTTAGAGCACTGGGAGAGCTCTCGCCCAGCGCTGCGCCACGACCACACAAGGCACGTTAAAGCGCTGCCCANTTTTTTTAAGAGCACTGGGAGAGCTCTCGCCCAGCGCTGCGCCACGACCACACAAGGCACGTTAAAGTGCTGCCCGTGTAGACTAGCCCTAAAAGGAGGTACATACAGTTGCTTGCAAGTACTATCCAGCTATCTGGCCTCTATAACCATAGCATCTGATCACCTCACAAGTATTGAACTTTATCCTCCCGACATCCTCTAGGGCAGGGGTAGGCAACCTATGGCACGCGTGCCGAAGGCGGCACACGAGCTGATTTTCAGTGGCAACCACACTGCCCAGATCCTGGCCACCGGTCCAGGGGGCTCTGCATTTTAATTTAATTTTAAATGAAGCTTCTTAAACATTTTAAAATCCTTATTTACTTTACATACAATAATTTACTTATATATTATAGACTTATAGAAAGAGACCTTCTAAAAACGTTAAAATGTATTACTGGCACGCGAAACCTTAAATTAGAGTGAATAAATGAAGACTCGGGTCACCACTTCTGAAAGGTTGCCGACTCCTGCTCTAGGGTGTTGTGAAGTACACAGTTAAGACTGGGATTTCCGAGCATATAATTGACAACAATAGTCTTGATCAAGTGACCCCAGCCAGGACGCCTGCACTCAATTTCAACCACTTCCCCTCGGAGTGGTCTTCCTACTTTCATATTGATTCTGCCAGTTTGATCCTAATTAGTACCAGTATGTCAGAGTTGTCCTTCCTTCCCAGTCTAAACACCAGAAAAAAGTCACCTCAGCACAATGGGAGGGGAACAGGTGCCATGGAGAGATACGCAAGGCTTGGCAGCCTCCCATCTAAATACTATTTAGCATCACAAACCTACTAGAAAAATAGGCTCTTGTCCCAGTTGCAAAAAGCCTATTGAATTTGAAGGCCAACATCTCTCACTATTTAGTATGGGGGAAGGTTCTGCTAGAAAACTTCCAGCCACCCTGTGCTTTCTGCACATTAAGTGTATTTAAACCAACAGTTACATCCACATTTTAAATAGATATGTCATTTCTCCTTCAGTTCTCAGAAGGATGTAAAGAGCGGGTGATTTACTCACCAGTTGTTTGAATGAAAGTGGCAGAAGTCCTGTGTCTGGCGAGACAAGCGCGGAATGAAGCGCTCAGCTGAGCAGTTAATAAATCGTGCTTCTACATTTCAGTTCACTGGGAAGTTTTAGAACTTCCTATCAGCGGGCAAGTCTCACCCACCCAGCTGTGGCCGGTAGGCAACCATATGAACGAATGCCTTCAATTAAGCCTTCAGAAACAGGTAGAGGGGAACAGTAGCCTTGCCTAACCCTCTGGTCTAGCAAGAAGGGACGACGGCAGGAATTCCAAAGCAGCTGGTGTTTAGAATAAATCTTTGAAAGAGTCAGAGATCAGTATGTGGAGAATTACTATTCTATTGAGCTATTCAAAATGAGAAGCTATTTTAAGGCTACAAATTACAGTTTGTTCAGTCACACAGAGCAACTGCAATGTTTAGTTACTTGGGTCTAACATTTAAAGTTCAATTTTAGAGTTAACCTGACACAAAGCTGGAGTGTGCTGAGAATGGGTTTCTAGGAGAGGATAGATTGATTCTAAAGAATACCATTAAATGCTGGACAGCATCCCATAAAGCTGGTAAGAACCGAGGTACAGTGCAAGAGCCTGACTGTAGTCTAGCGCAGGGGTAGGCAACCTATGGCACGTGTGCCGAAGCCGGCACACAAGCTGATTTTCAGTGGCACTCACACTGCCTGGATCCTGGCCACCGGTCCGGGGGGCTCTGCATTTTAATTTAATTTTAAATGAAGCTTCTTAAACATTTTAAAAATCTTATTTACTTGACATACAACAGTCTACTTATATATTATAGACTTATAGAAAGAGACCTTCTAAAAATGTTAAAATGTATTACTGGCACGCGAAACCTTAAATTCGAGTGAATAAATGAAGACTCGGCACACCACTTCTGAAAGGTTGCCGACCCCTGGTCTAGCGTGCTGTCAGTCATCTGCATGTAGAAGATAACATTACTGGCTCACACAGTGGTGCAATCCAGGGCCAATGTGTTGAGTGAAAAACAAAACTTCTACTTCTGTGCCCTTCACACTTAACTATGTGAGCACAAGGCAAAGCCAGGGCTTTTCAACAGTTGCTTTGTGCTCTTTTTTAAGTAAGTGTAAATTGACCCTCATTTTCCAGTGCTAATGAAAATAATTAAGCAATCAATTTGCAAACATCTAGAAGATAATAAGGTGATAAGTAACAGTCAGCATGGATTTGTCAAAAACAAATCGTGTTAAACCAACCTGAGAGCTTTCTTTGACAGGGTAACAAGCCTTGTGGATGGGGGGGGAAGCGGTAGACGCGGTATATTTTGACTTTAGTAAAGCTCTTGAGATGGTCTTGCATGACCTTCTCATAAATAAACTAGGGAAATACAATCTAGATGGAGCTACTATAAGATGGGTGCAAAACTGGTTGGAAAACCGTTTCCAGAGAGTAGTTATCAGTGGTTCACAGTCATGCTGGAAGGGCATAACAAGTGGGGTCCCGCAGGGATTGGTCCTGGGTCTGTTCAATATCTTCATCAATGATTTAGATAATGGCATAGAGAGTGCACATATAGTTTGCGGATGATACCAAGCTGGGAGGAGTTGCAAGTGCTTTGGAGGATAGGATTAAAATTAAAAATGATCTGGACAAACGGTCTGAAGTAAATAGGAAGAAATTCAATAAGGACAAATGCAAAGTACTCCACTTAGGAAGGAACAATCAGTTGCACATATACAAAATGGGAAATGACTGCCTAGGAAGGAGTACTGTGGAAAGGAATCTGGGGGTCATAGTGGACCACAAGCTAAATATGAATCAGTGTAACGCTGTCGCAAAAAAAGTGAACATCATTCTGGGATGTATTAACAGCAGTGATGTAAGCAAGACACGAGAAGTAATTCTTCTGCTCTGATTAGGCCTCAGCTGGAGTATTGTGTCCAGTTCTGGGCACCACATTTCAGGAAGGATATGAACAAATTGGAGAGAGTACAGAGAAGAGCAAAAAAAATGATTAGAGGTCTAGAAAACATGACCTATGAGGGAAGATTGAAAAAATTGGGTTTGTTTAGTCTGGAGAAGAGAGGACTGAGAGGGGACATGACGACAGTTTTCAAGTATGTAAAAGGTTGTTACAAGGAGGAGGGAGAAAAATTGTTGTTCTTAACCTCTGAGGATAGGACAAGAAGCAATGGGCTTAAATTGCAGCAAGGGAGGTTTAGGTTGGACATTAGGAAAAACTTCCTAACTGTCAGGGTGCTTAAGCACTGGAATAAATTGCCTAGGGAGGTGATGGAATCTCCATCATTGGAGACTTTTAAGAGCAGGTTAGACAAACACCTGTCAGGAATGGTCTAGATAATTAGTCCTGCCACGAGTGTAGGGGACTGGACTAGATGACCTCTCGAGGTCCCTTCCAGTTCTATGACTGTGCCTGAAAATGGTTTGCAGACTGGAGCCAGCCCAGGAACTGCAGGAGTCAGAAGTGTTTGCACTACACCACCTGTCACTGTAATTGGTGGTAATAGAAGTGCCAGACCTTTTAATATCAGGGTCCAGTTTGAAGCACTCCTTTTCAACATGCATTGTTTTTCTGGGAAGTTCTGGACATTAGCAGGTACTGACATTAGTGATTTTAGCAGAGAACTAATTGGAGCAGCTAAGAAAGTTGCCTTCCCTGTCGAGATTAAAAGATAGCGTTGATTGCCAGGCTCACTTAGCTGCTGCTATCGGTTGAATACAACACGAGCATTAATGCTCTAAGCTGTAGATAGGGTGTGTCTCTGGGGAGGGAGAACAGGCTGGGTTTGTGAAGGTCAGCACCCCGGCATTAGCAACTGTGGAATATTTCCCCCCAGTTTCCACAGTGCAGATAGGTTTTCTGCCACTGGTTCTAAGTGCCTGACTCATTCTCGTTCTCTTTCCAGCACTGCACAGCACATCTTTTCTTCTGAAATGCAAGACATTTTCCATCCTGACTTATATAGCTTATTTTAAAAACAAAAAAACAAAACACAAAAACAAAAGCCCTATACTGTGTTTGTTACAAATGTCACTTTAAGACCAAGGTGACCACTGCTAGCGGGAGATGGAGGAGCCCAATTAATATTGACATTTTAGATAACAGTTCACGGTGTTTACACAAAGTGAAACTCTTCTCATCACGCAAGCTTCTAGATTGCTGACCTGAGCAAAAGGGAGTCACAGCCCTCTTTCAGCATTACAAGTTTATGGCCGATAACCCTCTTTGGTGGCTTATCTTGGAGTCAGGAGGGGGAGGGTGCTCCGACCTGCCTCCACATTCATCTGCAGAGGGAACAGCAATCCAGACGCCTCTTTCCTGAAGGTCTCGCCCTCAAGGTAGAATTGTTAAGCAGGTGCTGAAAAGCAAGTTATGGTGAGCTGTGTCCTAGCTGCAGGGTACATGCTAAGGGAGCGTCTCTGTTTTATAAAGCCTGGGTAACACTTAAATATATTCAGTGTACACATGGCACTTGCCGAAAATAAGTTCTTAGCACCACCGGGTAAACTTGGCATAATTAACACTCATGAGAAATCTTTGCTTTAAGTCACAGCAATCTCTTTCCTTTGTACAGCCCAAGAGCAGCTTGAGGGTGGGGGTGTGGGAGAGAGGCACGGCTGTCAAACTCTCATTGGGGATCACTTCCTCGGACTCTTCTTCTCTCTCAGAGCCTTGCCTAAATAAACATTTGTACCCTTTCCTTGCAACACTGCACGAGCATTTATCACCATTGTACCATAAGCAATTTCACCACGGTGTCATCTTGGTGAGGGGGTTGCAAACACCGCTGTGCCCGGGTGCTCCATCTGGCTAACCCCAGCCAGCTGTCATATTAGCCACGACAATCCTGACGGACACCAAAGCTAAGTCATGATTCATTTTGTGCTCGTTAACACGTGGTCGTTCCACAACATAGACAAGCCCTAAGATACCGTTCAGCTAAAAATCAAAGCTGCTCTGAAATGATATTACTGCTTCCTGAGTGCAATGTTACACCGTGCAATGAAGCAGACAGGTGTGTTGGAGAGAAGCACTTATGGTATTTTCTCTCTAGTCACATGTGGCTCAAGCCCCTGAAGAAATGGCTTCTCAGTCCAAATTCTGCAACTAACTCTAGTGTATAAAGTACAAGATGTTCATTCTAACTAGCATTTTCTGCTCAGAAGATCGCTGAGCTCAGGCACACAAGAACTGTAGCATTTCTTTTCCTTGAGAAGCCTCAAGGGCAAAGAATTGGATACACAGTAATTTAGAGAGAAGTCTTGCTGGGGGTGCACTAGGCATATGGATAAAAAGCTTCTCTAGCAGCCTTATTGCAGATCTGGGTGGCTGGGGGGGGGGGGCGGGGAAATCTGGGTGCAAGAAGCAGTCAAACATTCCCTAGAATGAAGGAAAGCAGTTCGATTGCATCAGTGATGTGCTTTGTCCGGCAGGGGGGAAAGATGTTGATTGGCATAGTGCTGGAAAAGGGGATGGATGGATGGACATGGAATACAGAAATCAAAAGCTGTGTATTGTGAAATAAGGGATTGCACAAGAATTGTGGGGAAATCATATTAAAGTAGGAAGTAACTTGTTCCTTGCCTTTGAAAGTGAACTCAGAAGGAAAGGGTACTGTTGGAGCTGAACAAAGAGCAAAAGGTATTTTAAAAAGTTATCCTATCACTATCCAGTGCCTGGGCAACAGAGAATGGGAAGTTCTTCCAACCCCATCTGCCACAAAGGGCAGGGTCATTTTTGTTAGGTTCTGCAAAATTCTTCACAGCTGGCCAGGTCCAGGAGTGATTTTTACATTTATTGTACCCAAAAAGATTTTTATTTTTTGATCTGGAAGACAAACAACACCACCACAAAAAAACAACCTTTCCTCTCTGGTAAATCCAGACCAGATTAAGTCAAATTTCCTGAAAACTGCAAAATAAAAGAAACCTCTGGCTGGGCTAAGCCCAAGGCTGGGAAGTTCCAGCACTGATTAGAAATCTCTCATTCTACTACTCATTTATAGCTCTTCTCATCAAGAAGTCTCAATACGCTTTAGAAAGGGGGATAAGGATACAGAAGGGAAAACAGAGGCACAGAAAGGTTAAGGGTTACATCAGGGGTTCTCAAACTGGGGGTCAGGACCCCTCAGGGGGTCATGAGATCATTACATGGGGAGGTCACGAGCAGTCAACCTCCACCCCAAACCCCACTTGCCTCCAGCATTTATAGTGGTGTTAAATATATTAAAAAGGGTGTTTAATTTATTAGGGGGGGGGGGCGCACTCAGAGGCTTGCGATGTGAAAGGGGTCACCAGCAAAAAAAGTTTGAGACTCACTGGGTTATATTTTCAAGCACCTGATTTCCATTTTCAAAAGTGACTTGGGCTATGGGCGTTGGGCACGTAAGTCTCAGAGGCACTTCTAAGTGCCCAAGTCACTTTTGAAAATGGGACTCAGGGTAAGAATTTTCAGAGGTGCTTAAGTGATTTAGGTCTGGTCTACATGTAAGACAGCATAGCTAGCGCTGTGAAAAAACTACACCCCTAGCGACACAGCTATTCTGACAAAAACCCCATATAGTTGCAGCTTTGTTGACAAAAGAGGCCTCCTGTGAGCTGAACTAATGTTCAGGGAGGTGGTGTTCCTACACTGGCAAAAAACCCTTCTGTCGGCTATGCTGTGCCTACACCAGGGGGCTATGCCAACAGGCTTAAAGTCACACAGCCAGTAAGAGTCAAAGAGATCTAAAACTCTACTGGTTACAAGCCTGTGAAAAGAGGGGGATTCATTTTTAATGGAAGCCTGGGCGTAGCCTTAACAAGAACTTTCATTCACAACAAAGCCTGTAACGTATACCCCCAAGAAGAAAGATACGCTAAAGGGGATCAACTCGTATGTTAGCTATTTAGGTTTCAGTTTAATCACGTTAAGACACTACAGCTTTTTTTTGTTTAAGTTGCCAACATAGAAAGCAGTGTAAGAATCAATTACAATATGGAATTTGAGCCAGCAAGACCAGTTCAGCTAGTCACGTGCCTGAAAATACCATTTGGTATTTCTCCCAAACTGATCCAATGGGTCAACAGTCTGCATGCAGAGGGCAATACACCCAAGAGCTGCAAGAGGGTTCACTGTACACATGTGTTTTCTGCAAACAAATACTGGCTTGGTCAGAGAGCAACTGCAATGAACTTGTACCCTTGGGAAACCCAGCTCTCAAAGGGAGCTGATAGCCCATACTGTGGGGAGAAGAGCAGGGTGAGCGTCTGTGTGGAAAGTGGTTATTCTTTTCTGATCTGTGATCTCCACTTCTTTAGTAAGGTGGTAAACATGCCTTTGTTGGGGTATTTTGTTGTTGTTGTGGGGGGGTTTTTGCACACAAAGGAACACAACTACAGCAGAATTCTAAAGCTCAAAGTAGCATTCAATATAAGACAGTTATTCAACTAATAAGCCCTTCTAGGCATTCTATCACAGAATACAGCTAATTTAGCCTCTTACAAGCAGAAACTTCACACAAACTGTGGTGTAACAAGAAAGGTGAACAGCTGCCTTTAGAAAGAGTAATGGGGGAGAAGGGGAGTTTTACTTTTTAAAGTTATGATTACTATTTATTTTATCATCAGATCATACAACAATACAAAACAAGTCACCACTTCTGTACCACAGGGCTGAGAACGTGGGAGAGAATTTTAAAAACACCAACATTCTACCTAATATTGCAAAAGAGCAAAATGCGTTCCTAACACAACAAAACACTGCTGTCAGAATGCTGTTCTTCCCCATTTTCTTCTTTTGTTTGTTACACCTGCGTATTTTAAGCTCGGTCCCAATCCTGCAAGCTGTTCCATCTGGGTGGACCATTACACCCGAGCCTAGGTCATATGCACGATCATGGAGGAGCGGTCTGTGTGGCCCAGCATGTAGAATTGGGGACATAGATTACGGGGCTCCTTTTTGTTAGGGTTTTAACCACCAGGGTTACTACAACAACCTAGATGAAAGATGCGCACTCTCTCCTTCAAAGAGTTTGTTAGAGGCGAAAGTCCTTCAGCACGCTACAACAACCTAGCTGCTCTACTGTAAACCCTATTGTAGACACTGCTCCAGAATAAGCCACAGTTTGCAGGAGGTTAAACTGTGCCAATGCAGCACATCAACACTGGAAGTTTGCAGTGGTGCAGCAGCTAAACTGTTTAGTTTCACACACACATTAAGAGTAGATTTACACTACCATGCCCTGTGCAAACATTGTTTAACTGGAGCTTTACCACCATTCAAAGCCTGCCATATTGCAGCCTTCACTTTTATTTATTTATTATTGATGGTAGTGACTAGAGGCTCTGATAAGGCCCCCATAATTAGAAGATAGTCCCTGCCTTTAAGACCTTGCACTTTATAATAGTTGCCTATTCTCTTCTACACCATTGCTATTCAGGTCATACAGCAAGTCTGCCATGGACTCCAGCAAAGAGGGGAACTGGAGCTGTATACTCCGGAGATGCTGTATACTCCTGGATGGATTATGTGACGCTGCACTCACTAAAGAGGAAGGGGACCTGGGGAAGATGAACAGTTTCAAACCCAAAGTGTTTGAAGAGAGAGAAGCCCCCAATTTCCATAGCACAAGGGGAAAATCTTGCCTTGGGAAACAAATTGGTGAGCAGCCTATGTTGGTGAGGGCAGGGCAAGCATGATTAAGGATGCATTTTTGGTTGGGGCTATAGCTAGGGTTTATCTACACATGGACCCTCAGGAAAGTTAATCTGAATGACCTGTTAAAGTGGATTAGTTAAACTACATTAGAAGACCGCATCCACACAGGGATTTAATCTGGTTTAACTAAACCAGTTTAAATGCACCGTTTTAGTTGATTTGGATTAATTTCCCCCGAGTGTCCAGTGTAGACAAACCTAGTTTACCTCACATTAGAGATCAAAGAGTCCCATCTAAACTCTGATACCGCTTTAAGGAGGGAGTAAACTCTCAGGGTATGTCTACACTACCCGCCAGATCGGCGGGCAGAGATTGATCCAGTGGGGATCGATTTATTGCATCCAGTCTAGACATGATAAATCGACCCCCGAGCTCTCTCCCATCAACTCCTGTACTCCAGCGCCACGAGAGGTGCAAGCAGAGTCGACGGGGGAGCGGCAGCAGTCGACCCACCGCGGTGAAGACACCACGGTAAGTCGATCTAAGTACGTCGACTTCAGCTACGTTATTCACTTAGCTGAAGTTGCGTAACTTAGATCGACACACCCCCCCCAGTGTAGACCAGGGCTCAGTCCTTTGCAGCGATTTAAACTGGTGCCTATTTGCTACAAGGCTGGGCTAACACGAAGTTACTGGCTATGCAGTACAGAACTCTTTGCCACAGGAATAACTGGGAGTGTAACCTTTCAAACAAAAGTAGAAGCTAAGGTTTGTAAAGATTATGCCCTAATATCCTCCCTCACTCCCCATTTGCCATCTGCAGTGCCGGTTGCTGTTTTTTTTTAAACTCTTGCTCACTTATATACTTAATGTTGAATGACTAATGAGAGTAGTTTAAGAAATATTAATGCTGGGCCTGTCTATAAACCACATTGTAATGCCCCACCTGTGTGAAATACAAATGCTAAGATCAGGGCTATCACAAATTCTAGTTCCAGCCACATAGGCTATGCCTCTACCCTTCAATTTGTAGTTGTATTTTATCATATTAACACACACCGCTGTGAAGTGTAGCGTAGACATCTCTGTAGGTGTAATTACAAATACTACTTCTTTCAGAAGCTATGCAGAGAAGGCAGTCTCTACTTCACCAGCCTGCTTATAGAAGGTAAATACAATCATGGTTGTGATTGTGCTATTGAAAACGGTTTTAAAAAGAAGTTATGAAAATCCCATTGGTTTGCTAGTATAACAGGAGATGCCTATGATACGTCCCTGAAATTCAGGCTACAATTCTGATACAAGTCTGTGGCCTTGATTCTAAACATACACAATTACTTTTTTAGCTTTAAACCTCAGACTCAGCAGCCCATAGCCCAAAATGACAGATTCAAATTATGTTTTGGGGCACTGTGCGTTACTGATATTGACTCTCTAGCAATGAGAAACCCAGGCACATGCCTTCACTGCAGCCCCCAGTTTATCATTTTTGAATGCTGACAGAA
Organism: Platysternon megacephalum; assembly: GCA_003942145.1. NCBI lineage: Eukaryota > Metazoa > Chordata > Testudines > Platysternidae > Platysternon > Platysternon megacephalum. Next base: position 212,568 of record QXTE01000154.1, on the reverse strand, counting down.
TGCTCTACTGCTTTATGATTTTCCCATTTTAAAGTATTCTTGGATCGCAGCAGTAGTAGCCTACTGACACATTTATATTCGCTAAGGTAGGGTGACCAGATGTCCTGATTTTATAGGGACAGTCCCGATATTTGGGGCTTTTTTTAATATGGGCTCCTATTACCCCCCACCTCCTGTCCCGATTTTTCACACTTGCTATCTGCTCACCCTAAGCTAAGGTCACCCTCTATTACCGGGGTGGGTTATATGGATGTGATTATTATTACACTTTCCAAATTCACATATTTAAAGCAGTGTGTGTGTGTGTGGGGGGGGGAGAGAATAAAAGTATGTATCTAAGCAGGCTAACAGTTTAGATTTTTAAGTTTTATTGCCTGGATTTCTACCACTTCAAAAGACACCATACAAGCAACAAAACAAACAACAGCAATCGGAAAAGTCATGGAACAGAGAGCTGCTTTCCCTTGCCCGTTGCAAAAATAGCAAGAAGAAGTGATCCTGTGTAGACCAAAAATAAAAATCTGTAGAAATTACATAATCTACTTCCAGGCTGCAACATGCTCATTGGTGTATGTATCACTAGCCACACAGCAGCAAACGGACCAGCCCTGACAGAGCTCAACCCCCAGACTCCTCAGAACAGGTAAGTGCCCCCACCTGCGCCGCAGGAATGGAGCAAACTCGTCTCCAAAGCCCCGGGGGGAGCCTGGCAAGCGGTGCAGGGAAGGGACGGAATGAAGCGGAGGCAGGTGAATGAAAGCCCCAGCTCCTGCTCTCTCAGTGCCCTGGGGAACCAGCCCAAGTCTTCTCCTTCTCGCTGAGCTGTTGGCGGGAAGTTGCGGCCCAAGAAAGCTCTGCTGAGGCAGCCTGGCCCGGGAGCAGATACCCCCCGACTCCAGGCACAGGGAGAGACACAACCCTCGGCTTGTCCCTCGCCAAACTTCCGCCTGGGTGTCCCTGCGGCGGGGGGTGAGTGCAACAACCTCCTCTCTGGTCCCTTCTACCCCGTCGCTCTCCCGGAGCCCCTTCCCCGGCTTACCTGGCGGAAAGGAGGGATTCGCGCCCCGCTTCCAGCCCGGAGGGAGGGGGCCGGGAGAAGCAGCCGGCGAGCAGGGAACACCCGCTCCTGCCTCAGCAGCAGCAGCAGCACTCGCCCGTCTCCTCTCTCCCCACCTTAGGCAACAGTTGGCCGCGCGGAAGCCACGCCCCCGCTGGCGGTTGCTAGGAGAGCCGGGGTTTCATTGTATCCGCTCGGTATCAGTGCCGTGACATCACAATGCTGGGTGTATGAAGATTCCAAAAAGGAGGGGCCGGGGGAGGTAATTCGCTGCTCAAACTCAAGGCAACAGTCCGGAGCCCCGGGGGCTGCTCCCAGGCTGGGCAGGGCGAGTCCGTGGGGAGTTTTCAATCCAGGATCAAGGGAGATTTCAAACCCCCCCACCCCTCTCTCCGGAGGGAGCGACACTGAACCACAGTAAATTAATCCCAGCTGGGGCATCTCGCGCTGTGTGAGTTAGCCTGGGAACGGGTCTGTGTGTGGGCGTCTCCCACCCTGTGAGTGAGACGCCGAACAGGCTTTTGTGGGGAGTGTTTGGTTCAGCCTTGCAAAGCTGGCAGGACAAGTTACCAAACCTGGCGTCAAATTCACTCAGCCGGCCTGACCTTGGTGAACGGATTCATTTGTTAATGGGCCATCATCATTCGGGTTCGGAGTGCGGGCACCAAACAAACCAACCTTACCCCCCACCCACACACTTTCATCATGGTCGATGCTCCTAAATCTCGCAGGTTTGGAGGCAAATGCTTTCATATCAAGACTACATTTTAGACAGGTTTTACAGTCTGCCACTCTTACGAAAGGGCAATGAGGAGTCCGGTGGCACTTTAAAGACTAACAGATTTATTTGGGCATAAGCTTTCGTGGGTAAAAAACCCCACTTCTTCAGATGCACCTTATGAAAGGACCACTTTTTACAATTTGTTTTGATGAAACTTTCAAAAACTCCCTTGTCAATTTTATTTGTAAATCTCCATCGGTGCCTCTCACTTGATCCGAAAATATTTTAAATAAAAATGTTAAAACGTGCAGCTGCTTTGGCTTCCTGAGAATTTAAATTTGGCTTTAAAAATAAAATTTAAAAGCCTGGATCTTACATGCATTAGTGTGGAGAGTGGCAAGAACTGAAACTTCCTTTGCTCTGAAGCCCAGGGGAAAGATCTTTAGACCACAGGGCAGAGTGCAATGGAGCAAGTGCTGGATGGCTACTGACACCCCACAGCATGGTACAGTGGCTTAGCCAGCCAAATCAGGCCACAGACCACACTGTAATTGCCAAAGACAGTGATACCTGTTTCCTTCTTTTAGTGGAAGCAATTGCCTTTTCAGAAATCTCTTTTCCATGTTTTTACCCTGGTTTCTGATTGTATTCATTTATTTATGTTCCCAAACAAATCACAGAACACCGTTGTATTCAGAAGCAGCCCATGACTGTGGAGTGTGTCCAGACTCCAGAGACTGGGGAAAATGAAGATTATCTGGTAAACAGAATGGTGGCAGGTAAGAAGGGACAAGTCAAGGAACAGCTCTCCTAGATTGGGGTAGGAGGCTTAGGTGGAAGGATATCAATTTACCCTGCTTGTCTCATGTCATGGCATATCTCTTAATGGTACAAGGGGCTCATCAGTCACTCATCTGAAAACTATTACATTCTTAAAGGGAAACATTTGAAACAGGGAAGGACAAAGGAATGCTTATAGGTGAGTTTCAGGTTCCCCGTGCTGATCAGGAATACTTGGTAAAATTAATTGGTTACTATGGCCCTAGCCTTACAAAATGTACACACATGCTGAACTTTCATGTGAATAGTCCCATTGAAGTCAAGTGCATGTTTGAAGGATCAGGGCCAGGAGTAGCATTAGTAGCTTCACTGAAATCAATTGGACTCTTTGGGGGAGCAAGGCTCTGCAGGATCAAGCCCCGAATGAGAACCTCAAGTGGTATGTTATACATTCATTTTTATATTTATTTGAGAATAAGATGAATCAAAAACATTCCATTGTGAATGTGATGCAACACTATTTTGTATCATTTTAAAAATTGTCAGTATGATATAAAGCAAAAGATTTATGGGTGTATGGCTTATTACAACAATCTATAACCCACTAACCCCCTCTTTTGGTCCTATGGCTGCCAAGGTGTTAATGGGCCACTCTACCTTGAATGGTCCCTTACAATATGTGCTAACTACTTATGCTAAACAATCTGTTCCACCTGGCATTTTGCTGCGATCTGGGAGTTCCAGATCTGAAGAAGAGCTCTGTGTGGATCAAAAGCTTGTCTACCTCACCAGCAGAAGTTGGTCCAATAACAGATATTAACTCACCCATCTTGTCTCACAAATCAAGAGAAATATACCTAGGACACTTAGCGTATTGTGTTCTTCCATTTCATTGTAAGTAATGTGAGCAGCAGGAGAAAAGCAAAAATACAAAAAGGGATCAAAACATTACAGAAGTTGTTACCTTGAATTCACTTTAGTTTTCTGAAATTGTGCAACTTCCTTTTTCACAATGTCTCACCACAGTTGCATGCTAGCAAATAATGGGCCAAAATCAAGAAATGAAAACAAAAAACATTTAAAAAAAACCTGTTTCTGTGAGTTTGCATTGGATGACTCAAGCCCAGACAATAGTAGCAACTGATCACCCTCTGTAAAATTCCAGTCATCAGACCAAATTCTGTCCTTAGACACATTACCACGCTGAAGTGTATCATATGGCAGAATGTGGCCCAAAGGAAGTTGAAAACAGCAACAACAATTAAGGAGTTGAACAAGAAAAGACTGATCCAGTACACAATTATTTCACCTGTAAGCTGCCACATTCTGAAACCTGCTGTCAGTCCCCCACCCCACCTGGCCCCCAGTTAACTGAGGCCATTTTAAAACAATTGTGAAGTCTTGCCGATATTACCACTGAAACAGCCACTACAGTATTTTTAACTCTAGTTCTTAGCTATAGACCCCAATTAAACAAAGCATTAAATGCTTTAGATTTACATGCTAAAGTCCCTATAGTAATGCCTAGAGGCCCAACCAAGATCTGGGCCCCATTGTTCTAGGCACGGTACCCACACTATAAGAGGCTGTAAACCCTTTGGGGCAGACTGTCTACGCAGACAAGCCAGACAAAGGGTGGGAGTGAAACAGAAGTACAGAAAAGGGAAGTGACTTGCTCGAGGTCACACAGCAGATTCATGCCAGAGGCAGGAATACAACCCACATCTACAGAGTCCAGTTCACTGCCCAGTTCACTAGATGTATTGAATCAAGGCCATAGGGAATTCTGAAAGATTTCAAGGATTCACATAGTGGAGGGTTCTGGTTCAGGGAATCATGCAGGGAATTCTGGTTATTCAGAAATTTCTCTCTTTCCCCTCTTACTTCACCATCTTTTCCAGTTTGTTGTTGTTGTTTGTTTATTTCTAAATTCATATATGTTTTACTCAAACCATGACATCCTTTCTATTGGCTGTTTTTACCTCAGTCCATCAAAGCTTTCTAAGCCTCATTCAGGAAAAAGAATGAATGGAAACCCTAAACTTCTAAGAGCTCTTAACACACTCCAAATGGAGTTTATAATGGAGTATATCACTGAAGCTGGACTATACGGATGTCTGTTTGCCATGCAAACCCATTCACTGTCTTAAAGTTGCATGCTCCAGATGCTGCCTGAATCTGTCCTCATTTTCATAATAGAGGATGACTCTTATAAATTAAAAAATATTCTAATTCAAAAGAAAGAAAGAAATTCATTAGCCTCAATCCTTTTGTGCAAAGCCTAAAGCAATTAACAGAACTAGCTTCTTCTGAAACTGTTTAACCAGTTTAACAAAAGCCTGAAAATACTTCCTTTTCTGATGGGGGATGGGAGACTGCTTCAGGTCTAATCTGAGGTTTAATTTAATGAAGGATACTAATATTGCCAGAAAGAAACATGCACATCAAGCCAATATACACGATTGTTCACATACATACAACTATGCTGCCTATTAGGCCCCACTCCTGCACTAAGAACTCCATGCTCAGATCCTTGCATTCACAGTGAGCCCTCAAGGGTATGTCTAACACTGCAGCTTGCAGCAAGTCTCCCAGCCCAGATTAACAGACTATGCTCAAAATAGCAATGTGTGGCTGGTGCTCAGGCTCTCAAGACCACCTGACCCCCTATGTTTGAGAGCCTAAGCTCCAGAGCCAGAACATCCACATTGCAAACCCGCAGAACATAGCCTTTTCCCTTAGAGTGGCATTTCAACACACATGGGCCTTATTCTGATCTCACTTACACTGGTGCAACTGAACTGGCTTTGAGAAATGGAGTTACTCAGTTTTTAAGGCCCTGCCTGGGATGATTTAGTTGGTGTTGGTCTGCTTTGAGCAGGGGATTGGACTAGAACCTCCTGAGGTCTCTTCCAACCCTAATATTCTATGATTCTACTCTCAATAAACAATGGTGTAACTAAGAGCAGAAATTTGCCCACATATCTTTTTCCATTTGCTGATCTAAAATACTGGTGGAGCACTTTTTATGAAACAGGTCTGGAAGGAGTTGACACTCTCATTCCTTATTAAACAGAAAACTTCTCAAACCTCTTTGCCTTACAGGGCTCAATTTGAAAGAGATGATTGTATGTCATAGTCATTCCAGAATAAATAATAGTCATAAATAAAACAACTACCTTCACTGTACATTTTTTCATAGCTACCCCACAGATATAAGTAGGAAATGTCTTTGTTGTTATTACTGATTATATCCAGTATTCCTTTAAGGTACACAGTGCAATGTATTTGTATATATTTGTAAAATGATTACTAGATGCAGCTATATTCTTTAATAACTTGTGTTGACTGATATGTACAAGTAATAAATGTTTAACAGATGATAAAATAAAGCCAATTGAAAAGGATATTACTTTAAGATATGATAGTTAAGACAATATATACTAATGTTTAATATATGAATTCAATTTACTATGAAGTACGCTACCCAGGGCTGTGTAATGTATTACATAGCAATAATTAAGAATTTATAAATGTCTTGGTGATATAAGGTGTTACTGAACAAAATTCCTATAAAATATATGACTCTTAACCATTCACTGCGTACTAAGGCATGGCTGCATAAAAACATTATTAAGCAATAAATATAACCATCAGATAGGACCATCTCTCTCTCTTATTAAAGTTAATTCTGATTAAGCGTTGGTTATTATGCTCTGTCTTTCTTTTCCACTGAGATGAAAGTTCAGTTCCTGCATATTTCACAATTACATAAATATGTGTTGTTAATATTTTGTTGGTTTGTGTTTTTTGTCCCTTATGGAGAGGAATGCAGTGCAAACTGTACTGGATGAGCATTGCTGCCTTCTCCTGGAAGGAAGCAGAACTCCGCAAGTGTGTGTCATAGACCCTTTATTGCTAATATCTAATAGCAAGATGGCAGCCGTGCACCAGGGAGGGAAGGGGTAAGGAGCGCCCACTTGCATGGCCTGTGTAAAGCTGCCCAGAATAGCAACACCTGCACTTGGGGAATGCAGGGGCTGCTACCAAATTATTCTTTGCTTCTACTGGACAGGGAGTAGCAGACCATGGCTCCAGCCCAGTTCCCTAATGTGTTGCTCCCCTAGAAAGAGGTTTCACAACTTACTCTCCCATTGGTGCAACAGGGGAGATCCAGGATAATGCCTCCCAGTGGCCCCTCCCCCTGCCCATATGGGTGTTGTGTCTCCCTCAGTGCTGCCCCTTACAATGGCCTTACAGGCACAATGGAGCTCTATCGGACTTTCTCCTTTAGCCCAAGAAGTAGGGGTCTGTGTTTCTGGAGGATCTGATTTCTGTCCCTTGTCACTGTGAAGTTCCAAGTGGCCATTGTACTTGTGCAGCTTATTGATGATCATGGGGTCTCAGATAGGCACAGATTTGCAGCAATACATTGCAAGCTGCATGGTACCAGAATAGCTGGCTCATAGGGTCTTACGTTTACTTATATTGGCAAGTGATTGAATAGTTCCCAGGAGTGAAATCCCATGCATGAAAATTGACAGTTACCAACTCTTTGGCACTCAGGTGACATCCTGGCAAAGTGGCTCGGTTAAAAGCTCCTGAATCAAAGTAGCATTGATGCTCAACAGTACAGTGCTATTTTATTCTTATCTAGTTACCGACATGGTCCTCATCCCCCTAATATCTGAGTGTCGAGGGCAATCTACCCTTCTGCAGAGGGTTGTTGGTATGTAATAAGCCAAGCAGGATGTCCCGATTAGTACACTATTGATTTACCCTATAGCTCACGAGGAGGTTGTGTGTGCGCACGCACATGCTTGTGCATATAGACTTTTAGCATCAAGTGTTTTGTAGTATCATAAATTGAATCACCTCGTTTCTGCTTTTTAAAAAAAGCTGTACAATGACAAAGCATGCCTGTGCTGTGCCCAGCTGTAAGGCACCCTCCTCTCCAAAAACACTGCCAACAGGGATAGGTCAGCCTCCCTCTTCACTCTGTTTGGGTCCTTTTCTAAATTCAGCCTGCCAAACGTGCTGCATTCAAAGTGCTGTGTACTTTGAATCCTGTCCAGTACCCATTGTGAGTTGAGCAGAGGAGCCAAGGTTAATTTATGACGATGCCATTTGTCTTGCTGTTCATACACACTGGTCTCCCGGAGCGGCCCGCAGTGGTTTGCATTACTCAGCATTTCATACTCTGCACCGGGGTTTCCTGGTGCAGACATTGTGCTAGAATCTCGCCCTATCCTGGGTGGAGGTCATGATCCTGGGGGTATTCCTGCAATGGCAGGATTTTTGCATTGTTTAGGTGGGCAACTTCCCACCATGCCTAGGAGGTGGGAAAATATCATGATCCTTACATCACCGAAAAGAAAAGTGAAGCATCCTCATTCCTGTTGACTTGGATAGGAGTGGAGAGCCCTCAGTACCTCATAGGATGTGCTCAGCAGAGTCCTGAGAAATTAAAGGGCAAAACTTTCAAATGTGGGTGCTTAGAATGAGGCAACTAAATCTAAATGTAGGGGCCTAAATTACACCTGGCTTCACTTTTAGAGGCGTTGACCCATTTCATCTCCCACTGACTTCCAGATCTCTTGCCTGGTAAATATTTCACAGAATAAGGCTATTGCGAGGTTCGCTGTATGATGCCTTGCAGATCTCATACAAAGCCATGCAACTGCTTTGCTAACCTCTTGAGTTAAGGTTGGCGCCTCCTTCCCTATCACCCCCTTAACAGAGCCCTATACTGGAGTGAGATGGAGAATTGTTTCTCTGAAGTCCACCAGCCTTTCACTTGCAGGCTAGTTATGATAATGACAAGAAACTGGAGCTGAAACATGAGGAGCAGAACCTAATTAATAATGAAGATAATGAGATCATCGGATTGTATAGGCCAAAGACATCTCTTAATTATCTCCTGAAAACTGGCAACGCCATTCATGCTTCAAGCGCCTTTAATCAATCTCTCTGTGCCTGAATATGTGTGATTACTTAGCACATATACTTATGTAACAATATCTTTTTGGTTTTTAATTTCCCTCACTGCTCTTCAAATCACTAATGTAGATAACTGCCCTGCTTAAAAGAGCATGTAATGTTCCAGACCACTAGTTACACTTGCCCTGAATTCTGATCTCATTTCCACCCATGTAAAGCGGCAGCTATTCCTTTGAAGCAAATGGAATTGGATGGTTGTAACTTATTATTGTTATTAACGTTCTGTATGGTTGTGCCTAAGAACCAGTCAAGGGTGGGGCTCCATTGCGCTAGGCATTGTGCGCACACAGAGCAATCTAAATAGACAAGACAGACCCAGGGTGGAGGAAAGGGATGTAACGCAAGCAGAGTGAACAAGGGGATGGCAGTAAACACCATATTAGTTCAAAAAAATTTTGGGGTGGGGAGGTTAGTTAGGAAGGGACAAGCTAAATAGAAAGAAAAATGAAGGGCAAGGGGACGTTGAAAGGAAGGGGTGAGGGGGACAGGGCAAGGGAGAATAGGGTAGGTGAGGAGTGAAGAGACTCTGAGGAAGGGATTTCTAAGGGCCAGCATGGCCACTGGCACAGGCTTTGCTGCTAAGGGGGGTGTCACGTTGGTGGTCTCACCTCTTGTGGCAGTGAGTTCCACAGCCTCTCATTTCAGTCATGAGCCTCCTCCAATTTCATCGCTCTGATGAAACACACGTTAGGTCATGGTCAAAAAAGAAGAGTGGGCCTCTATGGCCCAGATCTTCAAAAGTATTTAGCTGCCTAACTCCCACTGATTTCTTTGGGAGTTAGGTGCCTAAATACCTTTGAAGATCTGGGCCTAAGGATCTGATCCAATGTGTAGTGCAGACAATGGAAAGTCTCCTATTGATTTCAACAGGCTTGGGCTCAGGTGCTAAGACAGCTAGGGCCATTCCCATGGAAGGCTTTGAATATGGAGGACAGGGACCTGGAACTGGACTTTGTATTCCTTGGCAAGTCAATGTGCAGGTGGGAGCACTGGTGAGGTGGCTAAGCAGACATGCTGCAGCATTTTGTATCAGATGGAGCTTTTTCAGACCTTTCTGCAGTTCTCTCCACTCCCCTCCGCCTCTTTGCATCTCCCAGGACACGGTGAGGAGTTCAGCTCTGAAATCCAGTGAGCGGCAGTATCATCAAACACGGGAATATCTCCCATGGAACGCTGATGCTGTTAAAAAACAACAACCAAGCATCTGCAAAGAGACTTATTTTAGCAGCTGATGCTCCAATTTAGTTTTTTACCCCGTGGGGGCCTAGTCTGCCTTCGATTCCCATTACCATTAATAAGAGCAGAGTGCTTGCTTGCATACTGTCCTTGGGAATAAAGCAGACAATATGGCAAATCAATGAGCATGTTCCAAATAAAGGGTTTTCAATAGACTTTCCCTGTAAAGGCAACAGTAGTGGGGTGGGGAGGGGCATCAGTATCAGGTCCGCAGACCTATATAAAAATTGGCCCAAACTATACACTGCCCAATTATATTTTAAAGCTATTTCTGGAACTGAGCCCTAACATCTCTAGGGATTAAGGGGCTCGCAACCTCTCTGCTGCCAGCAGGTTACATTTTAGTTGCCTAATGAGACTGTATTTGGAGATTGTCTGTGTTCCTCTTCAGAAGCTTGGGCAGGTGGGGGTCGGGTCGAGGCATCAATACAAATGATTCCAAAGGGCAGATTATGGAACGAAGACAGGCAGCCCCTTCTGACGAGCAGTTGATTTGTACTTTTCATTGCATCTGCAGACCCGGGTCACAAAGACTTTTCATTTCAGTGTTTGATGGGGGACTCTTAATAGTCGCTGTCAGTCCGGGGCTAAAGAGCCTTTTGCAAAATCATCATGAAAATTTACCAGCTCAGGCACAAAATCTATTTCATCCACCATTTGCCAAGATGGTAAAGAACTGCCCCAAACAAAAGCAAACAAATGCTGTTTTGTCCATTGCAGGAAAAACAAAAAAACCCTCAGACAAACAAACAAAAATATTTGCCCCGTGTGAACAGGCCAGCAGGATTTTGCAAGGCTGGACTGGAGTATAATTGGGAGGGGGGTGGGCCTTTAAAAGAAAGGGATCTGATTCTATAGGGGGTTTTAAAAAGCAATTCTTCTTCTTTGTAAACTACGGAGCCAGATTGTGCCTGGGCCTTGTGTGGGTGTGGCAAGGGGAAGGATACAAACAGCCAAGCTTCACTTGTGCCCACCTCCACCAGGACTAGATATGACTCCAAACACACTGTTCTCTTGAGCACTGTCACTCCAGGACCTCCACCCCAAAGGGAGCAGGGAGGAGGCGGCGCCATGGTTCTACCGCCTGCACCAGCTGGTGAGCTGACCAGATCCACCTCTGTACAGGTCGGTGCAGTGTGTGCACTTTCCTTGCATGCTGAGGAGCTCCTAGGATAATTACGTCCCATGATGCCATTTGGGACCCAAGGCAGTAATCCTTAAAGAGGCAAAAGTCCCACTGACTTCAATGGGAGGCAAAACCAGCACTGACTTCAAAGAGAGCTTCGTCAGCCGACGGCGCATGGGATCGGGCCTTTGCTGGAAGTCGCGGGTTTCTGTATGTATTTTTGCTGATGCAACACAAACACACAAGATGAACCCAGGATGGAAATCTAGCTCTGACCCTGAAGCTGGGAAGAGGGGGGGTTGTGTTTGGGGAGCAGAAGTTGCAACTGTACATCTCAATGGAGGAGGCAAAGCAGCACTGGTTAGACAAGAGATGGAGGCGTAGCCAAGAGTGGTCACGCCCACATGCTGCTTTGTGTCTGGCAGCATTTGCCAGCTCCGCTGGACCGTTAGTGCTCTCTGGCAATTGACACGGTAATCTGAATTAGGGGAGATTTCGCGGCTATCAAGGAGCCCGTTGAAGGCAGTGCATCTGGGCTGTCCCGCCCCAGCGAGTGCAGTCAGGCAAGGTGCGTGAGGGCCATAGAGAAGAGGCAGAGACAAAAGTCAGCCTCAGATCTGGTGGTCCCATTGTTTCTCGGGGGACAGGGTCATTATAGGGACAAGCTATTATAATGGAGCACTCACGCTGAGTAATTCACTTTTTGTTTTAAATCAGAGATGACACGGCAGTGCAACGTGCGCTGAGGACCACCTGCAAGAGACAACCCCCATCTTCAAGGACCACTTTAAGCAACCCCAAGGCTTCCAGTACAATTTAATTGGAGACAACATTCCAGATCCACCCGAACTGGCACCGGGTCTTGCAAAGCTAGTGTGTACCGGAGGTGATATTCTAAGAGGGACACAGAACGAAGGTTGCAGCTGAGGGGGAGGGAGAGCTAAGGTGGCTTTAAGATACCTTTGCACCTTCCCCATGGTGGGCTGCAGAGACCTCTGGCATAACTCAAGCTGCAGGGCTGTGTAAGTTACAGTAGATCCCCCTAGGCTTCCCTGTGGGCCACAGCACTGCTGCCCTGCCACATCACCTGTGCCAGGACTTTCTAAGGGGATCCTTTATGGCTCTCTTCTGCAATGCCTCCCTGGCTAGAAATGAGACTGTTGGAGCTTTTACCAACCATAAAGGGGCCAGAGAGGGGTGAGCCTGGAGTATATCCGCTCCTACTTCTAAAGGGCACTTGGTCCCTTGGGTGGTTCACTTAAGCCAGGTTGCGCTGTTCTGTATGTTTCTACATTTCACTTGAACCATAAAGAACAAACTGCCCATTGTAGGATGTATCACAGGGGTTCTCAAACTGGGGGTCGGGACCCCTCGGGGGGTTGCGGGGTTATTACATGGGGGGTCACGAGATGTCAACCTCCAACCCAAAGCCTGCTTTGCCTCCAGCATTTATAATGGTGTTAAATATATAAAAAAGTGTTTTTAATTTATAAGGGGGGGGTCGCACTCAGAGGCTTGCTATGTGAAAGGGGTCACCAGTACAAAAGTTTGAGAGCCACTGAATCAATGACACATATTTATGTGTATATAAAATTAGCCCCAAATTTGTACAACTGTGATATAACCAATTAATAATGGAAATAAAAAAGGAAACAGAGGGCGAGGACAGGAATAATTTACTATCTGTTGCTAAGTAATATAACAAACCATCAAAATGGCCAGAGGCCACAGAGTTCTACAGTCCACCAGTAGCTACAATCAATACCAGGGTAAGATGAAAAGAGCATGGGCCAAATTAATGCCTTGTGTTACTCAGTCAAAGTTATTGTATATCAGATGTATAAACTAGTCCCTACTGCATGAGGGCCTGATCCTGTGAAGCGCTGAGGACCTTTGAGTCCCACTCGGCACACCATCAGGCCCTGACTGCGTACTCACTGGTTTTGTGAAATGATTGTAATTGTTTGTGTTCCCTGTATATACAGAACTCTCTCTGGCATCAACAAAACGGAGGCCACTGCTTTCCAGTGACAATGCTCTGGTGAGCTTTGGTATTGTAAATATGGGACTGGAGCATGCTGTGGTTGTCTGGAGATTTGGGTCCCCTAGTCTAAAGGGATTCTTTCTGCTTCTGCTTGTATCATTTCATTGATGCCTTTGTATATTGCTTTGCATCAGGGGGAGTGAGCCTGTAGCTAGAGAAGCTGGGAGGTTTTTTTTTTAAATAGAGGAAAACAACTCTACAGAAGGATCTAAAAAAATACACATTCTCTGAAGGCCACATCTCCATAATGATGTATTAGAATAGCACTACGGGCCAGATCTTGGTGCTGCTGAGCCCCCTCAACTCCCATTGATGTCGGTGGGAATTGAGGACACTGCACCGTGATGGAGGTACTTGGAACCTTGCAGGATTGAATCCTAAACGCCTTCCATTTGGGGGGACAGTCTGCATTGCTTGCTCAACCAAAACCCATTGGAATCATTGGAGTTTTGGCTGCATAAGAAATGCGGAATTAGACGCTTGGTTAAGAATGCAGGAATTGGCTCCCTACCATATTTCCATGAGGATCTAGGGCTCTGAGACAGGCATGGGGCTTTTATTTCAGGATTACTGCCAACATCAGGAATAATCCAGCCGTGCTGAAACAGCCCATGTGAATACAAATCATTTTATGATCCTTTGCTGAGGCAGTAAAATCTAGCTTGAAAAAAAAAATCAAATATGTATTTTTCCCCCATTTTATGGCTGGGGATGGGGGATAAATCCTGGGCACTGCTGAACAATGCCAAAATCAGAGGGCCTTGCAGGTCCTCTGCACCTCTCAGGATCTGGCCCATTAAGTGTGTAACACCCAAAACGCTTGGAGTTTACAAGACCACCTTGGGAAGCAAGGTTTCAGTTTTATTAATGCGCTTAAAAGCATCCATGGATCAAATGTGCAAGCCTCTTTTTCGGGCCAGGAAAATGCCACCAGGGGACTCTCGGGACTCATCTCTTCAAATGCTGATACCTCCTTGTCCGTTTTAATAAAAGGCAGCAACAGAAACAAAGTGTGCCATGTGGTCTCAATAAAGCAGAGAGCCTAGCAATCAATAACAGAAACAATCTGCACTTACTTGCTTGTAGAATTTGCCTTTAGCAGCAGCATCTATAAAACCAAACCACTTGAGACCTCCCTTCACCGCTTTGTTTCTCTTGGGACAATGAACCCACTGTACCCAAGCTCACCTGTGTATTTTATAATTTCCCCTCTGTTTAGACTGACACCTTGACCATAAATCACACCATGATAATGATCAGATGGTTGTTCCTGACTCTACCATTTATTGTAACTGGACTGTCTGCCACGCAGCAGACTAGTTTCTGATGACAATGGGTATTTTTTTGTATGCACCATGGACATTATTTTCTCTCAAGCTCAATGATCTTTCATATATATATATATATATATATATAATTTGTTTCCATATTAGCTGATTAAAATGGATATTAAAATACTTGTGAAAAGAAATATTTTGAAACCAGAAAGCACCATACATCATGCACAATTCCAAACATACATCAGTACAGTAGTTATTTAAAATATTTCTGTGGAGGACACCCAAAAACTCTCTCTCCCCCATAAAAACTTTATCCCCTTTGTAAATTTTGAAGAAGGGTGTATTTTCCTCACCCCTTAGTATTTTTCTTAAACAGTACTTTTGTCAATATGGGGAGGTACACTTTATACTGTTAAATACTTGGTTTCTGATGGGCGACCGTGTACATACACTGCCGGATGGATGAAAGTGGAAACTGAATTGAGGTGGGGGCTTAAGGGAGCAAAAATATGAGTATAGTCCATTAATTCATCATTGCCGCCAGAAAACTGATCCACGTCCAAAGCAAATTTCTCTCTTCTCTTCAGTAAAATCTCCATATATATATATCTATATATATATCTCAGAAGCCTGGCAATATGTAATTCCGATCAATTAAATTAAACTGTACATCAAAGTTTTATTTCTGTGGAAAGTTGCAGCAGAGATGTAATAAAATGTACAATACGTTCCCAGGGTCTATGAGATTTCGGATCATCTAGAAAATGCATTTTCTTTTGTTTAAAATTTAAATCATCTTGATAAACAATATATAGCCAGGAAGAGAAATGTAAAGCCTCAAGCGCCTTAGGGTGTCATTGATCAATGAACTTATACAACTGTTCACACCACATACCCTGTAAATTCAGACAGAACATACTGATGCTATTACCATCAACCATAGCATCTCTTTTGCACTCTCTTGTAGCACAGACATGCCTGCCTGTAACTCTATGTGTTTGTGGGTCCCTTACTTCTGAGGATGGAGGAAGGTTGGTGGGTAAGGCACAGGACAGGGACTCACTGTGATCTTAGGGGAATCTCTTGATTGCCACGTGCCTTCGTTTCCCATCCCTAGACTAGTGATAATAGTATTTGCCTAGCCCAGAGGATTGTTGTGAGGACTAATTAAATGTTTGTGAGGTAGGTACAGTGTTCACATGGCACGTTCAGGCATCTCTCTAAAAATGAACCACCACCAAACTATTAATATATGGAGAAAAAAACCTGTCATGTCTGAATAGTGTCTGCTAGATATTTCATAATGATTTTCAGGTGCACAGCTATATAGTGGGATAATACTAAACAAGCATAGTTTAAAATTCATATATGTACAGTGTTATCATCAGGTACATGAAGAGGATTCTAGCGGGACCTCCTCGAGATAGACACAAAACCAATCTTAGGCTATGTCTATACTACCGGTAAGTCGACATAAGCTACGCAACTCCAGCTAGGTGAATAACTGGAGTCGACATAGCTTAGGTCGACTTACCGCGAGGTCTACATTACACTGGGTCGACTTACCTTACTCTTGTTCGGGGTAGAGTACCGGGGTCGAGTGGAGAGAGATCTGGGGTCGATTTGGTGGGTCTTCATTAGACCTGCTAAATTGACCCCGGTGCATCGATCCCTGGAGCGTCGATCCGGGGGGTAGTGTAGACACAGCCTCATGCACAAACCACGCATTCTGGATGGTTGTAATCCACAGCACATTCCCTTACCTCTGAGATTTAGTGGTTCCTATCACGCAATTTGTATTCACATTAAAATCTAGTAAGCTGGCTATTTCCATCAGCTTTACACAGTGCAAGTGCACATGCAGTTAATCAATCTGCTGCAAAACTATATACAGGCAGCCAGACAGGATGACAAGTCAATACTTTCCATGACACTTCATTTGGCCAAACTCTGATCTCTTGTTCAGAACTTTTGTTTTCATAAGCAGAGAGCAGCTGCCAATGCATGATGATAAGATTCATTGCTGGCCACAGATGCACAGTAAGAGAAGAAGAGACGGGAGATAAAAAAGGAAAAAAGAAAAAGTAAATACAATTCTTTGCCTGATAATCATAAGAAGGAGCTTTGGCCACCACAATTTCCAGAAAGAAGAGGAAAAAAGGAAAAGAAAAGAGGAGGATCTCTTGGCTAGATCCTCACTAAATGGAATCATGGGCACACCAATCAACAGATTCTTTTTTGTACATTAGATTCTGACATCTGTCAGTGGCCGGAGTGATGTCAGAGGCGAGCTAGATATGTATCACTGCCAGCTGTATGAAAAACCAAAAAGTAAGTCAGCAGTTTACAGGGGCATGCACAAGGGAGGGCAAGCAGGGGCCTGGGCCCCCCAATAATCGGCAGGGGCACAGAACTCCTCCAGCCCCACGGCCCTGGCAGGGAGAGTGAGCTTCTCTGGCTCTGGAGCTGTCGTGGGGTCACAGAGCTCCTCCGGCCCCGGGGCTGCGGCAGGGCACAGAATGTGCCCCTCCAAAAGCGGTCAAATTTAAATTCCTGCGTGCACCCCTGGTCAGTTATTGGCAGGATGAAATCAATGAAAGCCACAACAATGGGACAGAGAATAAGGGGGGGGGGAATATACTGGGAAATGATATTGCTTTATTTGTAACATCTCTTAATAAATGGTTCTTTTCCTAACTGTTCCTAGCCATTTTCTGGTTAACCACTTGCTCCAGACATCTGTGAAGCACCCGTGTAAACCATTTTGTGACATAGTGTTGCACTGAGAATTTGGGGGTTAAAAAGATTTTACTCCTTGCACAGATGTGCCAGGTGTATATGCCCAAACACAACTGCCCCATGCACCATGCCAGTGGAACAGTGGCACTTAAAAGCCATGTTTCTGTGGCCCACAGAGGACTCTAGAGGTCACAGTGGATATCAGCAGCAAAGACCTTAATTGATACAGCAGGTAATTTAAAAGCCCTATAGAGATCTGTTCTCTTCTCTCTCTTCACCCTCCCTCAGTAACAGCATCTTGGAGTTTTGTATAAATGGTGATTTGGCGAAGTCTCTGATTAGACTGATCTCAAATGATACCCTACACAATTAGAGGGCTTCAGTAACTCAGCCAGAGGTTCTGAGCCTGTTATAAGAGTGGGTGGGTGAGGTTCTGTGGCCTACAACGTGCAGGAGGTCAGACAAGATCTGTGCTTCTCAAACTATGGGGCGGGCGTCCCAAGGGAGGCACGGGAATGTGTCAAGGGAGGCCCGAGTTGTGTGCTTTTTTTCTATTTGTGTGGGTGTGAAGAGCTGTAGCTGTCAGACCCAGATGGCTGGGGCTTGTGCAGAAGGGCTGTGCCCACCCTGGAAGTGGGGATAAAGGGGACAGCCAGAGCCCTGCCACCCAGGCTCTCCTTTCCCCCACCCCCAATCCCTGACCTGGAGGTGGCGGGGCTCCAGCTGTCAGCCTCAGGGTAGCAGCAGCAGCGCAGAAATACGGGTGGCAATGGGGTACTAAGTCTACTGTGAAAAGTGATGACAAATATTACTTTTCACATTGCCTTCTTTACTTCTGTGCTGCTGCTGGTGCGGTGCTGCCTTCAGAGCTGGGCGCCTGGCCAGCAGCCACCGCTCTCTGCTCGGCCTTCAGAGCTGTGTTTGTGTAGGGGTGGGGGTGCGTAAGTGACTACACACACAAATAAGAAGGGCCTGATCAAATACATTTGAGAACCTCTGAACTAGATGATCATGATGATCCCTTCTGGCCTTAATGTATAAGAGTCTATGGATTCTAAGCAGAGAATTTAGCGCTTGTGTTTAAAATACAAGCTCTGTTTTGTCAACAGTTAGTGGGAGAATTTTTATCACTATCAGTGTTTCAGCTTGTATGCAACATTCTTACTTGTCTTACCGATGGGATTCTTAAAAAGCAAAGCGAGGTCACCTCTTACTATATAATCTCCCATGAGGACTGTCTCAGCTCCTTGCATCCAATGAGTATGGAGGACTGCTTTTATATACGGTATTCTCATTCCCTGTGGTGCAAGGTAAATGAGGCAGTGCAAGTCTATGATCCTTCTGTGCAGAAGGGTTTATTTTGTGCAAGAAAATGTGTCAAGTCAGACAAAATCAGAAAATGCCTTTAAAAGTCCTCCAAGCCATTATACCAATCCGGGCCCCGTTGTGCAAGGCACTATACAGAGACTCAAAGACTGTCCCTCTCGCACAGAGCCTGAAAAATAGCTAGGCTTGGAAGAATTCGATTTCTATCAGTAAATGTTGGTAAACATTAAATGTTGATTTCACGCAAACTGACCAAAAAATATCCATCTGGAATAATTAAAATGTACAGCTAGGCAAAGTAAGAAAAATGCTGCCTGAGAACTTATTAGGATTTGATTTAAGGATATTTCCTTTGTATATTTTGACACGTGATGTTGACAATTTGTGTTTTAATGGCTATAAAGCTTTAATTTTTTGAATCTTGATATCTACTGTCATTAAGTAATTATTGTCTGATCCCCTCCTTGATTTCCCAACTCTGTGAAAATTTAAATAGAGAAAAATAGGAAAAAGTGCCAAAAATAAACACCAATATTTCTGTTGAAATTATTAAAAAAAGAAAATCGAATTCTGTCAAGCCTGAAAATAGAAAAGACAAATAAAGCGTGGGAAGGAAACACCAGTACAGAGTGTCCTGGATCCTCAGAGGTATTTAAGCGTCTAACTCCCATTGAAATCAAAGGACCTAACTCCTGTTGAAATGAAAGGGCAGTTAGGTGCATAAAGACCTTTGAGGATCGGGGCCAAAGAGACTTGTCCAAGGCCATACAGAAGATCAGTGGCAAAGCCCATAATAAAAATCAGGTCTCGTGAGTCCTTGGCCAGTGCCTTAGGGAAAATGAAACCTAGAAAATGCCTTTCCAGAGAAAACCCTGCTAAATAAAATGCTGCTGCTTCTCTTAAAGCCTCTGCTAGTCGCTTTCTCTTGTTGAGACCCACAAGAGGGTTTTAGGGTTGCAGAGACATCCCAGACACCCAAGGAGGAACAAAACCTTCCTATTAGTCCAGACCAATTAGATCCCTTATAAAACTGGGCCCCACACTCAGTTCTTGCTACCTCGTCCCATTGCCAAAACACAAGATACAGTAACCAGAAGAGAGGAAGAACACATCCTACAGCTGGATGGTTGCTCTATCACAGAGATGAGATTCAGTACTTTATTACTGCTCGTTATGATGTGCTGACAACAAGATTGGAGCTGCACAAGATACTAGAAAAGTCCCTGTCCCAAAGAGGTCATGATCTGAAAGACAGTTGCTGAGAAGGCAAAACACCCTATGAGACTTGAGGCAGAGTGTTAATTTAAGATTTAATAACTATGGGCCTGATTCAGCCAAGCATGGAAGGGTGTTTTTAAATTTAAGCAGGTACTTAAGTACATGCTTATCTTTAAAACCATTGGCACTTATGTGCTTTGTTGAACTAGTGCCCATGGCCCAGATCCTCAAAGGTACTGATTTCAATGGGACTTAGACCCTAAATACCTTTGAGGATCTATACCTATGTACTTAACTTGCTTCATACCCAGTGTAACATTAGGGTGGCGAGGGAGTTTGACATGAGGTAGTACAGAGTTAGTGACAGCACAGATGGGACCTTCCTCNCTTAACTTGCTTCATACCCAGTGTAACATTAGGGTGGCGAGGGAGTTTGACATGAGGTAGTGCAGAGTTAGTGACAGCACAGATGGGACCTTCCTCTCAGGAGCGCTGCCAGCTTTTTCGCCGCCCTAGGCGGCGGAAGGTCCTGCCCCCGAAATGCCGCCCCCGACAGAGGCGGCGGAAGGTCCCGCCCCCAAAATACCGACAACGACCGGGGCGCCGGCGCCCCCCAAATGTTAGTGCCCTAGGCAACCACCTAGGTTGCCTAATGGGTTGCGCCGGCCCTGCTTCCTCTTCCCTGTGGATGGTTCTTTTCCCCCCAGAATCACTTTTCTAAGCAGAGCAACATTTTACTATTTGCCCTGGGCAGGCCTAGCTCGAGACAGACCCTCCTGGGACACAAAGAATCCACACTCCCAGACTAGAAGAAATGAAAAGTAAAAACATTCCTGAGCATTGACTGCCTACTCACAATAACCTCATTATCACAGCTGTCAATCAACAGAGCAAGTCAGTCACTTTCATGAGGAATGATTGATAGGAGGTGCCCATCAGCAAAATGCATTAGTTGCCTGTGACAATACAAGAAGTGATGGCAGCTTTAATATTGCAGCAGATTCTTCTAAAATGGGATGCTCTTCTGAGCTCCATCTCCTCATTGTAACATGCAAGAAGAGGCTAAATGAGTCAAGTGGAGAGGTTTGCAATCAATCTGTGTCACACTCCAGGGGTTGTGGTGACCCTAAACTCCGCATGGGAATATCACTCTTAAGGAGGTAATTGTTTAACAACCAGATAAATGCACTGTCATCTGGATTTACGCGTCACAATGGTGATATAATGTGACCAGTGGGAAAAATCCTAGGCCTTTCTATCTTGTAGATTTCCCAGTGCATAAATCTTGTATCCAGCGGCTAGTCCTATTTACAAGTGGCAATCCAAAAATCGAGTATTATTAATCACTCACTTTGTATGCAACCTCTCAATGCTGCATGATGTTGGTGTATATCTGCAATGACTTCACTGGGTGTGATTCTGATCTCAGGCTACCTTTACACTGCTGTAAATCCATTGACTTCAGTGGAGTTACTGCTGATTTACATTGGCTTAACCAACAGGAGAATCTGACCCAGGATTTACTGACCTGAACATTTAAGAGACTTGGAAGTCTAAGCTTCAGAAAAATTCTACAGTCATTTTCAAAGAATTGCTTGAAACATCTTTACAATTAAGGTAGAGATTGTCGCAAACCTCTCAAAAGTCCTGAACATTCAGTACTTGAGTCAGAAATTGTAACAGATGGATTTGGATGGTTCTTTAAAAAATATTAGCTATTAATAAGCATGGGTGTTTGCAATGAAAAATTTAATATATTTTTAGTCTATACTGGGATATTTAGCCATGTCTAAACTGAGGTTTTTGTCAAATTCTCCCCCTTGGATAAAAGGGGAATATATTCCCGTCATATTCACAGTATCCTTCTAAATACCCACTCGTGCAATTAAAAACTCCCTACCACCTTTTATTTCAGTTTCAGGATAAAAAAACATAAGCATTAACATTAAGCCTGATGCCTGCATTAAAAATTTGTCTGAAATACACTTAGCATTGATCCCTCTTGCTTTATGCCTCACCAAGTGTCCAGGATTTTGACTCATCTCCCCACTTCCTTTTAAACTTTCATTGCAGGGATGAAACAAAAGCGGTGTGGCTGATCTCCGGGGAGCTGTCTGTCCAGCTAATGCTTTTGCAAAGGGCTGAATTAAATTGGTTAGGCATTCTGTAACCGTCATTAAAATATGCACCAGAGCCTCCTACGGTGACTTCACATTGTTGGGGTGCTAGGGAGCTGCATTCAAGAGTGCAGTTTCTCTGTCGTAGCTAAGAAGCTTCATTTATACATAAAAATCTTTAAAATCCAATGTGATGCTGGCAAACCAGGTGCCAGCTCATGTCAAGGCCCAGGGCCTCACTGAAATGCATAGCTGGAAACCAGCCTGGCTTACCTGTGGGTTAGTACAGTTACCATAAATATTTGAGTTGTAAGAATGTGTTTGGTGTCTGGACCTTATGACTAGAGTAGGACGCTGCCTGTATTGATCTCACGTATAACCTCGGTAGCCCATGGTATAAAGTGATACTGAGTGTTTGTATGGGTAAACCTCTATAATTGTGTAACCCACCAAAGAGGAAGAGAAGCACTAATTAAGACAAAAAGCTTGCCCTGCACACAAGACGGCCCATTGAAGGCAAATGAGGCATTGTGTATAGGGTTGCCAACTTTCTGGAACACCATTGCCACGCCCTCTGCCCTGCCCCTTCTCCGAGGCCCCGCCCCGCTCACTCCATCTCCCCTCCCACAGTCGTTTGCTCTCCCCCACTCTCGCTCATTTTCACTGGGCTGGGGCAGGGAGCTGGTGTGTGGGAGGAGGTGAAGGCTCTGGCTGGGGGTGTGGGCTCTGGGGTGGGGCCGGGGATGAGGGATTTGGAGTGCACGAGGGGGCTCTGGGCTGGGGAGTGTGGGAGGGGGCTCTGGGCTGGAGCAGGGGGTTGGGGTGCAGGGTGGGTGAGGGATCCAGCTGGAGGTGCGGGCTCTGGTGTGGGGCCAGGGATGAGGGTTTTGGGGTGCAGGAGGGGGCTCCAGGCTGTGGGTTGGGGTATAGGGGGTGAGGGTTCCAGCTGGGGGTGCGGGCTCTGAGGTGGGGCCAGGGATAAAGGGTTTGGGGTGAAGGAGGGTGCTCTGGGCTGGGGCTGAGGGTTTCGGAGGGCGGGAGGGGGCTCAGGACTGGGGCAGGGGGTTGTGGCATGGGTGGGAGAGAGGGGTGCAGACTCCAGGCGGCGCTTACCTCAGGCAGCTCCCGGAAGCAGCGGCATGTCCCCACACTGGCTCGTAGGCGGAGGCGTGGGCAGGTGACTCTGCACGCTGCCCCATCTGCAGGCGCCGCCCCCGCAGCTCCCATTGGTCGCCGTTCCTGGCCAATGGGAGCTGCAGAGTGGTGCTTGGGGCGGGGGAAGTGCGCAGAGCCCCTTGGCTGCCCCTCCGCCTAGGAGCCTGAGGGGGGACATGTCGCTGCTTCCGTCTGTGACTCCATGGTAAGACTGTTATAATGCTTTAGGAGTTCACACTTGTTACTGGCTTGGTGAAATCTAATTATAGAACATAGCACCAGTTTGGGGTTTCTGCCCTGAGACTGGCATTCACGGTCGTGAGCCATTCCAGACAGCATGTCATCCAACAGCACACTTTATTAGTGGAACATGAGAAATTGTGCCACTGGGGTCTAAGTGCTCAGAGACTGATTTCCATGGTACTCCAGGGTTACTGGGAGCATTTACTGATTTCCCCCCCCCAAAAAAAGGTCCCAGAATAGCCTCTGTCAAGCAGTATAATGAGGATTCTTAATACAGTATCGGGGTTAATTATTATTTATTATTTGAAGCCTAGTCATGGACCAGGACCCCATTGTGTTAGGTGCTGTACAAAAACAGACCAAACAGACAGTCCCTGCCCCCAGGAGTTTACAATCTAAGACTATGGACCAGAATCTGATTTCATTTACACTGGTGTAAATCCAGAGTAATACCATGGAGAACTGGGAGAACAGAACTGGGCCATAAAGATGAAAACAAACAGGAAACTCGCACATCTTTAGTACAAATGATTCTTCTGAAGTAAATTTCCTGTGGTTAAACACGGGAACTATACAGGGGTTAACTGCTGTCCTGCATCAGGAGAGTTGGTTTGAGGCTTAGTCCTGTCTCAGGAATCGGGGAGAGTGGACTGGGAGAATGGCAGCCATTACGCACAGCACAAAGAAAGAGAACATGTTCTGGCTAAGGTCATAGGCACAAACCCTTATTGAAAAGTTCCATGAGATCTTTAATGTCCAGACAGCAGAGAAATCCATAGCAGAACCCCACCAAACTAGTGCTCCACTGACACTGGTGACAGGAAGGAGGAGACAGATAGACCTCAATGTTTCTACCTTCGACCACTGAAGGCTTGAGCTGACTATGCCAAGGTTTGGACCTGTGGTTCCAAGGAATCCAAACAGTTCAAATCTGCTGCTTCGGCCCATCGTGCCATCTCTTGCATGTATTCTTAATGAGTCCAGTGGAATGTTGTGGTAAGTGTAAACCCCAGTAACTCCTCGATAAATGTCAATTGATTACAGATGGGCCTGTTGTCTGTATTTAATTGGCACTGGGCAGGATTTTGTATATCTGCAGTTCATAGATTCCCTATGGTATGCTAGTTTCTATGTATCATGCAGGTTTCTTATTCTAAGAAAAGCTTGTTCTTTTATCCATACATGGACACAGAATTTCCATCAATAAAAGTTGCAGGCAACAGCTGCAGGAAGCTGCCAGAGCTTTGACAACACTGGATGTCAATTTTAAAAGCCCCGCAGCACTCCCTGCATGATGAGGTTTTTTTGGCTAAGCAGCATGATCTGGAAATCTTCATTTGTGGGCTGATTTGTGGCTTTAAGGAGACAGTGTGGATTAGACCTGCAGAAGACACTGGCCTTGTCTAGACAAGGATTTAAGGTGTGATAGCGTTTGTTGGGCAACTAACATGGTTTAACCAGGCACACTGCTTTTAACAGGGTGCTGGTTAACCAGCTTTTTTTCCATGTAAAGTGGAGCCAGTCTGGAAGTGAACTCAGAACTAGAAAGTAGTCAGTCCTCAAGGTATCAGATCATAACCAGAGACAGCAATGGGTAAAGACAGGCATTCAGTACTACTCACTATTCATACCCTTAATAACTTTGTAGGAACAACCAATGAAGAAAACTATTTTGTTTTTCACCACCAAGGTCATGTACGCGAAATTCTGGGAGACAGCAGGAGGTTTCTGCACTGCATGCTTAATCCTCCATGCCCACAACACTTGAGGCTGGAACTTTGGCCGTATCAACAGAGACGCACAAAGCTAGGTTGCAGTTTTATAGCGATTCATTGACATTATTTACATTTTGACTCAGCGGGCACCAGCATTCAACGCTGTTGACAAAGGTACTAATGTAGGGCCAAAAGGGGAGGAGGGTGGAGTCTGTGCTGTCATTTTGGACAAGGGCCAGGCCACTCAGCCCATTGTGGGATGACGCATTAAAGCACATGTGCTTAACTACCTTGCTGAAGCAGGGACCTGCTGAATAGAGATGGACTTACATATATGTGCAAGTGTTTTACTGAGTTGTGGCCTAAGAGTCTAGCTCCAGGGAGGGGAGAGTCATCAAATTCTGTGATATAAGGTGACTGTAAGTGCTGACAAAGTTGCAGATATTTTAGGTGTGTAGGAGATGAGCGCCTGCTGTAGGCTGGGTGTAAAAGCCTCCAGAGGAGCAGCCGTTACATCACCTAAGCAAGACAGGTGATATCCGGAAGTAATGTTTGTCCATTGTTGTGCCTGTGCACTGAACCTGGGATTATCTCGGTCTGCAAATGCCATCAGAGAAGGCAAAGCTACATTTCTACCAGGCTGTCAACAGGACTTTGCACCTTTTCTTCATCACTCCACAACACACACCTAATTTCTCACCTAAGAAGCTTTTCTACACAAACAGCTCACCAAACTCATGGAATTGCACTTGACAGAAGTTTTGCCCACTGTAGTCAGTAACTGCGAGCCTTCGGGGGAGCTGTTTCTAGTCCCTGAGGAAAATCTGGGGGAATGCGGCAGGGATGCTTTCATGACAACTCACAGGTGCCAAATGTTATAATAATACTTTGCACTTTAAAAGGGCCATCCAAAGTACTGTACAAACATCAAGCAGTTTAACTTCACAACACCCTTCTGACTTTAGTGAGAATCGTTACTATCATTTCTCTGCTGGTGAAACTGAGGCACAGAGCAGTTCAGTGACTTGTTCAAACTCACACAAGAAGGCTGTAGCAGAGCTTGGTCTAGAATCCAGATTTCTGGATGCCCAGTCCTGGATCTTAGCTTCTGAAAGCAACTTTCCCCCCTTTTCTTCCTATTGAGTTGGTGTTTGCTGTTTAGACTCATGTGACAGCTGCCATCTTGACTGACACCCTGAGGTTTGAGATACAGCTCCTAGCTACTGAGCCTGCCTCACAGACCCATCTGCTCTGTGGACTGGACACAGATGGGGACGTGCAACATGACTGGCAGTGGTGGGTAACACTCACACAGAGCATCTTTCACCCACATGTCTTTGATTAAGCGCTACGCCATGGTGGTTCTTGAACTATCACCCATATTGGTCAGGAAAGGATTTTCCCCACAATGCATTGGCAGAAAACCATGTGTGTTTCCCCTCCTCTCCTAATACCTTCTTAAGGAGCACTGAGCAGGGATCAGCTCTTTAGATAAGGTATCTGAGATGATTAATTTCCTGCCATTGAATGGAGGGTGGATTTGATGGACCTCAGTCTCTCTTCTGCATCTGCGTTTCTGTTCTCTGGCGCTCAGACCAAACGACTGACACATGGGCAGTGATCTGAAGCAACCGAGCACAGAAGTTATTGGGAGCATGGCCAATGGGGGTGCGGCGGGAGGAAAACCCAGATCAATTGTCTTCCCTCCCCAAATGACGTTAGCTTTTTATTATTGAATCATGGCTAACATCAAGGCCTAAACTTTTCTCAGAGCTTGAAGAATATACATTATGGAGCTTCTCAGCTGAAACCAATTTTCATCTCACTGTATGTGGTTTCCTGGAAAAGCCACTGTTCTTTGGATTGCCAATGTGCACTGGAGTTAAAGCAAGCTGGTCGCCAGATATGTGACTCCCACTGAAGAAACTGACAAGCTTCAGCATTTCCACCAGGGCCTGATCAAAAAGCCCTCTGAAGTCAAGGGGAGTCCTCCTTTTGACTTCAATGGACCTTGGATTAGGCCCTAAAGTCCAGAGCCTCAAAGGCACCCAACTCATGTTGAATAGTATCCTCACTCCCTGAGTAGCCCCTTTGGGGCTTATCGTTCTCATGCTAACCACAGTTGCTGCCCCTATCTGGTGACCAGGGCTGGCCTTATGATTTGCAACCCTTTGAACTTCCCGCGGGCGAGTGGAGTGAGATTCTGAATTTAGTCCTGCCCAGTGATAGGTGGGAGAGTGTTCCAGGGGGACGACCCCTTTTTATCATTCTTCCACTAAACTCAAGGGATGATGGAATCATTTCCCTGTTTTTGATGGAGTTGCCCCCTGCAACCTCCTGGATGTAGCTAATTCTCCTGGCCAGAGATGACTTTTACCCTGTCAAGTATTTCTGAAGGGTATTTTGATGCATTTCTAAATGTATACAATAGCACTCAGGTACCACGGGGTGGTGGATGCCTTAGAAATATGTATAATAATTCTGTTAATAGCATTTGCATGCACAATTACCCATATCGCATGCACAAATGCAGAATGTGGGGTATTCAAATATTGTGGATACAGCTTAGGAGGAAGTTTTAAAAGTTGGTCCAGAGACTGATATCAAAGCTTGTGTAGCTTACTGGACTCATGAGAGTTCATTCAACAGGAGAGTCTCCATTCATTCCAGAGAAGAAACTTCCCTTGCTTTATTATAGACGCAGGGGAGAATACAGCTAAGGCCTCGAGGCCTAACATTTAGACCCCATTTCAAGCCAACTCTATTTATGCCCCTGCCAGCTTTGCTGAGCTCCCCTGCACATATGTCTTCCACACTTTGTCACCGTTCCCACACTTCAATTGCTTCTGTTTCACATGCGGGTGATCAAAGCTTAAGAGAAACCAGTTAAAAGGCTTTGCCAGATCACAGTAATACGGTAGGTGGTCCCTCCTAAAGCAATCCCACTTCCTACAATTAGACAAGAGGAAATTGAAGGAAATAATTGTAAAGTCTACATAAGGCAACAGCTGTCGATTCTCCATGCTGACTGTAGGGTCATGCTCCCTTATGGTCCCTTTCTGGATGCTTGGTACAAAACTTAGGATAGACAAGGACACAGGCTACTAGCAAAGAAGGGAATACTTTACTATCAGTCACTAATACCTGGAGTCCTGCTGTCACTCAGGGACAGATTGGGCCTATTACATACAGGCCTACTTTGGAGGCAGTGGGAGAAATACATTGCCTCAGCGGGCACTGTGAGGGGCTCATGGGTGGGCCAACCTCTTAGGCTTGTTCAGTGTATGCGCCCCTTCATGGCTGGTGAGATGTGCTGGCTGGTGCAGACCAGGGCAGGGCCATGATCCCACCTCCTACCCCCTTTTAGAGTGACATGCCCCAGGGCACTAGAAAGAAGCAGTTACTGTGCTCAGGAGAATGGAGCTGGTAAAATCGCGACTGATCAATCCCAGCACAAGGGCCAGCTGCTATCTGCCCCCTATATTAAATTAATGTCCCTCTACATTATAGCAGTTTGGCTACAGCTACACAGGTACAAGGACAGGAGGAAACAGACAGAGTGTCGCCCAGTCAGATAGCTCATAACGGTTTCCCTCTCTGCCCTCCTGATACCAGATAGATGGGCCTACAAACAGTGACAGACTAGCCAAGCATAGAGGTCCCCGAAGTTTTGTTCCGATTGCCAGGATTTAACTCCCCTGTACTCTTCCCTCTGGTGAATTCCCTGCATCACAAGTCCCTGGGCTCCTGAATAGCCTTGTGCAATGTGTGCAGTCTGTCCTGCCATCAGCTGGGCTGTCTCATGGTTCCCGGCCCCAAAGATCCTTTCTTGCTCGCCGAGCTCCAAAACTCCTCTTTCTACCTCATTGTCTGCTAGGAAGTCTTCTCTTCACACCATGTCTGCTATCCCCACTGCCCCCAGCCATGATGCTCACTGCACCTGCTCCAGGCCACACTTCTCAGCCTCCTTAGCTTGCAGCCTGGTCCTTCAGCTCTTGGCTTCGATGAGTATGGGACGCAGGACTAGGTCCTTAGTTAGGGTCCCCCTTCTTCTCTTGGGCAGCACTATGCACATAACTCAGCGGGCCAAATTCATCAGTGGAGTTACACTGGGATGCATTTGGCCCATTGCCTCCAAGCTCTGTAACCAAATACAGTGTGTGCTGTGCTTTCTAGGATCCTCTTCCACAGCGAGGGGTGTCCACGTAGCATTAGTCACAACCCACATTGTGCCTGAAGGGCAAATATAATTTGTACCATAGTAGTTAGCAGGAGAAGGGAAGAAGGCAGCGGGGTAGGAAGGCAGAGGGAACCTGAACGGTATGATTGTTTCTCTGCTACGATGACAGCTTCTGATGCAAATACAGCGCAAACCTGGCTCGAAATGAGTGTCTCCTTTGTTCATCCTGAGACGCTCAGATAGGGTGAGCATATAGCAAGTGTGAAAAATTGGGACAGGGGGTGGGGGGTAATAGGAGGCTATATAAGAAAAAGCCTCAAATATCGGGACTCTTCCTATAAAATTGGGACATCTGGTCACCCTACGCTCAGAACGCAAATGAGATTCAATGAGCTGGATTTGCCTGACTTGGGATGTAATTCACCCTTGTGCAGGGGGCCAGGGCAAGACCTGAAGGCTTAAGAGGGACAGAAGGGATGCATAGATGATAGACCTTGTGCTGGCCTTCTGCACAGGAGTGAATTCCGCCATCAGGGCCTGATCCTGCCATTGCTGCAGTGTAGGTTAACACTCCCATTTACTTCAGTGGTGCAGGATCAAGCCCCAACAGCCAGATCCTCAATTTTCACTCAGACCCTCCTCGGGCAAATTGCCACTGAAGTCAATGGGAGTTTAGATGAGGGATTTTAGATGATTTTTGACGGCTTGGGCCTTTGGCCAGAAAGCAGGACACTGTAGATTTCAGAGCCTCCAAGTGGTCTCCACAGATCAGCCTAATGCCTGCATTTCTCCCTCAGCCACCAGAGCCACTGTAGTTTATGCGGGGAGTTACAAAACAGGCTTGCTTTGGCCCTGCTCTATATTTCTGCAATGGGCTGTCATGCTGGATTATCAGCCCACTGGGTGAGTCAGAGGAGAATCAGGCCCTGGGGCTCTTCGTTTCTAGATATTACCGCCCTTTCTCCTTTGGGTTCCTCTTGGCCAGAGTCTGCCATTCCCAGCTGATGGGAACTCGCTCCCTGTGGAAAGTGAACCGCATGATGCTCTGATTACAAGTTTCACCTCAGCAGCTTCACATCAGTGTCAGGTCTGAAAGAGTCTGTTTAATCAGCTGGTAACCTGACACTTTCTCATGTAAAGATCTGGGGTGTACTCCTGCTCCTGCTGCTCTCGGTGCTTCCACAGGAACAGAGTGGGCCCCCGTGTTCTGATGGACTGCGGAATCACTGAGAATGCGGCAACTAATTAAAAAACAGGATGGCTGTTATCTCTAGCAGAACTCAACATCATGCAGAGCCTCTTGGAACGGTACCAGTGTTGCAAGCTGACCCCAGCTCAAAACAAGGGCTGATCCTACAATCCTGGACTTACTCAAACTCCCATTGTGTTTAATAGGAGTTTTGGCTGATTAAGGAGGGAGGGATAAATCCCTAAATGTTTAAAAAAAAAAAAAAAGAAGAACCCTACAAAATATGAACCAAACATGGGCCCAGGGTGAAATTCACCCCTATGCAAAGCCGTAGCATAAGGCCTATGGACCACTGATGTTTCGAGGATTTCTGTGGCACCTCTGCATGGGGCTGATCAGCTCCCTCCTCTCAACCTGCCTTGCTCCACTTTCTGGGCTTCCTTTGATTTTCTCATTCATTTTTCATTTCCCCGGGGGCTTTAAATTCTCCACTGAGTCACAGGTTTAGCAAGTTACAGAGAAAAATAAAAGAAAAAAAGCAAGGTAGCTCCCCAGTTGCCCAAGGAGATTTCTCAAGTTGCAGAGTGCCACAGAGCACCCTGGCCTGTGCTTCTGATCCCTGCGGATCGTTCTAAACACTTATCCCCTGGTGATTAAAGCTAGGAACTCACTTATGCGTTGTAGCAGCTGGATGCTTTGGTAGCATGCCTGCCGCTAAGATCAAACACCGCAGGTCAGCATCTTGTTGAACAAATCCAAAGCCCAGCCCGCCCTGTCATTTGTACCCAGCTGATCCAAAAATAAATAAATGAACAAATAACTCTGAACGACCTCTCATAGAAACGCTGTCAGTGACCAGACAGGACCAGTCTTGGTATTTCAAGTGCATGCCTTTTGTTGTTGTATATTGAGGCAGAAAGCAGCCTTTATCTTGAGATTAACGAGTATTAATGGCTAACACATAGTATAAACTGATATCAGTTTCAGTGATTGAAATAATAATAATACTTGGCTCTTTTTTCATTAGTACATTTCAAAGCACTTTACAGTATCATTATGAAAGAAGAAAAGGTTTCTTTTAACAAATTGTTAGGGTCACACTCTGCCCTCTTACTCATACTGGTTAGTCCCTAACTCTGCGATTAGTCCCACTGTCATCAGTGAAGCTACAGTAAGAGGCTGAATCTTTCCTCCTGAATCTGATTGCCCTTAAAGTCAGGGGGAGTTGGAAACTGGGGATTTTTTTTTTTTAAACAGGCCAACAATTTAACATGACCCCAAAAGGGACCGGATATATGTAAGGATATCATATATATCCAGAGCATAGGTGCTGGAACTAAGGTGCTGGCCTGGCTTGAAGTGGTTTCCATCATATGCAGGGTTTACAGTTTGGTTTAATGGCTCTCGGCACCCCCACTATACAAACTGTTCCTGCACCCCTGATCCAGAGCTGTTATAGTTAGTTACAACAACCATTTTGGATGGAGCATTCAACTGCTTGCTTCAGGGTTTAAACCAATCTCGGTTAGAGAGCAGGATGAGACCCATGAGGGGGGTGGACATTATCCCACAGCTGCCTATTGTTGGGTTCTTATAACTTCCTCTGAAGCATCTGGTACTGGCTACTCTCAGAGACAGGATATTGGACTAGAGGATCTCGGGTCTGATCCAGTCTGGCAATTCATATTGTCCTATTACAGAGATAGGGCCCAATTCCCTCACCTTTATTCACATTGAACAGTAGATTACTCTGAGAGTCGTCCTTTTGATTTCAATAGAGATACTTGTGGAGTGAGGTACCACTCAACATGAGCAAAGGAGACAGACTCAGGCCCTTAGGCAGCAGCCTGGAGTCTGGATCCAGATTTGCACATGAACTAGTCCAAAGTTTTGGAGTCCCAGATCCAGGGCTTTGGTTTCTGATTTATGTTATCTAAGGGCCAAATTCTGATCTCTTTACTCATCAGACTGCATGCCACTTTTCCTTGCAGGTAGTTCCATGGGGGCTGCTTTGGTGATAACAAAGATACTCTGGCTTCAGGTGAGGAACAGCAGCAGCAGCTGTTAGAATGCTGAGCCACAGAATCCTCGGCTCCCGCAAATGTCCCTGCTAATGAACAGCTAGGAAAGGCAGAATCTGAAAAGCAGAATTCTCTCTAAGTACAGTGTTTCTCTGGGATCTCCCTGAGGAGTCAGTAGCAGCTTGCTATGGAGCTAACATTTCTTTGACAACCTCAACCACGTGAATAAGTAATATTTCAGTGTTCAAAACCCACAAGAGAACCATATATCAGCAAAGCTAGAGAAGCAGAACAAGGGGCTTTGAGTAACAAAAACGGCTCCTGAAAAACCTCCTGAAAGGTTTTTAGTCTGAAACAATCAGTGACCTAATTAGGTGGCACTCTCGCTGGAGAATAGGAGGAAGAAAAGAAGAAAGGAAGAAAGAAAGCAGGGTGGGAAGAGGGAGGCCTAAATATTCAGCAGACTGGTCCAAGCTGGAGCTGACCAAGGGGGGATGCTTTATTTCACAAGCATGAGCACGTTCACTGAGGCATGAAGTTAACAACAGAAAGAGAGAGGTGCTGAGTGCCTTGTGCACATTCTTCTCGGAGAGCCCTTTCAAATATTAAAGGGAAGGGGAAAAATAAAAATGAAACGCTAAAGCAGCCTACAGTTAGTACATACTTGAAACAAACAAGCCAGCACCCCCCCCACCCCCACCTCCCTTTTTGCTAAAGAGGCATCATGTTATTCCCTAAACAGACTCACAGGAAGCTGAGATTTGGGACAATTGTGCCAGGATGGAAGAGGGAGGCAGTTTATTCTTCTGAGGATTTTCCAGAGCTATTCACTATTAATCACCGCAGTGGGACAATTCATCAGTGACCAACATCTATCAGCTATAAACAACACAGTTTCCATCTACAGATTACTTGGGTTAAACTTCACGTACCCCCACAATGGGAAATGGATCATGGCCACTGAGCTGTTCTGCAGCCTTCCAGGCTGCTCCTTGGATTGAGAATTGCAATTGATTGGAGGTGTGAGCATGCTGGACTTGATGGAGGACATAAGGCAAGTTGGGTTGTTAGAGAAGTTGCCCCCAGGGAATGACAAGTGGAAGATGATAAACATGCAATAGGTTTGTGCTCCTTGAGTCTGTGTGCTAGTTGCCGGCTGTCAGCCCGTCTCATGGGAGTTGTCCTCTGCCGGTTGACATTCAGATGAGAGTCCTGTGGATGCTGGTGCCAAGCAACTCAGCAGGATGGCTCAAAAGAACAATTTTAACTTGGGTGTTAAGAAAAAAAGGAAAACCTGCCTAAGTGCCCATCCTAAAAGCCACTGACATCAATGGACAGAGTCCCAGGGACTTTGGTGGGTTTTGGATCAGGCCCTAACAGCATGAGAACAAGCGGGCAGTGGAAGTTTGCCTATTGGAGTAGCTATAGGAAATGCAGAGGCATTCAAATGGACGTGAGATAAGGCTCTGAAGAGCAGAGCACAGAACTCTTTCTCCTTGATGAGAGTTTGGATCAGAAGGCCCAGATGGTCCCATCTCATACAATCATCTATGTGTGTCATTCAAGGAATCCCCCTGAACTAGGGACACAGAGCTCAGCTCACTACTTACGGGAACAAATTAAAACAGCTGATATTAGGCAAAGGTGTTCTGCGCTCTGTTTAAAAAAAGAAAGGGCCCAGTCCTCAGCTGCTATACATTGGCCCAGCACAACTGCCTTCACTGGAGCTGTGCAGACTTACATCAGCCAAACACCGGGCCCAGTATTTCCAAAATGGCATCAACCGTGGACATGAGTGTGGTCAGTTTGTGTCTTTGTCACAGCTTGACTGGAAAGATTATAGAATGTTCGGTACTGGGAATACACAACACTGCAAAGGGGCAATCCGCAGAAGGCATCACTAACCAATGGGTCTCATTTCCTTGTGCTCTAGCTGTTATTCAGGGACTATAGATCCCAGCAGGCACTACAGATCCATTTAGACCAGTAACAAAAAAAGCAAGAGTCTGAGCCAGCAATATCTCTATCCTCTTTTCTAACCTTCTACTAGAATCAAAGAGGTGATTCTTCTCTGGACTCATGTGCATAAGTCCCTTTAATACGAATAGGAAAGATGCCCTACCCCTCTCTCCTCCTTCCCCTGCCCAAAAGGCATTTTAAGAACTACAGATCAAAGTGCCAGGCTGCACCAATACACCGAGTCCCAACTTCATTCTCTTCTAATGCAATGTTGGATACAGCCTAATGGCCGGATTCTGACTCCCTTAATCACACTCAATAGTCCTCCACTGGGCGAGTAACTCCATTCATTCCAACATGTCTAGTTGCAGAATAAAGTACTACTCACCATGCAAGGGTGGCATTAAATGGCCCCCGCACATCAGAGAATCCAAAGTAAATAGACTTGTCTTTCAGAGAGCTGAATGAGCATAATCCCATATGAAACCCGAGCAACGTCTCTTTCTGCCTTGTGGCACAGCTGCCCCGATAAGGAGGTAGTTTTGGGCAACTGAACTGTAAAAGAACCACAGCACATACAACACAAATCACCGACTGATAATGCTAATGCATTCAGTGCTTAAATGGAGTGTGATTAACTCGCCGATGGAAGCCAGTGGGCACAGATCATTACTACGTCTTTGCTTCAAATACCCAGTTTAACATCAATACGTGGATATTACTTTACAGAATATACCATGCGTGCTCCAAGAGACAGTCTGTAGATCGGAAAATCTCTAGACAAATGGTGGGCGAAAGGATGCGTTATACTTATTGTACAGACGGAGGACTGAGGCACAGAGATTAGATGCCTTGCTCATGATCACAGAGGAAGGCTGTGGCAGAGCCAGGAATTAAACCCAGATCTCCTGAATCTTAGCCCAGTTCCTAAGCTATGCTAGCACCCTTCCACTCTGTTCTGTGAGTACTATACATCACTTACATTAAAACAATCACTTTTTACTCTATGAAAAGGGTTAGAAAAGCAAAGAATGTAGAAAATCATTGAAGTTTTGAGAGATCACTGTGTAGATCCTGTTTCCTCGTTATTTTATGGTCAGAAAATATGAACACTTTTGTTATAAAATAAACACCTAAATCAGTATCCCAGATTCATAACACACTTCTTTATTATGCCTTCCATCTTTGGCACACATGCAATGGAAATATCTCATTGGCTGCCTCAATGCTAAGTCACCCCGTTGCTTCAGAAGTACAAGGAGCAGATTCACAAGCAACTCACAAAGGGAGTTCAAAACTTCATGGAGATTGTTCAGGTCCCAATCACGCTTATGCTGAAAAGCTTTGATGGAGGTGGCACTGAATCTACAATGCGACTAGCTCAATTTCCTTTGAAAGGGAAAGGTTGACAAAATGTGTCGGGCGTGTGGGGGAGGGAGAGAGCAGAGAGAAAGAGAGACAGATCTGCGCTATGCGTTGTAGAAAGGTTTTGATAAGATTCATCCATTTCAGTCTGGGTGGTTCTGCAAAGCACACACACACAGATAAACACTGAAAACCATGCTTCTCGTGTTTAAATCATCATACGCAGCATTGATTTAAACTAGACCTGATCTACAATTTATACAACACAACAGAGTTTCTGGGGAAGAAAATATGCCCCATCTTAACTTAAACCTTAAAAGTTGCACTTACCTCGTTAAAGAATGCACAGGGTTCCTTAATGAACTGCAAATTCCCTGAAAGGTGCCGTCCTTCTTATTAGCAGATAAGTTTTCTTTCTTGGCTAAGAACAAATAGGCTCTGAAACCTGACCTGGGACATGCTCTGTGTCTATCTGTGCTGATGAGGGCTCTCAACTGTGCATTGTTGCCAAGAAACCAATGGCAGAATCTAAGTGTTCAGATTCTTAGCCTGGTCAAGGCATTCTTAATCAAATGCCCTTTTGAACAGGACGACAGGATGAGTTCTAAACCTCAGAAGAGGTATCACATGGAGAGTTATCAACTGAGTAACTTTCTTTGATTCAAGTAAAGCAAACGCGTGCATTGCTTTTGCCAATTTGAAGCATTTAATGCAGCGTTTTCTCTCTGGAATTATATCATGGTCTCCACTTTCTGTTCTTCAGTGTTTACATATGAAACAAGTGGATTTTATCCATGTACCCTCTATCCATCACGGCTTAGAGATAGATCACAAAGGTGGTGGTATCAGGGTCTGAATCCACATTAGGTTTCATGGCTCAGGTCTGAGACAGAATCAGGTCTAGGCTAAGAATCAATGGTGCCAACATTTCATGAGCTGTTCTTATTTGTTTCATCAGAGTTTCTGAGGGTTGGTGCATTTCCAGCACTGGAAAGAGAAATCAACTGTTTCGCCAGAAGGTAGTTAACATTCAGCCAACAGCCTGTAGCAGTGTAAGCTCCCCACTGGTGCACATGCCATTAGGCAAATGAGGCACACAGTTCAGACCTAGCTAATCCAGGGGCTCAACAGAAACACATTTTTCATGCAGCTGACTTGTATTTCACTGATCTTCCAGGGCGCTGATGGGGAAAGTTGCTTCAAAATACTTCAACAACAGCGGATGCTTGGCTTTTGTCAGTGCTGCAGAGAGTTTCCTTTATTTGCATATCAGCAAATAATATTCCATGGTGAAGCCTTTGCTTATAGTCCCAATTAGCTATGTACATCCGTGTCTGCTGAAACTCACCCTTACTGGCCAGATGATGCGGATGGAGGAGGCTTGAACACCTGGATCTTGTCTATGCTAGGAAAAGTAGGATCTATAATTCACCAGGTGTGCAGCTTACCCCACAATAGCAATGGTGGCGGCACAAGGGTTAAAGGGTAGAGAGGGCTCACTCATTTTTACCACCCTATTATCTAGATCTGCTCCAAACAGGTTAGATGACATGATGGTAAAAATACCCAATCCTACACTACAGCCTCCAATGTTGCTACTGCTAGTAGAGCTACCACAATGGTGAATTATGGGTCTTAATTTTGCCAGCGCGGGTGTTGCCCAGGAACTGGACGGAGGCAGGTCATCAAACACGTTTCACAGATTAACAAATTTATTTGGGCATAAGCTTTCGTGGGCTAAAATCCACTTCATCGGATGCATGCCTTCAGAGTGGTAGCCATGTCAGTCTGTATCAGCTAAAACCCACAGCCCACGAAAGCTTATGCCCAAATAAATTTGTTAGTCTCTAAGGTGCCACAAGTACTCCTCGTTCTTTTTGCTGATACAGACTAACACGGCTGCTACTCTGAAACATTTCACAGATTAGTGTTTTCATGGCAGATATTCATCTGATTCTCTCGTTAGTGCTAGAGTGATCTGTACGAAGCAGGATACACCTGCAGATATTTTAAAATGAATTCCTGGAGTAAGGCCTAAATACCAAAGAGTATGAACATGCTTTTTCTCTCCGTGTCATTCGAAGAGGGCACAAAATCAAGGATCTAAACACTTTTTCCCAGCAGGGACTCAACTCCTGAGTTTTTAATAAAAGTATTATTCATTTAATACTTGAGTTAGGAAAAAAAATGATGTGTTCCCTTAAAGAGTGATATAGAAGACCATCTGTTCCAGGAAACGCAGGGCATAAGGGTGTGATCACACCTGTTTTGTAGTGCTGATTTTTACAATGTCACACACTTCCTGTAGAATCTTTGCAGAAACAAGGGAGTTCTCCACTTTTCTCAGCCTGTTTTGAGTACTGTTCACTGAATACTATGTAATTTATTGCACTTACAGTGAGGTTGAGCCCTTGGGTGATTAAAGTTTAATCAGCTTCATAACTTACACCAAAATACATTAAGCACTAATACCTCTCAAAACCAACTTCATTCATTCTTTTTTCATCCCTTACCCTCCATTAGCAAGGAAGCCCCGATCCTGCAAACACTTACACATGTGCTTAACTTTACTCCCATGAGTAGTTCCATTGACTTTAGTGGGACTACTTATGATCAGGGATCCTAAGTTTTCCATGATAAACCCCCCAAAATTCTCTGATAAAACCCCCCATAAAAATCCATGTTTTTCTGTGATTAAAATGAAACACCGAACTTTAGTTTCCCTAACCACAATATATATAGGTATCAGTTGAACACAATGCTTTATTGATATACAGTAGAACCCTGTTTATCTGAGCCTCTATTATCTGGCTCTCCGTATTAACCAAACCATCAGCCACCTGGGGCTGATGGTGGCAGGGCTTGGGCTGTCAGCCCCTGGAGCGGCTGGGGCTCGGGCTGTCAGCCCCGGGTCCTCTCCTACAGGAGGTCTCTCTGGTTATTCATCCCCTTTCCCTTGCACAGGAGTTCTATCATCAGAGGACTCACTCTCTGGTGGGGCAGGTGGAATGAATGACTTTTGCTAAAGCTGTTGTTCATGCCACCCGAGTTCATTTTACTGGTGGGAAGATACTCATGCTGTCTTACAGCTGGCACTTCCTCAATCAAGTCGAAGAGGGCCATCTTCAAGAGCCGAATCTCTCTCCGCCATCCTGATGACCTGCTCCAGACTAACACGGCTACCCCTCTGATACTTGCTCTGTTCTATATTTCTCACAGCGGCATGCCAAAACATGATAGCGTAGGAGGGAAATGTCCTGCACCACAGAAGTGTGCGTGTTAAGTGACTCAAGAGTAGAGCTGGCCGAGAAACAGAATTTCTGCCCTGTGAAAACACTTGAGATTTCTGGAATTTTTTTCATTCCAAATGGGAACACACAGCCAAAACGTGGACATTTTTCACCAAACTGAAATCCTGCAGTATTTCATTTGAGAAACATTGAACCAGTCATGGGAACGTTTTGGTGTTTCCAAAATGAAATATGTCCCCTGGACTTCCAGGCAGGTTGTGGGGGAACCAGGGAGGCTGACAGCCTGGGTGAAGCCTGGGAGTCTGGCAGCTCACCAGATAGGCTTCCATCAAAAGTTTCAACCAAGTGGAGATGCTCTCGCAGAACATTTCAATTTAGTTGAATCAGCTTTTTCTGGAGGAAAATTGTTCCACTGGAAAAATTTTGATCAGCCCTCCTTAAAAAGTCCTGTCCAGCTTCCTTAGCATCTATTGTCCCTTTCCAATTCTGCAATTTTCTTATTATTTAAACATTTATTTTGTGGTAATGCCTAAAGGCCACAACCAGTTCAGGACTCTGTCGTGCTAGGCCCTGTACAAACACATAACGAATGACAGTCCCTGTTCCAAAGAGCTTGTAGTGCGCTTGTGGTTAAGGCATTGACTGCCTTGTGTGTCTCAGGAGATAGAGTCAACTCCCAGCTCTGCCACAGACTTCCTGTGGGACCTTGGGCAAATCACCCAATCCCTCTGTGCCTCAGTTCATCATCTGTAAAATGGGAACAATAATTCTTCCTTTGTTTATATAGATTGTAAACTCTTGGAGCCGGGGACTGCTCTGACTATGCTGTTGTATGGTGAGGGCACAATGGGACCCCGATCTCAGCTGGGGATTCTAGGTGGTACACCAATATAAGTAAATATTACAGCTGCTAATAACTCAGTAATCTGGAAGTTTGCTACAGTGGCAGGATCAGACTCTGAGATTATACTTTTATAAACTGAACTTGATTGAAAATGTAACTCTCTTAAAGTCATAATTTTCATGAATCTTTCAGAAGCTCTGAGAAGGTAAATTAGCTCCTCATCTCCTGGTTGTTGTTTTTTTTTAAACCTAGATCTTTGGAATAGCATCAACATGCAGCAATCTTTTAGCCTTGCACATGGAAATTTGCCTAACAAAACAGTATGGTTTTATCAAGCCATTTCCTTCTGTTTCCTTGCTGACAGATAATGGCAGCTACAACCACCTCTTAGCTGTGGCATTTCTAACCTAGAAAAGGAATAACTGTAGTTGGCTGTAACATTTCCAAATGATGTGCCTGTATGATTTGAAATGTTACGGCTTTTTCATGTTTCCCTAAATAATACCTAACTCTTACATAGCTCTTTTCTCTGTAGCTCTCAAAGTGCTTTACAAAGGAGGGCAGTATCATTATCCCCATTTTACAGATAGGAAAACTGAGGCACGGGAAGGTGAAGTGACTTCCCCAAGGTAGCCCAGCAGCACTGCTGGGAATAGAATCCAGGTCTCCTGCATCCCTGACCAGAGTGCTATCCTTGACTATCTAAATAGCTAGCAGAGAAGTCTCATCATTGGTTATTCATCATCATCCTGCATGTGCCTGTAGAATGGGAGGAGAGAGGGGATTCTAAACATTTTGACTAATTATAGTGCACATATTATATCACAAAAAAGCTGTTTGCTCAAGAGCTGCCCATCCTCCAGCCTATCTCAGGACTCCATCCTTTCCATTAAGCAGAGGTGCTACCACATTAAAAAAAGAAAGAAAAGGCTGGAGAGTTCCCAGAGTACAAATGTGAGTGCTGCAACTGTGCAGAGCTGGACCTCAACAGGGATCGTAAAGAGATCATAATAAGGGTCTGACATACAGGAGTGTTGGAATGTAACAGATTCCCCTCCCCCGGTCACAAGACCGGAGTCTAGGTTCCAAAGCAAAATATCCCATCACTTGACAGGGGGCAGTATCCCCTGACTCCAGGGGTTAATTTTACAAAGTGCTACCATCTAGCCCAGGGGTAGGCAACCTATGGCACATGTGCCGAAGGTGGCACGCGAGCTGATTTTCAGTGGCACTCACGCTGCCCGGGTCCTGGCCACCGGTCGAGAGGGCTCTGCATTTTAATTTAATTTTCAATGAAGCTTCTTAAACATTTTAAAAACCTTATTTACTCTACATACAACAATAGTTTAATTATATATTAAAGACTTATGGAAAGAGACCTTCTAAAAACATTAAAATATATTACTGGCACGCGAAACCTTAAATTAGAGTGAATAAATGAAGACTCGGCACACCACTTCTGAAAGGTTGCCGACTCCTGATCTAGCCCTTAGATGTTTTGGGGAGTACACAGGGGCCAGACCTTATGATTTGTTGCAACCTAAACTGTTTGCGAGAAAGGATCCGTTTCAACACATTTCCTAATTCACACATTTTTGAATAAAATGCTTTGAACTTATCAGAACATCCCTTTTTGGCATTTTCAAACCAATGTTTTGTTTTTCAATTCAAAACAAGCTTTTGTTTTTGAAATTTTAGTTAAACTTATACTTTAGGAAGTTAAAAAATAAAGTTTGAAATTGCAACAAACAAACATTTTACAATGATCAAAACAAAATATTTTGATCTAATTTTTTTTTTCTTTAGATGATCAGTTGGAGAACATTTTCAAGATTCTGAATTTTCATGCCGGTTCAGGACGGGAAAAATTTTGAATTCTCACAAACTTTTGTAGGAAGGGAAAACCATTTCCCACCCAACTCAACTTCCAGCTACCTTCACTTGCAGTGTTTCTGCAGGGAGCCACACTAGCCGCACCCAGAAAGGAGAGATGTGTGAGGATTTCTTGGGGATCCAAATGGGAATCTTAAAGCAAACTTGTTGGTGCTGGTTCTCTTTCAGTCACTACAAACAGAACTGCAGGAGTCAGTTTGCAAATTCTCATACATACCCCAGCACTAGCAGTGCAAAGGGGCCTTACGATGGATGAAAATGTCATTTACTTTTATGCGGCAGTGTATAGGAGTGATAGTATAAATGAAAATGAAACCCTGCAGGGTCTGCAGAGTTGGCCTAACTGGGCTAGCACAGTCTTGAATTTGCATAATTGGTGTCTGAGGTAGCGTTGCCAACTCTCCGTGATTTTACTGAGAGTCTCATTTTGTGGTTTTTATAAAGCTCCAGTTCTTGGAAGCTTGTGATTAAATGAGAAACTCACTTTAAACAAACAAATTAGACAAACAAAGCTAAGTTTCTAGTCTTCATGGTTGCAGAGAAGAGCTTGAAACTGTTAATTCTACAGGGTCAAAAAGCAGAGGTAATTAAGAGGAACCTAAAATGTATTTTTGTTAATCTCTCATGGTTTTTTAAGCCAATCTCATGATTTTGGGGGGCAAGACTCTTGCTTTTTGAATGCTTGAGGTTGCAATATTGCTGATGGACCTTAGCGTATTTTTTTTTATCCCTGCACAATTCCCTAATGCTATTTCTACATATTCTTGTTTGTACATAGGATTATATAGGCATGCATTGCTTTGATACGATTTCAGTAACAACAAAAAACTAGTGAGTCCACTATGTACCACAGAGTCACTGTGAACCATCTGCAATCAGCTACTTTAGTCTAGCAGGGCCAGTTCAATGTAATGCTCCTTTTGTAGACTTACATTGTATTGCAAAAAGACTTCAATCTGGCTACTCAATGGCTGTCAGAAAGCACTATAGCTGTACTATAGTTTGAGTTTCTTCTGGTGCTACAGCAAAGCCATGCTATTTAACAGGATATCTTACTCCCGGATTTTGCTCCTTCCCAGTCTGAGATATAAAGGCACACACAAAAGGCAATTAAATCAAACACAATAGATTGTGTTAACTACTTGTAAATAAAAAGCCACCTTGCTCTCTTTGCACATCTAAGTTAGTCACCACATGAAACTGAGGTCTCAGCTCACAAAGAGTTTTCAATTTGGGATTAAACATGGTGCATTGCAAATAGCTAAAACAACCCATAGCAGCGGATTATAGTTTACAAATAGGGGGAAATGAATGGCATAAAGAGGACAGTGAATACCACTAGGACAAAAGGATTTAGGGGTAAAATATTATTGTATAAAGAGATTTTTCTTAAAAAAGCGTTAGCCAACTTTTAAAAAAATGTTTTGGTGCATCTCTGTGCTGCCTGGTTCCATCCTGGACTGGGAGCAGAAAGATTCAAATATCCTCAGATTGGCTGTTCTTGCAAGGTCTGATTCTGTTCTCAATGAAGCCCCCCACAAAACGAGGACTGAACCTGCAGTGTTGGAAGTCCAGGTGAAACTTGGAAGAAATCTTGTCCTTGGGTCTGATCCAACACCTAGTGAAATCAACTGGGGTCTTCCAATTGACTCTGATGATTTTGGACTGGGCTCATACGTTGATTTGCAGCCCCATTCATTGCTAAAGAAGTCTGGATAGGGCAGAGATGGGGAACCTTTTGAAGTCTGCCCATCACTGCAAATTAGCAGTGGTTTGAGTCTGCAGATTTTCAAATGAGGATTTTCTTTGTTTCCCATGTGTGCGGATTCAGAGACAGGGCCGCCCAGAGGATTCAGCGGGGGAGCTTGTACTCACCGGGCGGCACTCCAAGTCTGCGGCGGCGGCATTTCGGCGGTGGGCGGCCCTTCAGTCGCTCCGCGTCTTCGGCAGCACTGAAGGACCCGCCGCCGAAATGCCGCCGAAGACCCGGACCATCGCCGGGTGAGGAAAGGGATTCTCGGCCAGGGCTCGCGGGACCCCTGCGGGTCCCGGGGCAAATTGCCCCACTTGCCCCC
Source organism: Platysternon megacephalum (assembly GCA_003942145.1). Lineage (NCBI taxonomy): Eukaryota > Metazoa > Chordata > Testudines > Platysternidae > Platysternon > Platysternon megacephalum. The sequence continues at coordinate 169,034 of QXTE01000154.1, read as the reverse complement.
CCCTCTGGGCGGCCCTGTTCAGAGACTCCAAATTTTGCTTTGAAGTTAGAATCCACTCAACCCTGATGAGTCGCACCTGTACATTTTGACAGCTTTTGACACGGATCCATAAACTGGCCACAGTTCCCTCATAAAAGGACCCATGTTTGCTTTGAAAGCTTGTGAATCCCAACAACCTTTGCAATGAACCTGGTGTGAGTTTTGCAATGAAACCCAAAGCCAGAGGAGATTTGCACGTACTTCACGTTGGCTTTAAAAATTACCGTAGTGGCCAATATATCACAAATCATGGCTTCTTATTTTCAGCACTTATTAGCAGAAACTTTTGCTGGGTCTTTTCCTGCCAATTAAAGTTTATCCAGAATTAGGCTGATTTTCTCTCTTTCACCGCACGCTCTTGATAGCCCTTCATAATTTGTCCCACCTCCATCTCGCTGCTCCTCACTTCTAGGCTCAGAAACACTGCAAAGCTAACTGCTGACAGTGGAAGTCGAAAAATATTTCTTCCTTTTGTGGCTTAAACACAAAGAAGCCACTCAGAGCACTTACCCGGTCAATAGCTTGAGCCCTTTATCACTTCAGAGATGGATAATGGAGAAAGGCAAGTCGAGGAAAGCCAAATACACTCCAGCTCCTTTTACTGTTTACAAGGTCATGCTAGTCTTGTATTGTGGTGGAGGGTCTGAACTGTGGGAGTCAGACGTGTATTCTGAGCCAGATTCGGAGACCTGTAGGCCTGGTCTACACAGTTTTTATACCAGGTGATTTTTTACTTATGTAGTTATACTGATAGAGCCCCCAGCATGGATTTATACCACTATAAAGCTGTTTTATACTGGCATAGCTATTCCCTTTCCCATACGGGAATAGCCCACCTGTTGTAAAGAACCTTTATACAGATATCATTGCATCCAGCCTTGGAGGTTGTACCATTTTAACTATACCGGAGTAGTTAAAGCAGTACAACTTTCTAGGGTAGACCAGGCTTAATCCTATGCTAATCTGGCCCTGTTTAAGTAGTGCTCTCCCAGAAGACAACATGGTGGTGGAGGAGGTGCTGGGTGGAACATTTTCTAATTCATTGGGGAAAAAATAGAAGCAAATCAGCCAAATGAAGGAATGAAAATGGACTCGCATTTGGGACCCGCTCTTCAGTGGCTGTCCCAGCTGCCGATGGAGAATCTTTGCTCACATCATTTGTGAATTTCTATTGTTGCAGCCTCTGAGGTTACAAGCAAATCTTTCCCCAATCTCCAAAAGACTCAACATGCTCTGATATATAACCTTGACTGCTAGGAGCATCTCGGATACTGCTCGGCTAGGTGTAGCCCATGATTGTTAAATCTCACAATCTCTTATTGAGGAATCCACAAAGAGCTCATTAAGATGGCTTTCTGGGATCTGGGGGCAGGATTTGACTTGCAGTTTTCATCTTATACACCATTTCCCCACTGCTAGTGGAAAGTACCATTAGCACTTCTTACAGCCGCTTCCTCTCTTAGGGCCTGATCCTGTGAAGGTCTAAAGGCCTCCCACAGGATGCTGGGCATTCACCATCTCTCAGGATATACTCAGCACTTTGCAGGATCAGGTCCTTAATGTATGGGGTTGAACTTTGCCCCTGCAGTCATCCATTAGCTAGATGGCTTTCCAATTAGCAATTGCATCTGTAACTGGCCACCTCGAGGAAGTATTTTCAAATACAACTGCTGTGAAAAAAAAAATAAGTACAGTAGGTCACAAGGATTATGCAGGAGGACTAACACTAGTGCACACAGGGATGAGACAAGAAGTCTGGCCAGGGTTTCAGAGATGCATAATAATCTGTCCTCGTCTGACCCCTGCTGCTGTTCACACTTTCAGAGTTGATGAGTGCCACAACTTCCCCATTAGCCAGAAAGTTTGGATGCCTGCCATTATCAATTTCACTGGAGCAATCAAAACTTTGCAGAGTTCACAATTACGTTTCACTTACTTCCTCAAAAGGTGAGCAACAGTGATGCAGTTTCATTCATTTGTTTTACCACTGAGCACTTTACCCCGTTTCAGGGTAAATTCAAGATGGGGCCTAAGTATTTTTATTTGTCTGAGGGTAGCATCTGGGCTCCACCAACAGAGATCTGCTCGGTACTATACAAACACACGGTAAGGCCATGTCTACACTACAAAGCTTTGTTGGCACAGCTAAGTTGATCAAGGGTGTGAAAAAACCACACCCCCTCGCCAACATTATTCTGCTGGCAAAACTCCTGGTGTAGACATAACTATGTTGACAGAAGTGTGCTGCTAGGTGCCTAAATAGTGTTGTTCAGGGTGGTGGTTTAGCTAAAAACTTCTTGATGCCACACAGAGCGTCTACACTAGCGTTTGTAGGGTAGCCAAGGCCTAAGAGAAAACCCCTGCGTTGGAGAGCTTAAAATCTAAAGAGGCAAGACAAAGGAAGTATTACCACCCCCATTTTACAGAGGGGGGACTAAGGTACAGATTAAATGACCTGCCCAGAGTCACATGGGAAGTCTGTGACAACAAGGAATTAAATTCAGTTCCCCTGACTCCCACTGCCGTTACTTATCCACAAGCCTGTCCTTCCTCTCTAAGTGCATCTGCTTCTCTTAAATTAGTGTAACAGACTGAATTTTTTCACCAGCCGATCAATAATCATGTGCAAGTCAGTTATTTTCAGTTGCTGTTTCTTGACTCAGAAATACAGTCACTTTGACTGCTATGGAAAGCAGCACCGTAAATAAACTAGCAATGGCCGATGCCCATTATTAGAGGAATTTCATTAACAGGCAGAGTTGCAGGGAACAAGGTACCATTCATCATACTCGTACGGACACAATAATATAAAAATCCTTGACATGTGCAGATATCTCAAGCCAAAGCTCTGGTTCGGTTTAGAGGTGAACAAGGTTTGGCAGAGTAGTTGAGTACTGAATGGCTGGCGGCCAGCAAGAACATAAGGAGAGCTGGCAACTTGTCAAGGCCCAGATGCGTAAACGTTAGAATGAATGTCAAGGCCCCAAAATGAGGAGGCAGCGAAGAAGAGCAGATGAGGATGTTTGAAAAGACGTGGGATTCACTTTAACTTGCACAACATTTTCAAGTGACTCATTTTCAAGATGCAGCCTCCCAGGTGCCACTGATCTACAGGGCATATTGTAAACAGATAGACGACACCAGGTTTGTGAGACTCAGGGAACTTTGGGTCTACAATAAATGACATGCTTACTAATGACAGAGCCCACAGACATGAAGACTAGTAAGAATCACAATTATTGGTTGCAGAGTAGCAGCCGTGTTAGTCTGTATCCCCAAAAAGAACAGGAGTACTTGTGGCACCTTAGAGACTAACAAATTTATTTGAGCATAAGCGTTCGTGGGCTACAGCCCACTTCTTCAGATGCATAGAATGGAACATATAGTAAGGAGATATATAGACATACAGAACATGAAATTCAGTATTGGTTGATTTTCTTACTGCTTTTAGGGTGAAATTCACCCCTGTGAAGAGGGTCAGCACAGGGCCCACTTCAGTGTCATGCAGCCCTCAAAATAAGGATGAATTTCACCGCTAGAGAATTTAGCCTATGTCTATGCTTAAAACGCCACAGTGGCACAGCTGTAGCATTCCTCCATCCACCTAGCGCTGTCTACACGGAGATTTAGGTCGGTTTCACTACATCAGACCCCTGAGCAACGTAGCTGGGCTGATCTAATTTTCTAGTGTAGACCAGCCCTTAGTGTAGCTGAAAGGAACTAGACTGAGAGCCACAGGAAGTGAAGTCCTCTGTGGGTATGTGTACACTGTGGTTGCAAGCAAGCCTCCCAGGTCCCAGATAGACTCACACTACCAGGACTTGAAGTACTGTGCTACCAATATTGCAGCTGAGGCTTTCAAGCCTAGCGGGTTGGGTGGGCTTGAGAGCCTGAGCCGCCATGTCCACACTGCTATTTTTAGCACGCTAGCCAGCTTGATCCCCACTAGCACAAGTCTCTCCACCCAGGCTGGGAAATTCACTCTCAGCTGCGCTGCAGACATACCCTGTGTGGCTCACAACACAGGGAACATTTTCCAACATTGCCCCACCGATGTACCTGAACTCTGGCCTCTTGGGGGAAAGGGGTTCAGGTTCCGTAGCTTATTCAATAAGATACTGTACAGAATTTAACTGAGAAGAGATTTTGCCCTTTGTTTGTTCTCCAAAATCAAGCGCAGAGAAGAGAATTTTTGCACAAACTGCTTGATTTAGCAAAACAGGCTAGAACGTCTCTTAAAAAAAAAAAAAATTCTGCCTGAGCCAGCAGATTGATTGCTTTATAAATCAATTCCTTCCCTACATGCAAAATCTTTGATTGCTCTCCCTCTTTGTCTTTCATTCTAATTAAAATAGTGATGTCACGTAATCAGCCATATTGTCAATGGCCCTGTTGCTGCCCGGACGTTTCTGAATGTACATTATTAGAAGAAAATGAAGCCAATGAAGGATCTCTCCCCCCTCCCCTCAGCAGCTGCAGAAAGATTAGTGGCAGCAGGTCTGAAACATTGATAGGGAAGAAAAGGCTGGAAGCTGCACAGACCCTGGCTGAGCCAACACAGCAGGGTACGTTCATGACTCGAATCTCGATGAGCCTCAATTTGAAGAAAGAATGAAAAATAAAACTGGTTTAAAGAGTAACACTGGCAGCAAAAAGAGGAGGGCATTGTTTCATGGGTCTTTTAGGGTAGGAATTTCAAAGCCTAAAGGATCTAGATGCCCAATTCCCATTAATTCCTAATGGGAAGTGGGCATCCCAGTCCCGGTGATTTTGTAAATGGCCATAGAGATGTGAGCAGACATAGGTTCAGATTCTGCAAGGCTTGTTCACATGGAGTAGGACTGTACTTCACTGGGGTGACTCCTGGAGCACTGTGCTACTCAATGGGAGTACGGGGAGAAGACAGCAGTGATGGCAGATGTTCCACTTGTTAGGGCATCAGGAGACCCAGGTTCAATTCCTGGCTCTGCCTTGTGTGATCTTGGGCAAGTCACTTAGGGCCAAATTTTTAAAGGTATTTAGGTGCCTAAAGATGCAGATAGGCATCCAGTGGGAGTTTCAAAACACCTAGGTCCATAACACCCATTGAAATCAATAGCATTTAGGCATCTAGGTGCTTCTGAAATCCCAGTAGGCACCTATCTGCATCTTTAGGTGCCTAAATACCTTCAGAAGTCTGGCCCTTAGCCTCTCTGTGCCTCAGTTCCCCATCTGTAAAATGGGAACACCACCACCACCTTATCTCACAGGCGGTGAGGATAAATACATTACAAGCAGTGAGGCACTCAGAGGCTACGATAACAGGGCCATATAAGAGCACTAGATAGATACGGTGGCAGAATATGGTCCACAAGCTACTTCCATGCTCTCGAATGGGAAATTATACTATAGCCGCACACAAGAACAACAGCAGCACTTTCACCTGAGGGTCTCAAAGAGCTTCCCAAAGAGCACAGTGAAATTCAGCACGAGGCCTAGGCCCCCCCCGCATGGGCTCGGGCTCCACTCCCAGCTCTCTCAGACACACTCCTGCTAGCTCTCGTGAAGCTGGCGTGCTAAGAATAGCAGCCGTGGCCNTTAGTTGCCCTTTTCTGAACCTTTTCTAGTGCTAGAATATCCTTTTTGAGGTGAGGAGACCACATCTGTACACAGTATTCGAGATGTGGGCGTACCATGGATTTATATAAGGGCAATAATATATTCTCTGTCTTATTCTCTATCCCCTTTTTAATGATTCCTAACATCCTGTTTGCTTTTTTGACCGCCTCTGCACACTGCGTGGACATCTTTAGAGAACTATCCACAATGACGCCAAGATCTTTTTCCTGACTCGTTGTAGCTAAATTAGCCCCCATCATGTTGTATGTATAGTTGGGGTTATTTTTTCCAATGTGCATTACTTTACATTTATCCACATTAAATTTCATTTGCCATTTTGTTGCCCAATCACTTAGTTTTGTGAGATCTTTTTGAAGTTCTTCACAATCTGCTTTGGTCTTAACTATCTTGAGTAGTTTAGTATCATCTGCAAACTTTGCCACCTCACTGTTTACCCCTTTCTCCAGATCATTTATGAATAAGTTGAATAGGATCGGTCCTAGGACTGACCCTTGGGGAACACCACTAGTTACCCAACAACAACAGCACTTTCACCTGAGGGTCTCAAAGAGCTTCCCAAAGAGCACAGTGAAATTCAGCACGAGGCCTAGGCCCCCCCCGCGTGGGCTCGGGCTCCACTCCCAGCTCTCTCAGACACACTCCTGCTAGCTCTCGTGAAGCTAGCGTGCTAAGAATAGCAGCCGTGACTNAACTAAACTATTGTTGTATGTAAAGTAAATAAGGTTTTTAAAATGTTTAAGAAGCTTCATTTAAAACTAAATTAAAATGCAGAGCCCCCCGGACCGGTGGCCAGGACCCGGGCAGTGTGAGTGCCACTGAAAATCAGCTCGCGTGCCGCCTTCGGCACACGTGCCATAGGTTGCCTACCCCTGAGCTAGATGGAAAGACCAAGGAAGGAAAGGGGAGGGGTAGGGGCTGCAGATCATGAAGACAGAAGAGGGAGGGGTCAGAGTAAACAGACAATCAGCAGAGGAGAGAGAATGCTCACAGCGAATGCTGCATGAAGCAACTTGCTTTTCTGATAGATAATTGTTTTTAAATGGAAATTTCCACAAGAAATATCTATTTTCAACCTGATTTTTTGGGGGGGTGGGTGGGGGCAGTCATTAGAAAGAAATGAAACCGGGCACATTTTTTTTTGACGAAAACAAGAAAAAAACGTGTCGACAAATATTAACTTCTTTGGGTTTGTTTAATTTTTCAAAACCAAACCCATTTCTGACCAGCTGTAATAATGATCCTAAAGGGAGTGGTCCAGGACTATCCTGCCTTAAGAATTTTGATAGAGAAATCACATAAATTCAGTCAATACTGGTACATTCCAATGGCAAAACACTGCTTTGCAGACAGGTCTTTCTGAGTCAAGGATACAAGTCATCCCGCGGGGCAGGTTCTGTGGCGGCTCTGCAGATGAACTCTACACCCTCCACCATTTCCTACAAGACGGGATGACCTTGTCTTCTTATAAACGTCTCCTGATAACACAGGCTTGTATCAGCGCGGGGATCTGAGCTGGCATTACTCAAGATCCCTTGACAGGCAGGGAAATACAGCAGTCAACGGGTGAAAACCCTTTTGAATTCAGTGCTAAGGAGATGAACGCACATGACAAAGCTCCCTGCTCAGAATAATTTCCAAAAACCTCTCACAATTGGTTTTGCAATTCAAATATCTGCAATGAAAGAAACGTTGAGAACAAGATATTTGAAAATACTGTTGAAATAAAACCACGTTGATTTACTCGTCTGCCCATTGACAGGCTCACAAGCAACGAAAGCCCTGGGAATTCCTAGAGAAGCTTTATAAGCTCTGTAAAGACTGCATCGTAAAATAACTTGTCATTGATCTGCACTTATCTTTGTGTTCAAGAGAGCTGAGGCAAACAAATATTTTATGGAAAGCAATAGTTATTCTTAGAAAATACTGTGAGTTACTCACCCGCTAGGAACTGATCTCAGCAAAGACAAGTTGAAATACAGGCTTTGTTAATTATTTAGGTCTCTTCCCTAAATTTTCACAGAATTCACTTATAATTAATAGTTAGTTAAGTTAGTACTGAGTTATAATTCTCTCTTTGTAAGCATTTGCCCAACTGTGAAAGCTCATTTTTTAAAAAGGCAAGAATTTAAAGAGACAAACACTGAAATAGTTTAAGCTGGGATATTCAAAGAAATTTAAGAGTTAGGTGACATAATCCCACTAAAGTTTAGTAGAAGCTGGGTGCCTAATTTCCTTAGGATCTTTGGAAACTCTAGCCTTAGGTGTACATATAAAACCAGTGCCCTGTCTTAAAATTGTTGTCATCTGAGGCAGAATATTAATGAGATTCTAAATGGCTATTTCTTGAAAAGAAGCCTTGACACACTCATAGAAATAACAAGCAAACACAAGCAATAGCCACGGTATACAGCTTAGATAGCACATGGATACTTGCACACATAGTTTTGCACACACAATCAAGTTGGCCATCAGGCAGAAATTGCATGCACAAAATTGTAAGTGCATTGTGATGCTGGTAGACCAGACACCAGTTCATATGGGGGGGAGGGATAGCTCAGTGGTTTGAGCATTGGCCTGCTAAACCCAGGGCTGTGAGCTCAATCCTTGAGGGGACCCCTTAGGGATCTGGGGCAAAAATCTGTACGTAGTCCTGCTAGTGAAGGCAGGGGGCTGGACTCAATGACCTTACAGGGTCCCTTCCAGTTCTATGAGATAGGTCTCTCTCTCTCTCTCTCTATATATATATATATATATATGTCAAGTCCCCTGGGCCTCACTGACAAATGCATAGCTGGACACCAGTCTGGTTTGCCTGTGTGTTAGTATCATTAAAATAGACCTTAGAGTGATAAGAACGTGTTAAGACTTTATGAAATGCTTGTAGGATGCAGCATGTATTAATCTTACTTACAATGTCTGCATCCCACGTTATAAGGTAATATTTAAGGGTTTGCTCTATATAACTATTAAAATGTTTGCTAAGGCTGTAAACCCCCGCCCAGTCAGGGGAGAAGCATTACCAAGTGTGAAATACTCCTTTCTCCAACAAAAGAAGGTCTATAGACACCAGAACTTTCTCCAACAAAAGAAGGTCTATAGACACCAGACAAGCCATTGTGGAATATCAGTGGACAAAAGACTTTTTTGATTGCTTCCCCCACATCCTAGAAGAGGGTACATGCACAAACCTGCATCCCATCACAGCTTGAACGCTAAGGGGAAGGGAATAAAAGTCACTGTTAAGGAGAAATTGTACCCCCATGCTGCTTGAACTCTGAGGGGCGAAGATTTCTAAGCATAAATAAGGGGTCCCCAGCTGTTTATCATGGGTTAGCCCTAAAGGACATACAAAGCTTTGAAACCTAAGACTGTATCTCATTTGTGTGTGTATGTTTACCTGCTTTAAACGTGTAAATAATTATAATTTCTTTTTCTTAATTAATACATCTTTGTTAGTTTAGTACAGAATTGGCTACAAGTGTGGCCTTTGGTTTGAAATCTAAGGTACAACTGATCTGGAGTAAGTGACTGGTCCTTTGGAACTAGGAGTAACTTGAATATTGGTGTAAGGGGCCATCTATCATAAAGGTAGGCTTGCCTGGGTGCCAAGATAGGCTGGAATGCCCAACGGGACTCTCTCTGACTCCATGTTAAGGCTGTTACAGTGCTTGAGGAGTTCACACCTGATTCTTGGTTGGTGACATCTAATTTTAGAACACCCAACCAATTTGGGGTTTGTGCCCTGGTTTGTGGCAGTCTGCCCAGAGGTTGGCACCTATGTTCGTGAGTAACTCTAGATAGTGTGGCATGCATAATTGTAGAGACAGGATTGAGGCCCATAGTTTTTCAAAGCAACAAAGTGAGTGGAGGAAGCAGAAGTTAGATGTCATGTTCCCAGAGTTACAAAATTCTACACTGTTCATGATAATCAGTTCACAAACAGGAAGTAAATGATCCAAGCTCATTGTGGCTTCTGCTGTATAAAAACATGTGAGAATATCAGTGTTTGTTACATGTAAAATTATTACTGTGCGCAGACAATCGCAATCAAGAGCAGAATATGAATACTGATTTTCCACTATAGCCACTGGCTTCATACACATTGGATCAAATTCTGAAGTTCTTAGTCTTTACTGGAGTTTTGCCAGAGTGAGAACTTCAGAATTTGGCCCACAATTTGTAAAGTGCTTTGGGATACGTGGTACCATATAAATATAATGATAATAAAATTAAACACGTGTCAGGCAATTGTGAGGCCATCTGCAGAACACAACACCAACACAACCCACACCCACTTCTCCATATACAGCAGGCCAGGAAAGGAAGATCCATCCTAATTAAGATGCAGGTTTCTCTTAACTGCTCATCCTTTTATCTCACACCCTCTTTTCATTTATCTTTTTTTCCTCTGTGCCCTGTTTTCCCTGCTTTTAATAATTTTTGGTGACCTTAAATTTGCTTTCCTGAGGTTTTGGAGACTTTTCCCCAATGCCATTATCTCTCTGTGTATATATTTTAAAATGAGCTTCCTCCCGTGGATGATTTCAACACTCAGGGCTTTGAACATACACTAAGTACAGGCACAACTGTCCACTATAAAAGGACAAAGGACATTATGTGCATAAGGGAAAGTAGGTCATTAGTTCTCAGTTCAGTCTCTGGATGAATACTTGATGTCAGCTCTCTGTGTGATGCACTGAGATGAAATTCACTTGAACACATTACAAGAATTATGAGCCAGCAGGCCATACAGCAGCAGAAAAATATCCAAAAAACCTGATGAACATTATCTACAAAATATTTTGCACAACACAAAGGCTCTTGAAGAGATAATCCCATGAGACAAGCTGGTCTGAAATGCAGATTATGGCAATAGGCCCTTTTTGGAGATCTAAATAGTGCAGGCCATTTTGCTTTAGAAATTAATTTTTAGCTGTACAAGGAAATGCAGGGGATGAAGCTATAAGGTTTAAAATTAGGGATTATGGGAAAAACAATGGTTGACAATTATAAAAGCTTATAAAGTGGAAACAAAAGTTAAACAGAAACACAGGTTCAGCTCCTTACTGAAAGTAGTCTGATTTATGCCGGTTGAGGATCTGGCCCACAGTTCTTAATGGCTCCTTAAAGATTTTCACTCTCTGGATAGGTTCACCTCTTCCATCCATTAGACTTGTCCAGAATGCTGGAGGGTCTCTTACCATATCTTTCACCTCCTGATGATACAGCTCATGTCCCACTCACCTCACAGAATCTTCCTTATTGACCTCAGCCTTCAAGGACACAGCAATGAAATACTCAGGTGGAGTGGCAAGAAACAACAATTTTTGAAGGCGTGCACACCACCAATAAATAGTTAAATACAACAACCAATAACCAATTAATACTAATACAACCTCCCTCTGGCCAGGGATATATAAAAATACACAGAGGTTCTATTTACTCCTCCGCATGCCTAGAACATCTACACACATACCTTCCATTAATGCTAGTGAGAGCTGACGGTGTACACTAAATTCCACATGTATCAGTGGAATTATTCCTCCAGGTCACCTTAAATGAGCCTATTTTCGCACAGTTAGAGGAACAGGCCCCCCTCATGGATAGGAAAGCTTACCTAAATATTACATCTTTATTTAAAATGTCCTGATCCTATAGAGTGTAGGGAAAGATCACTCCTAAGTTTGTATTATCGTTTCTACTGAAGAAGAATCTGGAGCCTCTAGTCAGTCTGAAGGCTCCATTGTTCTAGGTGCTGTACAAACGCATACCGAGAGAAAGTCTCTGCCCCGAGGCGCTTGCAGTCTGAACAGTGATTTCTGCAGCAAGGCATTGAACTAGAATGATTTGAAACAGGACAGGTCTCCTTGCTGGCTGGCTGGCTCCACTCTACGCATCTGCTTGATTTTATTTCAAAAGTGTCTAAGGGATTTGGGCATTAAAATTAATGGGAACTGGCCAGCTCTGAAAGTCTCGGTCTATATATTTCTATGTGGATAGAGATATTTGCCAGCGCTATCACCGACACAAGCTGAGGGCTAGATTTCCCTCTGCTGTTACAGGGCTACTCAGGACAGCAAAGCTTTCCCTGAGCTCAACTGCCACTGCCTAGGACCTTCCTCGATGTAGAAGCATGGGGGACAAGTAGAGGCAGCTTGTCTGAGGCTACGTCTACACTACCCGCCCGGATCGGCGGGTAGCCATCGATGTAGCGGGGATCGATCTATCGCGTCTCGTCTGGACGCGATACATCGATCCCCGAACGCGCTCACACCGACTCCGTAACTCCAGCAGGGCGAGCGGAGTTAGCGGAGTCGACGGGGGAGCCGCGGACATCGCTCCTGCGCCGTGAGGACGGGAGGTAAGTCGAAATAGGCTACTTCGACTTCAGCTACGCTATTCTCGTAGCTGAAGTCGCGTATCTTATTTCGAACCCCGCCCCTAGTGTGGACCAGCCCTGATACTGCTCCCTGGAAGCATGCGGGCAAGGAGTAGGTGGTGTCATGGCTCAGACACCCCCGGCACCGGCCAGAATGGGAAAGGACTATGCTGTGTCTTGTAAGGGGCTACCACAGCATACTCACCACCCCAATGGAAAAGGGGGGTCTCTAAAGGAATGGTGCCTTGAATGGTGTCTGTGGCTGCAGGGTTGAGGTTCAATGCTTAACCTAACCCTGAACACGTATGTTGTTAAATACAGTGATGTGATGGAATGGTTCACTGTTCAACGTGTAGCATTAAATGTCTAGACAACAAATGACAGGTTATATTGTAAATGATGCCTTGCTAACAATCGCCAAACCCTTCACAAATTTACAAACACACCCATAATGCAGCCAATATCACAAAGAGTCAGCTCTTTCAAGGAGAAAAACAATTTAAGAGAAGTGAGGGGAGTTGTTCTAACCTTTGCTTATTAGGAGACACCCTTGTACTGGCTTGATCTGTGATAGCGCTGTTGTGGGCAGTTTAAATAAACACTCTTCTAAGGCAGCAGGTCAGGATTCAGTGGCTGGCAGCAGTGTGCTAGCTGCAGATTGGAATGACTGCATAAGCTGGCTTTTGGTTGAAGTTGGTGCTGCTGGTCTCACTGTTAAAAACAGCTGATGATTCTTTTCAAGAATATACAGGCCTCTCCTTTTGGCCATGGTGCCGTTAGAAACACAACCGTTTGAGTGACAGCTGGGCCATACTTCTATGTAATCCGCCCATGCTCACTTATGGCAATGTGCACAAATACTACGTAATGATAAAAAAATGGTCGGAAAGAGGAGGCGATGTCTGTTGATTATACACTAAGCCTCACAAGAGCAAGTAACTCGAGAGACCCACTTGGGACCAATCCAATGCCCACTGAAGTCAATGGAAAGATCTCCATGGATTTCAATGGGGGTTACTAAATCTGTAAAGATCATTGGGGGGTATCTTGAAAGCGAAGACTGGGATTTGCGAGTGGCTTATTATTGCCTCTAATTAAAAGCCTCATTTTAATTACAGGACTTTTTGTTACGATGAATATGAAACGGCCATGGCAAGTTATACTCATTTATTTTCAATGGTCAATATAACACGACCTAAGCCGTCAGGAGAGATCTAGCTTCTGACTGACACATTTCCAAGTATTCTTCTTGGCTAGTTCTTCCTTGTCCCAGGAATGTTGCTGACATACTGGAATAAAAAAGGGAGGAATAATCCAAACTATGAACTAGGACTTTAAGATTAGACTTGGCCTGGGACTGGAGCTCAGCTTCCTCAGGCTGGGGATCCTGAGTTTTGCTTCAGGGCCTTCCCTAAATGAGAACAGGGTTTGAATCTGGGTAGGAGAGCAGTGAAATGGATTTAGAACCTGTGTGGTCTAATCCAGTGGTCTTCAAACTTTTTTGATCGCGCACCCCTATCAGTAAAAAATTTTTGAGCACGCACCCCCTGCTGCGCCGAAGCAAAAAAACAACAACAAAAAAACTCGGACTGCTGAAGCAGAAAAAAGAAAAAAAGCCGCTCAGACTCCCGCCCGAACTGCCGAAGCGGGGGGAAAATAAAAAAAAAAGCGTTCCTCCTGCTGCGCACCCCCAAGGATCCTCTTGCGTACACCCCACTTTGGAGACCACTGGTCTAATGGATGGGCCACTAGAGTGGGACTGCGGAGATCTGGATTCCATTCCTAGCTCTGCCAATGACTTGCTGGGTGCCCTTGGGCAAGTCACTTTGCCGCTCTGTGTTTCCATCTCATCTTCTACCCCTTGTCCATAGACTGTAAGCAGATTGTCTCTCACTATGCATTTGATCAGAGCCTACCACAATGCGCACCCCCATCTCACTTGGGGCTTCTGGGCACTACCATAACATAACTCAATAACAACAGCCATTCTTGGCTCATTTCTGCCAGTCAGTCGGGGTTCTGAAAGTGACCCATGCTACACAGAAGAATAGCAGCTTCCTTCCTTCAGTCAGCTGAGTTTAAAACCAACTTTTCCAAAAAGCCATTCGTTGGCACTAAAAGTCCTGGCAGAGGAAGAAACATTTCTCTTGTGCTCTTACTTCTAGGCAGGGTTTTTCACCATCTCTGATTAAAAGGTGGTCAAATAACCTGTATCACTTTTTAATTTTTAATCGCAATTTCATGCTGTTATTTCAGCTGCTGCATCGCACAAATCCCTCAAGACTGCTTCCTAAATCTTCCCTTTGACGCTGGCCTATTTTTTTTTTTTGTCAGTTAGAAATTGGTTGGCTTAGCCGAAGCGTGTCCTGGAATTGGAGGAGTTCTCCTCCTCCTAACAAGCTGAGCACCTCTCCTTGCTCTCCATTTCATTGTCTCTTCAAGATTTCTAATAATAGAACAGATAATCAAGGTCTGATTTACGGCTCTGCTGAGCCAGCTGAATATTCTATCTAATTTAAAACTGGGTTTCATTTGCTTTAATATTAAAACAGGATAACATAACAACACGTTGCTTTTCATCTGTAGATCTCTAGGCTCTTCCCAATGGAAGGTAAGTATCATTATCCCTATTTTACAGACAAGAGAAACTGAGGCATAAGGCAGTGAAGTGACTTGCCAAAGGTCACACAGTGCTCCGCAGAAGATCTAGGAATAGAACTCGGGTCTCCTGACTCCCACTCTGATGTTCCATCTACTTGGACGCTCCAGCCTCCCATATAAGTCACTTAAGCATCTAGCAGGGCCATTTCAATTAGGAATGGGAGGACTATAGAAAAGGAAATCAAATTACATCGGGACGTGATGGGCATGGGGTCATGCAGCTGGAATAGAAACAGTTTTGGCTCCCTTATTGGGAAGGGTGCTGCATAGCCAATGGAGATGCGGAAGTCATAATGCAACCCCCCTGGAAGAAACCTTTCATAGAAAAGGGAAAGGCACGGCATGCCATGTGCTCTCCTCGGTAGGATGATCACAACTGTGTTATTAAACTGAGTGCCTGGGGACTGCAGCCAGAAAAGGGTGAGTGGCCTTATTCAGCACCCTTTGAAATCAATGGGAGTCTTTCCATTAACTTCAGTGGGAGGTGGACTGGGCCCTTCAAAGGCTGGGACTAGAATATGACAAATGGGATATGTGCGAATTTCACCGCTGAATTGAAAATCTCTGGATCAGGAGGCAGGTGGGGTGATGAGTTGGTTAACCTGAGAATATTGTGTGGATAACTTTGGTGGGACCTGCAGAAGGCTATTATATTTGACTATTTCAGACCCACAGCATTTCAGTGAATATCTTGGGGGTTGTATAATAAACTCATCCCCATCAAATTCAGCAGCATCTCAGGATGAGTTGGCTTATCCAAGTGGGAAGTCTCCCTGCACTATATACAGGGTTTTTTTCTTTCCAAGAAAGAGATAAGCTTCCCTCGATAACATCTATTTCTTTCTCAGTTTGATCAGGGAAGGTAAAAGGGAACAAAGAGGCAGCAAACCCATTCTTGTGTGTGTGCAATGAGGTATTTAGAGTTTTGTTCAGCCGGAGAATCTTTTCTCAGTTATCTTCCTTTGCAGTTTTTTTTTTAAATAACCTGGATTCTTGGCTTTATCGATCAGCTTTTGAATTGTCCGTACAGAGCTATTTTCCCCATTAAGAAGGATAAGCCTGCTTAAACCCAGGCTTTTTGCTCCAGAAAGCCTATATTTCAATTTTGCATCCTTTCCAATGAATACCCTCTGAAAAAATGATGTTCTGGCATTGATAACTAAGGAAATGAACAACATATGAATTAAAGGAGAGGAAAAAGCCAGGAAAAAGCCAAGATCTCAGCTCTACAAGACTACAGGACACAAAGAAATCCCAGTGTAGTGACATATAAACATGTACAGACATGCATATAAATTGCCTATTCTTCTTCTTCTTTTATTATTGGTATTTTGGTAGCATCTAAAGCAGTGGTGGGCAACCTGCGGCCCGTCAGGGTAATCCGCTGGCGGTCCGCGAGACAGTTTGTTTTCATTGACCGTCCGCAGGCACGGCCACACACAGCTCCCAGTGGCCGCGGTTTGCTGTTCCTGGCCAATGGGAGCTGCGGGAAGCAGCGCGGGCCCCAGGGACATTTCCAGAAAGAAACTAGCCCACAGGGGGTGCTCCCAGAATATTACTAATTATTTCCATGAATATTATTAATAATGTCATTTGCATGGAATCTTGGATTTGATATATAAATATTTTTATTTTTAAGCAGAGGACTTTGTCTCAATACAGAAGATAGAAACTTGAAAGCAAAACAGAGTGCAAAAGCAAGTATTGATTTAGACACAAAACAGCACTTACTTGAAGGATTACGAAATCAATATGTCGCTTCCTTCATTAAAAGCAATCAATTGCCTGTTCTCACTCATTTCAGCCTCCTTCCAAAGAGCGATCCACAGCACTTTGACTGTTCTAAATTGGTTTATCTATGGGGAAATAAGGAGTGAAGGAATGCTTCACCATGGCAACAAACACCTCCATCTTCTTCAAAAAACGCCAAACAACACTGAGCACCAACCAAAATCAGCCCAGATTCTGAGATCTTAAATTCTTCAGAAAGGAAAAATAGGGATGAGGCAGAGAATGTCTCTTGACAATAGAGGCTCTGTCCAAGAGAAATTAATCTGACTTCCTTATGCTAAAGGAAAATAATGACATCTTGTGTGACGTCCAAGGAACTAGCTGTGAAGAAAACCATAATGAACATCCACAAGATAACAACCAAAGGAGAAAAACAATGAAAAAAAGCCCAACTAGATTTCTGAGCGTGCTCTTGTGGTGAACAACAGGAAAGATGTTTGGGTTATAGTTTCATCTTATGTAATGGGCACCCACTAAGGATGGGTCAACAGAGCGGAACGACAGATGGAAATCTGAGCTGGCCAAAAAGCGGTCTGCCAAACTCAGCCCCGACATTAAGAGCTCACCAGGCTGAGTTATCGTGGCTTAGACTTGTCTACCAAGCAGGGACTTAGTGACATTGCTGGCTGACACAGTGATTTTCAGAAGAGTTGAATGGGAGTTTACTGCTATTGAGTCAATGGCAAGAGTTAGGCCAATACTGAGTGCTTTGGAAAACCCCACCCATGCTTCCCGGGGATGGACCCTCCTGATTCCTGATCATAGCTTTGGAACAACCGAAGAGGCAGCTGTTCCGAAAGAGTCCATTCTGAGTTATGTGCTGAGCCCCGTGCAGGCTTGCGCAGGGTTCAGTTAGTGATGAGCAGATACCCTGGCAGGGTAGACATGTTCAATAAAGCTTTTAGTTGCTCACTTCAGTACTGAGACTTAATAGCTTAATTCAAGCAACTCCTAAGAACCTGGGATCCTGCAGAGCTGTGAACTCGACATCCCCATCCTTGAGGTGTGAGTGGTCCATCAGCATGGGGAAGCCGCCAGCCAAGAAGAGCCTGTGCTCTAGCAGCCGATGCCTAGTGCAGGGGGAGGAGCAGAGGGCTGGCTACATCCTCACAACTGGCCTAGAAGAAACAGTACTCCAGATGCCTGGCCATAAGAAACTGTTTGGATTTGTGTTCACCAGACACTCTGGTCAACAGCAGATCCTGAAGGCAAAGCTCCCCTGGTTCAATGCACCCTGAGATGTATGCATGTGACTTCTATTAGCAATGGGTCAGATGTATTGGTGTAAAAAACACCCAGACTAGATCCTAGAGAGGGAAACAAGCCAAAATCCCAGAAGCAAAGACCACTGATTTCTAAGGGATGTTCCAAATCCAAACACAGATCCAGAAGATCCACATTGTGCACTGTTATTACAATAGGGCCTAGATGGGGCTAGGTGTTGTAGTAAACCGAGTAAGAGAGTCTCTGCCCTGAATAGTTTACAGTATAAATAGAGGCAAAGGAGGGAAGAAAGGTAGTATCGTGGTCACATTCTATACCTTGGGGGAGCGTCCTGGAACCCCCATATTCCTCATTTTCATATAATCGTGATCTTACATATAAAGCATGCTTTGTAAGGTATCAGGGGAAAGGTTATGATCTGCTGAAAGTCATTTCTCTATCCATATATGTGTATCATTAATGCATATGAAGTTATGAGAACTGTGTTGTATGGTTATCACTAAAACATGCTGTAAGTTGGGGAATCAGCCAGATATTAGCTCCCCAGAGGCAACAGTAAGGAAAGTAACCAACACCCGGGTGGGGTATCAATCAACCCATTAACAACCATTGTCCAGCAAGGGAGCTACAATGGAATGACTCCCCCGCATGAGGCCACACCAGGGAATTGATCAACCTTGCTTGGAGACTTAGCAATGCCCCCCAGACATGCCTGGACTTGTGCTCCCCAAGCACATGGACTGAGGGTATAAAACAAACACAGAGGCCGTATGCTGGGCCCTTCTTCTGCCCCCATCTACGCTGCAAGGAATTAAGACACTGAGAAGAAGACAAGACTCCAACAGAGGAGATTGGCCCAGGTTTAAGGAACAAACCTGTATATTAAGGACTGCAATATCCAGTGGGGTGAGAAAAACTGCTTAATATAGATGTTGCCCAGTCTAATAGGGTTGAGAGTTTAGACTGCATCCTTATATTTTATTTCTTTTGGTAACTAACTCTGACTTTTTGCCTATCACTTAATATCACTTAAAACCTATCTTTTATAGTCAATACATTTGTTTAACTGTTTATCTTTACCAGTGGGTTTGTATGAAGTGTGTGGCAAATCTGCTCAGGTTTTGCGAAGGCTGGTGTAGGTCCACTTTCCATTGCTGACGTGGTGA
The DNA here is from genome assembly GCA_003942145.1 of Platysternon megacephalum. Taxonomy (NCBI): domain Eukaryota; kingdom Metazoa; phylum Chordata; order Testudines; family Platysternidae; genus Platysternon; species Platysternon megacephalum. Next base: position 150,155 of record QXTE01000154.1, on the reverse strand, counting down.
ACCAATTAATAAATCTGTACTGCCCATCTTGAGCAGTGCAAGACGGTATATTCCTGAGGTACAAGGCTGGGAGTTGGGGGGGATTTGGCTGGTGCCTTTCTCTGTGTGATTCATGAGTGGCTCTGGGAGCATTTGTGCAATCTAGCTGGGTGTGGGGGGTTCCACATGCAGTTGTGCTGAGTGATCACAGCGCCTGGAGGGGTTTGCTGCTGGTCACTAGCAAGGCATTGTGAGAGACAGCCCAGGCTGGAGAGTTCAGGGGGCATAGCAATCCCACGGTCCCAAGCTGCACCCCAGGGATCCCATCACAATCATTATCCCCATTTTACAGATGGAGAACTGAGGCACAGAGAGATTAAGTGACTTGCCCAAGGTCACATAGGGAGCCTGTGGCTGAGTCAGGAATTGAATCCAGATCTTCCAAGTCCTAGTGCCTTAATCACAGGTCCACTCTTCCTGTCCAGCAGGCCACATTACATTGGAACAAGCCAAACAACCTGAACAACAGAAAATCTGAATGTTGCTGTTGGAGCCCACCCCTAGCTTATAACCGTGGTAGAATGTGGGACTCCTGCCCCACCAGCTAATGCATCTTTTGTTCAGCTGCTCCAGCAAACTGGCAAAAATCAAAAAGGAGTTTAAAAGTGACAGGTAGGCTGATCAATTTCAGGCCCCCCAAAAGCCACTTTGGCCCCTGTTGATAGTTTTGATGTAACGAAAACTCCCAAAACAATGGATCACAGCAATTTTCTCTTCTGCATTATACATGTGACATTGATGAGGATTTTTTTTCCATCCTCATAAAATAAAATCATATAAAAATTCAATGGCCTCATGAGACGTCCTTCCAGCCATCTCCCTCCTGGGCTGGATCATTAAAGTCATGCGAACACTTAGTAAATTACTAATGTTTACTTATGTCAGAACGTTCGCTTTCCGGCAGCAACACCATTACTTACTGCACTGCTCCTCTTTGCCATTGCTCAGCATCGGGGCGGAGCCAGACGCAGCAGGAGACGGAGCACAACCTGTCAAGGAGGGCATGCTACTAGTTCCTCCTTAATTGCTCCTGCCATTGCCTTGTGCCCTGACTTCTCTGTCCTACCCGCTCCCTTGTTTACTTTTTACCTGTCTTTATTTGTTGTTCCCATCATTTGCTTTCATTTTGTGGGGGTTAATTTAGTTGTGATTGGTTTTATTCTATTCCAGTGTGGGTACTTCATTTGGCCAAGAAACCATGTTACTAGAGATAGTGGATCTCGATTCAGAGCTGACTTTCGCCAAATTCAGTGTGTGTTCAGATCGAGCATTTTGGTTCAGTCCATGATAGAGATAAAGGTCAGTTGGGAAGGCGGATCCAGATCTAGATTCAAAGGGCTAGATCCTGGTACTCCTACTTCTGTTGAGTGGCACCTTACTCACTAGATAACCACACTGAAGTTAGGGTGACCAGACAGCAAATGTGAAAAATTGGGAGAGGGGTGGGGGGGTAATAGGAGTCTATATAAGAAAAAGACCCCAAAATCAGGACTGTCCCTATAAAATCAGGCCATCTGGTCACCCTAACTGAACTCAACATGACTATTCGCAGAGTAATGTACTGCTCAACCTGGGTCAAGATGCCAGGATCTGGACCAGAGTTTCCCAACTTTCTGAGGGAGTGGGAGAGGTGGGGCGGGGTAGTTTGGGTGCAAGGGTTTGGCTTGGGCTCACGCTGTGATTTCACCTTTTTGTTTTCTGGCTTCCATTTAAGATTGTGCTGTGCTGGGAAGCCACGGGGCTGAATCACTTTACAAATAAAGCTCTGTTACAAGTCATTTCTCCCCTTGCATGTGGCTCTGAAAAGGCTTGTCATCTCGCAGACTCCTGCACATCTCTCCACCTCCTCTCCCTCCCCAGCCACAGAACAACAAACACCGCAGAACAGAGTTTGCTTTCCCAGGCTGGTTTTCTGGACTCCCTTTATCAGTGATACTGAATGTAATACAAAGTGCTCCTCAAAGCACCATCTATTTATAGCAGTTGTTACTGACTCCTCTCCCTTGTCTCCTCCCCTGAGATCGCCTGTTGAAGGCAATGAGCAATGCAGATTGGAAAGAGGTGATGTAGCAATGAGAATTCAAGGAACCACAGGCTTCCCTCCACCCCCACCTTGTGCACGGGCTTGTTTCACTTTCATTATGCGAAGCGCTGTTTCTCATGAACAAGAAGAGCTTTATGTTTATGGCAAAATGGCACCACAGGAGATGCAAAAACCTTTAAAAATGCAAATCCCCCGCAGAGGCATGGGTAGGAGTGAGAGATGGCGGGGGAAGAAAGACTGGTCTGCATCTTCTCCTCCTCGTGGAGCAACCTTGCAGGGCCATCCACAAGTTGGTCCTTAATATTCATGCTCAGTAATTGATGCTAGGATTTGGTCTGGACAAGTCTTGGGTGGAGAGAAAACCTCCTATTTTCCCCACCTCCACTGACATAAGCCTTCGCTACAAAAGGCCAGTAGGTCACCTGTTGTTGCAGGTAGAAATGGATGGAATCAAGTGTTTAGTCATCTCAGTGGTATGATTTGTGCTCACAATTAATTGGTGATGCAAAAAAATGCAGGCACAAAAAGGGAAGCTCAGCTGAGTCCTGGCTGAAAATGAGGCCCTCACGTTTGGGAAAAATATAACAGTCCTGTGGTGGGCTGCTGAATTATGCAAGGTCACGAAAGGTAAGAAAAAAAATCAGCTCCCCCGCATCTTGGGCCCAATCCTGCTGCCATTGAAGGTAATAGGATCAAATTCTGCAGCAGCAGGATCAGCTCCCCAATATGTCCTGGATAGAGCTGGATGGGAAATGATTTTCCTGCCCTGTGAAAATTTTGGCGATTTAAAATTTCCCATCCCGAATGAGGATGAAAAGTCAAACCCGTCCATTTCCGTGAATCAAAAATCTGAGAAAAAAAAATTGGATCAGGTCAAAATGTTTCGTGTTTAGATGATTTCAAAACATTTCAACTGGCCCTTTTTTTAAACGCTACATTTAATTAATTTTTACACCCAAACTCATTTCCGCCCCAAAACGGAGCCTTTTCATTTTGAAAACATCGAAACAGGGTGTTTTGACAAGTTCTAAACTTACTTTTATTTTGAAATGGGAAATTCGTCAAAACTGACCCTGTCCCACAGTTTCAATTTTAACAAACTGGAATTTACTCACGACAGACGGTTTTGTTGGAAAATTCCCAGCCAGCTCTAGCTGTGGAACCATGCTGCAATTGTTGTTTTGAGCAAGTTCTTTGTGGAAGCTGCTCCCTCCCTTCCCCTTTATGTAAGCAGCAAGGGAGGCGGATTATTTTTTATGCAGGTGTTTTATACAAAGGACATGGATTCCTGTATGTAGCCACAAACATTAAAAATATAATTCAGAATGTTGTCAGGTGAAAGTAGGCAATTTCCATGGAAATTAGCCCTGAATTGGGGGCACGCTGCGCTCCCTGCTGCTCTGGGTAATTGTTCACCAGAGGCTTCTTGGCAGTTGTAGTTAATGCGCCTTCAGAAGCTTGGGAAAAACAGGCGCGATGAATTGCTGAAAGCGTTGCCTTCAGAGGGTGCCATAAACGTCTAGTCGGGGGAGAAAGTGCACTGTATGCCTGTTGGCACCGCCGTGCGAGATGGACGCTTCTCATTTCTGTAAATAAGATTATGGCTGAGCTTTATGAGCTTCCCGACGATGCTCAGGCTATGAATCCCTATGAGGAGAGTCAGGTAACAACCAGGTGTAGCGGGAAGGTCTGGTGACCAGCTGGCCTCGTGGTCAGCTCGTGGCCTTACAGGTTCTGCTGGTCTAGTCGTCCCAGAGGGGGGACCCAGCTGCAGCCTCAGGCACCCCCTGAAGCTCCCATTTCTCTCCCAGAGCTCGTCATTACAAAGGAGCAGGGAGGTCAGGTAGGGAGACCTGGGCCCATCCACTTCACTGGGTCCCCACCCAGAGGCCTAGGGAGTCTCTCTATATAGCCAGCCCAGTTACTGAGCACCCCAAATTATGTTACCCCCTTTGGTCATTTCCTATTAGTCTGCAGCTCCTCAGTTTGGGGTGTGGTGACTGGCTTAGCAGACCCTCCTCAGTCTCTTAGTGCCCAGGTCAGTCGATCAATCTCTCCCCAAGCTTTCAACTCCCAAAGGAGTGAGGGGGGGAACCCAAGTTCCTGCTGCTAGAGCAGCCGTCACCAAGTGGTTGCCATTCCCTGCCCAGCTCTCCGCATCCGTCTGGCTTCCTGGCGCCACGTGGAGCTCATTCCCCCTCCCCTAGGCTACCAGTGTCCTTTAATATGCCTTGCACCTGTTGAGGCTGGGGGCCTCCCCTAGCCCAGGATTGTTCCCTGCTTCGGGGGGGGCCTGTAGACCCCATCACACCACGTCTGAAACAAACCAAAAGCAACTGAGGGCCCAACCTAACTCCCACAGTCAATGGAGTCTGTCTGTCGCCTTCGCCAGGAGTTGGAATGAGCCCCAAGGGCTCGATCCTGCAGGATGCTGAGCAGTCCTGTGAGGTGCTGAGTATCCTCAAATCCCATTAAAGTCAGTGGGCGTTGAGGGCAATGAACATCTTGCAGGACTGGGCCCCTACGGGTACATCTACACTGGGATAAAAGACCAGTCGCATAGCTATGGCTTGCCCAGGTCAGCTGACTTAGGCTGCGGGGCTATAAAACTGCAGTGAAGACATGCTCTACGAGAGCAGCAATAATAGTAATACAGGCTAGAATCACAGGAGCCGCCTGCCTCCCCTTGAAATATACCGAGCAACGGAGAGAAGGGCTCAGTCCGGATCTGATCTTCAGCAAAATTTGGGAGCATTCAGATCCCAGATTTTGCCACAGCCTATCGCAGAAATCAAGTCAACAAAGCTGCGCCCTTCCCCATCACCCTAGTGTCTTTGGACAGAGGTTTGATTCACTGTAGGTTTCCTCCTAGGGCCAACCAGCCCTGGTCTCCGGAATCCTCACTCTCACGGGGTTGCAGACTGTGATTGTGTATTACTCCTGCAAAGGTCACATGAGGACATCCTCACCTCTCTTGCACACCCACTCAGGGGCACAGTCCAGCCCAGCCCAGAGTGAATGAATCAGGCAGGCTGTCGATGCTGCATCAAGCGGATTATATATTCCAACCTTCATTTCTCTACCCACCCACCTGCGAGCAACTGAATGTGTCAGATGCTACATGCTTCATTTCCACTGGCAGATCTGCAGACCTTGCATTGCAGCGAGGTGTCATTCAAGTCCATGAAGAGAAGGCGCTCACGCCCCTGTGCATTACTAGAGGCAGTGTGCTTGACTTCAGCTGTAGGCGGGGATGGAGGAATGCCTGGAATTCAAGGGATGGCAGTAAAAGACAGAAGGTGTCAGATCAGGTCCCATGTGTCCACATCACAGGAGCCAACACCAGAGTTGGCACCCAGTGAGCACCGTGAAGCAGGGCTGAGGCACATCAGTGGGTGGTGCGCGGAGGCGGGCACTACTGCTGCCTTCCTGAGTAACAGTCTCCCTCCCAGGCTGCTCCAGGGGAAAGGCAATGATGCATTACCCCTTATTATGGGCTAGATCACAAACTGACACTCTACCCCCAAGTCTCCTCTGAGCTCCGCACTATGAAGGTGGATGGACATATTAGCAGGCTGGTAGGAAAGCAATTGTCTTTGGGCTCAAAAACATATGCTGCGTGGATTGGAGTGTACTGTAAACACCGGGAGAATCTTGGGCCAAGGAAGGAATGGGGGGCTTCAGATGTGATGCTTAAATGCCGTACATCTGCTAGGCTGGAAACATAATCTAAGCTAAAAAAAAACAGCAAAGGAAAGAGTGGGGGTGGTGGAAAAGTGGAGCCTGATAAGGACAGACAGGACTAGAAAAAATAAATCTTTGACTCGTTATGTTGTTTAATGTAGCTTCTCTATATCTTATCTCCGGTGTTTTTCTCCCAGTTCCTTGGGAAGGTATTTCCACTGATAGCAGAGGCAGAGCAACTAAAATGGTACAAGATGGGGTGTCTCTGGCAGTACATTCCAGGAAGGCAGGAGATAATTTGAGACAGATCCTAAGAGCTGGGCAACAACTGGGCTTAATGTAAAACAACAATAGGTTAAGTAGTTTTGCCTATAAACCTGGTAGCTCAATGGCCTAAACTATACCAGCCAAGATGGTAAAGACATTTCGAATCAGAGGGCACATCTACGCTGCAATGGGGCTGTGTGACTGCAGCAAGCAGAGACATACCCAAGCTAGCTTTAATCTAGCTAGCAGTACAGGCTATATAAGCCCACCCAGGACATGGGGTACTTACTTGGGCAGCTAGCACACACTGCTGTGGCTTCATTGCGATTGCTCCCCGTGCTGCAATCATACCTCCAAGCATAGACACATCTGTAGAAAGTAAGGGGTTGAATGCAAGATAGCCAATGGATCAGACCCTATATCCTTTGACTTCAACTGGCTTTGAATCAGGCCTGTCATAAGGAAGATGAGTTTAATATGGCTAGGACAAAGGAGGTCCAGTACAACTTTTATCAGTTGCTACTGTAACTGTGTGAGAAAAAGCCCAGATATTATTAGAGGCATAGCCCTGTTAAGCCAGACCTATGAAGGTAAAATGTAGTAATGGGCAAGTCTCAAAGGTACAGGAGCTTTGTGAAAGCATCCAGTGTTTGGAAGCCTGTGTCCTTTGGGCAAGATTTCAGGTTTGATTTCTTGTGCAAATAGGATTTGCTAAAGATTTTCTGTACTCCCTGGTTTCAGTTTGGTCAGACATTAGTCACGAGTTACCTTCCTCACGGCAGGCTGGCTCCCGCCAAAACCAGGAGAGCAGAGATCTATGAAATGGTAAGTGAAGTTACCGGCGATTTTTTGAGGTGCAGGTGGACTCAATTTGAGCTTTGGGTAGTAATAAATGTCTCTCTTAGCTGACCTATCTCTATTAAAATGATCCATTGATATTTTCAGATCATACACGACTTAGTATTTCCACTGTTCTGAACCTGTCTCTGAAGTAGTGATGGGCCATTGCTGGGCCATTCAGAATAGGGGCTCCAGGTGGTCGAGGCTGCCAGGTGGTTGCTTTGGATTCACCTCTGGATTTAGGTAGTTTAGGACAAAGCATTTGAAAAAGGAAATAGGAAGGATTTGGAGTGGTGTTGACCCCTGTGCAGAGACTGGGTGCTGGCCCTTTGCACTGTTTAAGTTCCACGTTTGAGTGCAGCTGGGTGAGATTTTTCTGATAGTTTACTTGCCAACAAATGTAGTTTGGGGTCAACCAAAATTATTTTCAAATTCAGGTCAAACTCGGCAAATAGGTTCAGTAAAAGGAAAACAATCTGAAAAAGTCAAAACAACACATTTTGCCTTTTCATTTCAGAAGGACATTTCGTTTTGAAACTTAGCTAGATTTAAATTTTAAAAAGAGTAAAAAAAAAAAAAAAACCCACCTGAAAATGAAATGAAACATTTTATTGGACCCAAAACATTTGTTTTGTTCTTTTGTTTCAGTGAGAAAAACAAAAACAAATATTCCATTTTGGTTTGACCTGAAACAAAAGGTTTTTTTTCCACCAAACCAAAAAAAATCAATTATTCACTCAACTCTACTTCTGTGGGCGTATGGGGGATTTTAGTACGGTACAGACTTCTGTACAGGGGTGAATTCCCCCCTTACTGAGTAAGATCTGCATAACAATTCAATTAACATGTAGCAAAAAACAAGCACTCTGGATTCCAGAGTGAGCTTCAGATGAGTTGGGAGGTGAAGCCTTTGCCAATCAGAGATGGGATGTTGGGTTCCAACATTCTGGCTGACCAATAACAGACCAGAGGTAGAACTAATGGCAACACTTCCAGGCCTGGTTCCCTGTCCAAAAGAAAGGTGCTGGAAACCCCAAGCGAAATTCAAATAGGGAGGGACATGAAAACGTCCTGGCAAGGGACTCAAGATATCAAGATGATGATTTTACCCACTTTCCAAAGCTGGCAGATATTTAAAACATCCAACTTGGCAGCACACCCCGTGATTACTTGGATAAACTGCTAGTGTAGACACCCCCTGAAGAAGAAAGAGATTCACTCAAGAAAGGCGGAGGATAATAAAAACGGAAGGACATGTTGGATACACCGGAAGCCTGAAGAGTGAGTCCAATAGAATATTCAACTCTTTCCCGTTTCCCCCTTTTCAATAGAGAAAGGCAGCCCAGTCTGTGCAAATGGACACCCACACTCTTCTCATTCCAGCTGTGTCTCAAAGTGCTACATTTGTTCCCCCAAGGACCACTGGAAAAAAAACCCCATCTAGACCCTAATCTCTTTCCAGCACATAGGGTCCCTCTCTCTCTCTTGAGCTGGGTGTCAGCAAATACCCATCAGGCAGCCATTTCCAGCTTCAGAAATCAGTGGGGAACCTCTAATTGCTACTGAAAATATTTTCCAAGGAGCAAATCAACTGGTATGCCAAGCTCCATCCCAGAGGCAAACACAATTTATTTGTCATGTTTCAACAATTTTTCTATTGTTCGTACTGTATAATTAGTCACTTGGCAAGCTGGTGATTACACTCTGGACTGAAAAGACGGCTCAGTCTTTGGACACACAACAATCAGCCCGTACCTTGTTAAGAGGCGGATTGACTATCGTATTTACAGACTAGAGCAGCAAGGAAATGGCCAACACATTAAATCCAGCACTGTAAATAATAAAACAAATAGAGCCCCCCGCACTGCCCCATTTAATAGTATTTAAAATAGAAACGGTATTGCTGCCATATCTTGCATTTCCCCAAGAAAGGATAGGTTCAGATACAGTATTTGTGTATTGATTCTGGATGAGAAGACAACTGCTCACTTATTTTCATATGGAGTCTTCTGTCTCTTCTCAAGAAGCTTTTCAGATGTTTCCACCAATGCCTGATGTCAGTGGTAACTAGACATAGAACCTTCTATCCAACTCCTGCTAGGAATGTTGGTTACCTGGATAATATGGAAGCTGGATCCAAGCCCCCTCTGTTTTTGCAAAACCCAAACATGACTGGCAATGTTTTGCAAAAATCAAAAACACTTTGGTTTTCCCATTGCAAAGATCTGACAAAGCCCAAGACTTGTATCTCAACACCTCTCCCACAAAGCTTTGGTGGGTCTGATAAAATGGATCCAAGTCACCCCTTGTTTGGATTTGAAAAACTTGGCCAATGAGTTTCTACAAAACAAAAGCTAAACCACAGCTCTCTTGTTGCATTTTTAGCAGTGGGCTCTCCCCTTTTCAAATGTCCACCAATGAAAAGAGGACCTATGGCTTTGAGACCCTAGTGGATGCTCACCATGGCCAAATTCTGCAGTCCTTACTCAAGACATTTCTCACTGACTTCAAATTTGAGTAAGGACAGCAGGTTCTGAACCCACAGCCACACATAAACACTGGGAAAGAAACTGAAGGGTTGATAACCTAATTTCTAGCAAACTCTCAGAGCATTTACATTCTGTTCTTAAATGCAGATTTCTGCTAATAATAATACTTAGCACTTCTAGTCCTTCAGATGTTCATAGCACTGTACAAACTTCAATTAAGCTAATGCACTCCTAATTCACACACCACTGTATCAAGGGCATAGTTTTACCTGAAAGCCCTGGAGCTGCTTGGGGAAGAGAGGGTCTCTATTATTTTTCAATGGAGTGGTGTACCAAAAATCAATACCTACTGACCTCCTGTTTTCCTTCTGGGTTACAAATATGTAGACCTGAATTCTCAGTTACACTAAGACCTCAACACAGTCAACCTGTGGAACTCATTGCCAGGGGATATTGTAAGGCCCAAGAGTATAACTGGGTTCAAAAAGAATTAGGAAAGTTCCTGGAGGATAGGTCCATCAATGGCTATTAGCCAAGATGTCAAAGCTTCTGACTGCCGGAAGCTGGGACTGGGCGACAGGAAATGGATCACTTGATAATTGCCTGTTCTGTTCATTCTCTTTGAAGCATCTGGCATTGGCCACTGCCAGAAGACAGGATTCTGGGCTAGATGGACCACTGGTCTGACCCAGTATGGCTGTTCTTATGCTCTCTACATCTCTCTGGCAGTATAAATGGACTTTAAAGTGGGTGTCAATGTAAATGTAACGGGGTCTTAGCGTATGTGAAAATCAGACTCATAGTACTTTACTCCAGCATATATAAAAAGTTCAGTTTCCTTATCTATGCATCTAATTTTCTTAGGTACTTACATGACCCCTATCACCATCGGATCTGAGCGCCACACCGTCTAATGTATTTATTCTCAACATCCCTGTGAGGCAGGACTGTGCTATTATCTCCATTTTACAGATGGGGAACTAAAGCACAGAAAGACTAAGGCCTGGTCTACACTANATCTAATTTTCTTAGGTACTTACATGACCCCTATCACCATCGGATCTGAGCGCCACACCGTCTAATGTATTTATTCTCAACATCCCTGTGAGGCAGGACTGTGCTATTATCTCCATTTTACAGATGGGGAACTAAAGCACAGAGAGACTAAGGCCTGGTCTACACTAGGGGGGGGAATCGACCTAAGATACGCAACTTCAGCTACGAGAATAGCGTAGCTGAAGTCGACGTATCTTAGGTCAACTTACCTCGCATCCTCATGGCGCGGGGTTGACTGCCACCGCTCCCGTCGACTCCGCTTCCGCCTGTCACCGCGGTGGAGTACAGGAGTCGATGGCAGAGCGATCGAGAATCGATTTATCGCGTCTACACTAGACGCGATAAATCGATCGTTGATAGATCGATCACTACCCGCCAATCCGGTGGGTAGTGTAGACGTATCCTAAGTGACTTGCTCAAGGTCCCACAGGAAGTATGTGGCGAAGTAGGGAACTGAACTCTGCACTTTCNACGTATCTTAGGTCAACTTACCTCGCATCCTCATGGCGCGGGGTTGACTGCCACCGCTCCCCTGTCGACTCCGCTTCCACCTGTCACCGCGGTGGAGTACAGGAGTCGACGGCAGAGCGATCCCCGATAGATCGATCACTACCCGCCAATCCGGCGGGTAGTGTAGACGTACCCTAAGTGACTGGCCCAAGGTCCCACAGGAAGTATGTGGCGAAGTAGGGAACTGAACTCTGCACTTTTCAGTCTAGGCTAGTATTCTAAGCACTGGCCCGCCCTTCCTCTCTCTTCCTTGGAAAAGCTTAATCTACAACAGGTAACAACAGGAACCACTGTATCTCCATGGGAATAACTCACTCCTTCAGNTCTAGGCTAGTATTCTAAGCACTGGCCCGCCCTTCCTCTCTCTTCCTTGGAAAAGCTTAATTGACAACAGGGAACCACTGTATCTCCATGGGAATAACTCACTCCTTCAAGGCCTGACCCAAAGCTCACTGAAGTCAATGGGACCAAGCTCTTAGGGTGGAGTACAATAGCTAGTTGTAACCCATCATAACTCCACCGCAGACAGTACACCNCTGACCCAAAGCTCACTGAAGTCAATGGGACCAAGCTCTTAGGGTGGAGTACAATAGCTAGTTGTAACCCATCATAAGTCCACTGCAGACAGTACACTATCCCAGAATCAGATATTGCTGAATTGTATTTAGTCAAAAGAACCCTCTTGTGTTATGTTAACCACAACATAACCTACCCCAAATCTCCAACACCAGGACAAGAACTGNATCATAAGTCCACTGCAGACAGTACACTATCCCAGAATCAGATATTGCTGAATTGTATTTAGTCAAAAGAACCCTCTTGTGTTATGTTACCCACAACATAACCTACCCCAAATCTCCAACACCAGGACAAGAACCAACACCAAACACTGTTCTCTGAACTCCTCCTCTTCCCTTACACAGAGACTTCAGTGGTTCTGTCCTTATGACAATCAAATGTTGTTAATGGCTAATGAGTGAGACATAGAAAACAGAACTGGGTCTACTACCGGATGACAGTTGTTGGTTTTTTTGCATGAAATGTCACACATCCTCCCACTCGAGGCCATTTCATGACTACAGTGTTTTTTCCTGGTGAAAAAGTCCCGTGAAATGGTCATTTGCACTTTGAAAGATGCTATGTTTAAAATTGCACATGAAACACAATTGGTAAAAGTTCTAAAGTTTCACATTTTTTGTTTTGTTTTCACTCAAAAAATGGCCCAGTTTCCTCGGGCAAACCCTGTTAATGTTGTCACTGTTAATGTAAAAAGGGACCATTTTAGAAGGTGTAAAATGAACAGCAATAAAACCCTTGATATCTGGGGATTTTAAATATCAGGTCACATTAATTGCACCTGATTGACTGAGATTAAAGGCTGGATGCTCAGCAGTTTCTTCCTCCCTGTCTGTCTCAACCTGCGCACACAGCTGGTTCGGTGCATCTCTCAAGCCCCTGCATACGCCCCCCTACTTCTCAGCGCTGCCTCCAACTCCTCTCACACTTCCACCTTTGCGCTGAAGCTGGGCATCTCTGTGCAGAGTGGGCACTTGGGAGGAGAGGGCAAGGCAACGCCCCGGTCGCGTTTGAGAAGGGAACTTGTGATACAAGGGTATTATTTTTCCTCCTTCCTCCCCAGACCAGGCCTTTAAACCCCTGAGTCAGCATCACAACAAAGAAGCAAGCTGAACACCAGGGTTAGCATAAGTGCAACTCTCTGGGTGGAATAAAGGGGACATGTCTCATGCCCCAACTTCTTACTATCCTGTTTCTGGTCCCCCTCAATGCAGCGGCAGAGCTCATGCGTCCTGCCTCTTGGCACCTTCCTCTAACTGCACCCCTGGGCGTTAGAAGTGGGATGCAGATAGGAGGGTGCAAAGAAAATGAGATGGGCAACTCTCAATTGAAGCAGTGAGAGGTATCTGTATAATTGCCTGCGTCACCGAGATTTTGCATTTACTAAGGAACCCAGGAAAGCTGTCAGGAGCCAGTACATTTTCATAGGGAGCTGGGCATGAAACTCTTGCTATTGCTGAAAGGCCTGGATCCCTGTGCACATCAAAAGTCACTTGTTTTCTCTTCTCTTCTTTGGGGGACTGAAAGCCCCAATAGCAGCAGCTGGGTGTCATTACAAGAGTGGAGGAAGCAGAGGCGCTCGCTCACTCACCGGCCTTTCTTCAGTCATATGCTGACATCTAGTGAACATTCTCAACATTGCACTTACAAAGTGCAGTTCCAAGAGTGCTTCAAATTAGTCTCTCTTCTTCTGCCCCACTGGACNGGGGGGGGGCAAGCAGCCACGGTGTCCTTTTCCCATACAGACTTTCAGTCATGTGAGGGGAGAGGGGGGGGGGGGGAGAGGCACTTGGATTCTGCTGAAGGTGAATCTAGCCCACTGCCTATGCAACAGGTGCTTGGGAACCACTCTAGGCTCTCCCAGTACTGCCAGCAAAGTTTCCATAACAGCATTACAAAAAGCAGCCCATTTTGAACCTGGTGAGTGCATTTTTTCCCAGTCCAGGTGCAATCTGTCCACACTAAGGTCTGAATCAAGGATCTGAGTACAGCATCTTTGCCACTTGAGCTCCAAGAAGACTTCCCAGTTGCTACCAGTGTTAGCAGCAAAGATAACTTTCTTCCTGGGCCTCTTCCAGCCGCTAGGTTGGAGGAATGTTCCATTTTGCAGCTGAGCCTGAGTATCAGGACTGCAGTCTTCTAGAAGGCTGAGAAATCCCTTTTCGCCAGTGCTTTGAATGGAGTACGTCACAGCAGCCCTCCGGCAGTCCCAAGGCTGAGAACGCAATGCTGAAAGAGCACTTCGCTTGCCTTCAGATGTCCCCATGGCAGTGGTACAGGTCTGAGGAAGCCCCCTGCTTTTCATTTCTGAGTTGTCCTTTCATAGTGTCTACCCAGCATCTATCTCAACACAAGGAATCTGGCTCAGGATACCAGATCAGGTCGCCATCAATCTCATCAGTTACAAAACCAAGGAGCTTGAGAAGCAAGGAAATTAAGAGGTAAGGACGTCCTCACTCTTACGCTGCCCACGTAGGAAACGAACCGTTGTTCTTATTCAGCATAAAGAAACAATAATAATAAGTACCAACAACTCCACCCTATTCTAACCAACATTGCGGCTCAAATCCTGCCCCCATGTCTGCAGTCGTAGGGGGCCCCTGGGCAGATGACTCAGGACACAAGGGAAGATGGAGGTGGGGTCAATCCCTTCGTCACAAACAGCAGAGGTGGTTTGTGCAGCACCGCAAAGGGGGTGGCCCACGCGTTCATCTCTCCAGGGAAGGTTGAGCGGACGTAGCCTTTGTGGCCCAGCATCAGGTGATGGCAACCAAGCGGAGGATTTGGGCCCAACGGTGTAGGGGGTGTCTCTGGTTTAGGTAAACCTCAGAAGTGCTATGATTAAGCATGTACTCAGCTTTGCAATGCGAGCCCCTGAGCCCTGCAGTGTCCTCCCATTCTTCAGGGCCCTGTGCAGATGCTGCTTTGGGCTGTTATATGAAGCACCAAGGGAAAATTCCTACATAATGAAAATCCTTGCGAATCAACTAACCTCGACAGCTCATTAAATGGAAGAAAACAATCCCATCACCGTCTGCCTGGGAAGTATTGATTTCTGCTGTAGCAAAGATGAATGCAAGGGAACCTTGGAACTAGGCTCTTCGCAGAAGCAATGCAGATTACTAACTAGGAGGGAAACACACTGTGCTCTGCCTTCTCTGTCCAGATGGGAACTGATCCCAAACCTGCAGAAGGCAGTGGAAAGACTCCCAGGGGGACATTTTGTGCTGCACCCCTACGAACCTCCTACGGGTTCCAATCCTAACCCCAACAAAGGACCCGTTACCAACCCCTGCCCTAGCCCAGGGCCACCTGTCTGCTCTAACCCTAATCCTAGCTTGGCTCCACCTACTGGCTCCAGCCCTAACACTAGCCCAAGGCCATTTACCCCAGTAGTGCTAACCGTAGACCAGAGCCAGCTTCAGGCTCTAACCCCAGCCTGCTGCAACCCTAAGCGACTGCAACCCGTATCTGGTACGTTTCATGGCTCCGACCCTAACCTAACCCCAGTACCCTGCACTGGCCCCAACCTTGAACGTAGCCTTGGTGCTCCCTATGCGACTAAACTCTAACCCATCAACCTATAGGCCCCTAGCGTAACTAGCTTAGGGATCACCCTAACCTTACCCTGTACCAGCCCCAGCCCTAACCTAGGGAAACCAACCAGCCTGAACCCTAACCCTTGCTAGGGTTGTCAACTCCCTCCAGTCCCCACTCTCCTAGTACTAGTCACCCCAGTTCACAAGAATATTGCAGAACTAGACGGGGTTCAGAGAAGGGTAATGAGAATGATTAAGGGCATGCAAACCTCACATATGAAGAACAATTGAAAAGACTGGGAATGCTTACTTTAGAGATGAGATGAATTAGAGGGGACATTGTAGAAGTGTACAAAATAATGTCAAGTATCAGAGGGGCAGCCGTGTTAGTCTGGATCTGTAAAAGTGGCAAAGAGTCCTGTGGCACCTTATAGTCTATAAGGTGCCACAGGACTCTTTACAAAATAATGCACGCTACAGAGAAGGTAAATCAGGGTCTCCTATTATCCGTGTCTCATAACACAAGAGCAAGGGGATAGTCAATGAAATTGAAAAGCGGCAACTTCAAAACTGACAAAACAAAGAACGTTTTCATACAATGCTTAATTAGACTGTGAAACTCATTGCCACAGGATGTCCTTGAGGCCAAGAACTTGGTAAGTGGCAAAGAGGGATGGGCTATTTATATGGATAA
This sequence comes from Platysternon megacephalum, assembly GCA_003942145.1. NCBI lineage: Eukaryota > Metazoa > Chordata > Testudines > Platysternidae > Platysternon > Platysternon megacephalum. The sequence continues at coordinate 134,417 of QXTE01000154.1, read as the reverse complement.
CAAACATGTCTAGAGTTATACTAAAAAAAGAAAAATGTAAAGGAAAGAGTTTTGGAAGGGATACAAAACCTCATACTTCGGGGTTTAAGCCAATCGCTAAGTAACAGGGTTAGGATGATACTCCTCTGGGGGGCAGATCATCCTACGCCTGCCTACTGAGAATTTCTCTGCACCTTCTTCTGAAGTATCAGGTGCTGGCCACTGTCAGAGACAGGATACTGGCCTAGATGGATCATAGGTCTGGTCCACGCTGGCTGTTCTTAAGCACACAAGGACAGAAGAGATCACTTAACAGATGCTTCATAGGCACAGCAACTAGGCTTGCCAGTTTTGGTTGGATGTATTCCTGGAGGCTTCAGCACATATTAATCTTTAATTAAAGATTATGCCCTTTAATTCGTGGTGACTCCAGGAGGGTTGGCAACCCTAACAGCAACAGGTCTCATCTCTGCCATGGGAAAATTATATTGTTCTCTTGGGAACGAAGGTAATCAGGGTGATTTCAACAATTACACCTTACAGACCCCCAGTGCACAAAATGTTTGCCTGTTTCTTATCAACATACCCCATGCCTAAGGTTGCGAGTCTTTCACGGAGGTCACAGATTCCTCTGTAACTTCCGCAGCTCTGCCATGGGCTGCCCCCTGTCCAGAGGAGCGGTGGTGGGGCCACAGGCCGCCCCCTGCTCGGAGTGGTGGCGGCGGGACCACGGGCCGCCCCCTGCCCGGAGCATTTTTGACACATGCTAGAAATTACAGGAGTTCTATAGAGCTAAGGATTCTCAGGACCTGTATGATCCCATAGAGCACTGTATATCTAGGGGGTCTGGCCCCATTGGCAAACAGATGATGCTCCACTGATAACAGCACTGATGACAATTGCTTCCCAGCAGCTGACAAATCCTGGTGTAGCACCTGAAATGAACTCTACCGAGGGCCTGTGTGCACACAGAATTCAGCTGCTTTAACTAACTCAGTTACCTGTAACCGAGTCAGTTATTTAGGTGCAAGTCTGCATGTGGACCAGCTTTTATGCCCAGATCCATTCCTCCCTTATACTTCTGCAGTTCAGCAGCGCTTGCACGGCACAGCTTTTTCGCTACTAGCTCCTTTCCACAAGTCACTTGCTGCACTCAGTGTGTGCCAGCTGGTTTATATATGGCACCCTCTAGTGGGCAAGGGAGCACTGACATTAGAAACCAGTTACAGGTGAGAACAGTGCTAGATGAGGCTGCACTCCACAAAACTGAGGGCTACACTGGATTTAGAGCACCAATCCTCAGGCATAGCTAAAGCAGTATCAAAGATGAAATTCGCCTTGTTTTTATTCTGTAAAGGAAAAGGCAACAACAGGCCAGGTGTAAAGCAAGAGGACTTACTGTGATCCCTCTATAAATCATCCCGAAAGCTCTCTCAGTCCACCAGCATGAGTCAGAATCAGTGAATCTCTTACCTGGTAGTAGTAATCCACATACTGCGGCTCATAGTGCCGACACCCCGGGTTTTCGACAGCCAGCACATCCTTCAGTAACTCTTCACAGCCTGACAACAGAAGCAAAAGGAAACATTCAGCTCATTCCGTGTCTGTCCCACTACAGTATTCACACAGGCATGTGCAAGCCTCAGACAGAGGGGAGACTGAGGGCCTGTCCATAGAGTTGAAGCAACCTGCATGGAACTTGGAGGGAGGAGCACAGTTTGCAGGATGGAAGAGTGTGAAGGAAGCACCAGGAAGTCAGTCTGTGTGCACATGGCTTGAATGCCAGCTGCAGTTGCAGCACTTCTGTAAATAGTTCTTTTAATAAAGAGCCAGTTTCATTTGATAAGGATAGAGTCCTCTTGCATTCTTAGCCAGCACGCTGTGCATGAAACAGGTGTAGCTAACACCAGTGCAAACCCTCAGCATAGATAGGCTTACCATATGTTGGGTTTTCCCGGACATTTCCTCTCTTTTGATCCTCCGCCCTCTGTCTGGGTGAATTTTTCAAAGAAGAGGCAATGTCCGGGATTTTTGTGGTGCAGATGTTGCAGCTCAGAAACACCTGGCTCTGCATCCCGATTGGTCCCTCCGCTGCAGCCACCAGATCCCAGTCCTGGGGAGGTGGAGAGGCAGGGGGAGGCGCTGACGGATGGCTGGCACTACGTCTCAGGCCTGCCCCAGCTGCCCTGCCACCTTGACAGGGAGTGATGCTGCCCCCCACTTCGAGAGTGAGGACCACAGCACCTCTCAGGTACCCGCTCCCAGTACACCCCCCCTCCTGCACTCCCAAATTGTACCTCCCCCCAGTTCCCCCTCCCCCCCAGCAGTGTCCTCTTTTGGGGAAGTTGAAGGATGGTAACCCTAAAATAGATGCCCTGCACTGCTGTGCAATGGGGCTTGCCCAAGTGTGGATTGCTTCAGTTCCAAACCAAAATGCGGCTTGGTCCCGTCAATCTAGCTCTAGACCCACCCCACTAAGCACGAGGGGAAAAAGAGATGGACCAAACCCCAAATCCCTATAGTCAAACTCTGGATACAGTTCGGTATTTCACGGGTCTGCATCGGACTTTATGCCTGTTTTACACTAGTGTAACTCCACCGACATCACCAGAGTCACTCCTGATTTACACTGAAGTAAGTTAGAGAAGGTGAAGTAACCTAGTGGTCAGATCAGGGGAGTCTGAATTCACCTGGTTCCATTATGAACTTTTTGCCTGGCTATTATCCGTGATTCTCCTGGCATGGCATTGTACCACGCAGAAATGGATTTTTTGCTGGGGGTAACTGGATGTTACACAGAGCTTTCTGCAGGAAACTCCAACATCTTCTTAAAATACGTCTCACACTAGGAGCATATGGTCCTCTGTGAGCAAACACCTACGTGCTTACTTCACATTCACAACCACTGCTGCATTTGCTCTGTTGTTAATAAGCATGTTAGTGGCTGGAAAATCAATGTCTGCGTTTCTTTTAATCTCTCTCATCTGAGAGCCCGAGACAAATATAGAAAGCCTTTGGAGCTGCCAAATTCCTCAGTCCCCATTAAATACCAATGATTGTTCTCTGTGTATTGAGCTGTAGAAAGAGGTAATAACAGGCCAGGTTATTTTAACCAGCTCGTTACAGACGTGCTGCCTAAAATGTGTTGACACATTTTATATGGTATTTTACTGGGAGGCTCCAATTATCCAATGGTATTTCTCTTTCTACCTCATCACTAGTGTGGTACGTTTGGCTGTGATATAACACATTGCTATTCACCCACAAGGCAGGTGAGCCAGAAGAAGAAGAATGTCACGAAGAGTGAATCATACGGAATTATGCTGCCAGCAGATTATTCACTCCTATTGTCAAAAGGAAGGAATAATAGCTTTAGGGGAGAATTACAGGAAGAAGACACCCTCTGCTTATGGAGATAGAATCCCTTAACAAAGGAAAGGCGCGCTCAGAAAGAGCAGGAGAGCACCACCAAATTGTAAGGGATCTAATATGTGGGATCAATATCTCCACCTCCTCCCCACACACTGGCATATGATGAGAGTGACACACGGCAGATAAAGTAGCTGTCAAGTGAATTATGATCCAAAGAGCACCGCATGGACAACGGGTAGCCTGACTTCTCCTCTGCCATAAGAGATGATCAGGAGAAAGGGAGGACAACTGGTATTTTTTAAATAAAAAGTGAAATTCTAGCTTGATTGCTGCACAGGAAAAGAAGAAATTCAAGATAATTAAAGAAGACGCAGCATAGCTCAATGAACTGTGGAAGCAAGGCCCCTATAAGGATTTGAACTTCAGTCATTGCCAAGAATCTCTGGAACTAAGTCACAGCTGCAATGAAGGAAAGTGCTTAACAGAACGAAGGGTTTTGGCAATAATGAACATGATCCTCAGCAAACTAGAGGGAACTAAAAAGGTGGCATAAAGATACGTATTGACAGCCGCACTAATTGAAGTTCTAGTTCTAGATGTGGCCAACCTCCAGGTGAAAATATGCCTGTGTATAAGGAAGGGAAGGTTTGTGGGCACAACACTGAATAACAGCAGAGGAGGCTGGAAAACCAACATTTTCCTCTGTGTGAAATTTTGAACAAAAAATCATCTCTTGAAATTTTTCAACCAAAAATGTGGGTTTTCCCAGGGGAAATTCTGAATCGATTCAGAATAAAAATGTTTGACTCGACATTGCCAGAGGACTCTGGGATATGCCTCCCGAAGTCCTAGCAGCACACAGGTGAGTGCAGCACCAAAGAGGACACAGCATCTCGAGCGTGGCTTTGCAGTGTGGTTACTCACACCCAGCTGAGGCTAACTCAGGTGCTGATCACCTGAGTTAACTCTGCAGTGAAGACATACCCTTAGGCTTTGTTTACACTGGGGTCATAGCCATCTTTGTAGCTAAAATCCCTACTGTATATGCAGTGCATGGGGTAAAGCATGAGTTGCAATGGTGCACCAGGGAGCTTACTCCCTGGTGTACCGGGTATATGGTAGGGATTTGCACCCGGGGCTAACACCAGTGTTAGCTAATACATGCTAATTAACATGTTCTCAACCACCACTTTGCACCTAGTGTAGACAAATTCAGCGGTGTTGTATTAGTCGGTCATGGTCAACCCTAGATATTGACCAATGGGAGCAGAATCCCTAGGACTGGCCATGACTAGCCAACATAAAAAATACTTTCTTTGTCCACAACAGGTCCTAAGTGGTGTTTAAAAACATGTTAAGTGACACATTTGCTAAACACCCCTCGTTTTCTCAGTACAAAGAAGGTCAAAGGTGTTTCACAGAGTCACTTCCAGAGTAGAACCACCTGCAAAGTGCTTATCTTATGTGGACCGTAGGACCATCACTGACTTTATTAGCTCTACCTTATTCCTATCTTAACATGTATTTTCACCTCTCATTTTAGCCTTTTAAGTCACATTACACATACACAGAGATAGCTGAAATACTGCTGGTCTATAACTGGAGCCTGTCCTTTTGTTGTATTGCTTGGGAACATTTACAACTTATTAAAAATCTTCATTAACACAAAGGAATATCATCCCAAGTATTCACCCCGAGATTGCCTTGCTAATGCAATTCCCGTGGGACCAGCACTCCAAAAAGCAGTTTCTTGTATGATGTACGTAAAGATAAACTTTGTTTGCCCCGTGAGGAAATTTCCCTCTGGAGATCGCTCTGTCTTGGATCATCACCCATCAATATCCCTTTGTTCCCAATGGCTGTGACCATAACATGTGCTGGTCTGTGCCTTGCGGAGGTTCCTCCATAGTCCTGTTCCAGGGGATAATTTAATTGTCTATTTGCCCCTTTTGCCATTAATAACAAAAGCTTATTAGTCACGGAGCTGTCTACTGCCCATGTGTGTCATGGGAGTCATTAAAGCACAAACGAACTGCTTGCACTGCCAAGCTCTCTGTGAGACACTGGGTACATATTCATTAGAGTGAGTTATCTGCAGAAACCAAGCACCATTCAGTAATGCATGTAGGCAGGGGTAATGGAGGAGATGTGTTTACACAGCTGTAAAACTTCCCCTCAACAATATCGCCAGTCATAATTTCAACCCACGTTTCCCTCCTGCATTAATAATCACCACAGCACTGGGCTAATAGCACAGCATTTCCAGCCAAAGGCCTATAAATGATCCAAAACATTAATTAAAACCTCACAACATTCCTGTGAGGCAAGGTCAATATTTTTACCTCCCATTTCTCTGAGGGGGAAACTGAGGCACAGAGGCTGGTGATTTCAGTGGTGCCTTAGGGAATTAGATGCCCAAATTAAGGGGAGTTTGGTATCTGACTCCCTTGGGCCCCTCTGAAACTAACCTGTGAGATTAGTCTATGACAGCGCTGAGGACAGAACCCAGCTCCTCCAGGCCCCGATGCTGTGTTTTACCCACAAGAACATCTTTCCCTCTTTGCATTTCAGCTTTCATCACACTCTTAGGTTTTTCCAGCAGGTGACTATACTGGGGACACCATGGCACGGCCAAACCCATTTAAACTCAGGATGATGATGCCACACCAGGACAAAAATATGGGAAAATTAATTGCCCCACCCTGGACCTAAACTCCCTGGGGGCTGCTCTGGTCACTGTATTAGTGGTAGGTGGAGGGGCCTTTCCAGATTGGGACTCTTGTGTCCCACCAGAACCCAATGAAACCCATGTGGCATTTGATACTGACTTCAATGGAAGCAGAATTAGGCATCACCTAGCATCATATATTAAAAAATGCAAAATGAGTCAAATCTTGGTCCCATGGGAGTCCAGGGCAAAATGCCCACTGGCTTCAATGGGATCAGGATTTGACCCCATATAAAACACAGACTCCTTCTGCAAAGGTGACACTGTCAGCCTGAACATCACTGGATAGTGGGAGTCTCCGTATCCAGCAGCCAGCATTGCCCATGGTAACACAGCTCCATTGTCGCGCAGGCTGGCACAGCGACATTCGTGCTGCTCATCATGCTGGGAAGAAATTGCACGCTACACTGCACTGACACTAAAAAAAGGCAGAGGGTCAGGAAATGCTGCCACTGAGAGGGGATTTCCCCTATGGGATTGCTTAAACACAACACTGCAGCCATCTGAGGCCTGATCCAAAGTCCAATAAATAAATGGAAAGGCTCCCATTAACGGGCTTTGGTTTGCTTCTTGGTAAGACACATATTTCAGTAACAAAATCTCTGTCAGTGATTCATCACACTGATCACCTCCTGGTGCAAACCAGATTTTCTTCCCAACATAGCACTCTCCCTATGCACGGTCACTTTGGAAGATCAGCTACTCCTGGACCCTTTATCATCTCTGAATATAATTCCAAGCCATGTGTTTAAAGAGCTGATCATTGCTTTCCCCTCTCTGGGCCCATACCCATGAGCGGTATGTCTGCACTGCAGCAGGGAACAGGCTTCCCAGACAGACCTGGGCTCACTCTGCTCCGGCTAGTGCGCTAAAAAGAGCAGTGGAGCTGTTGCGGCATGGACAGCGGCTCATGTTAGTCACCTGAACTCGGACCCTGGGAGTGGCTAGCCCATGTCGCCAAGTCCACACTGCTACTTTTAGCTCGCTAGTGAGTGCCTGTTAGGGTGACCAGATGTCCCGATTTTATAGGGACAGTCCCAATTTTGGGGGCTTTTTCTTATATAGGCACCTTTTCCCCCACCCCCATCCCTTGCTATCTGGTCACCCTAGTGCCTGTCTGCCTGGGTTGGGAGGCACGTATTTAGACATATAGACATACCCTTAGTGGGTGTCTGTTAGCTTCTCTGGGCCTTGCATCAGGCCCTTTCTTTTCAGAGAGGAAAGTCCCTGACATGTTTACATGGAAGCCGATTAGCTGTTGTAGTCAGTATTGTTCTCCTTATGATGGATGCTTATGCATGAAAATCACGTTTTTTACTTATTTTATTTTAGCGCTAATTTGAATTGTACAAGTGCCCTGGGAGGTTTACATGAAGGGCACGTTACAAATGGATGACTGAGTTAACACATGGCTCTGCAGACACGTATACCTGTGTCTTCCTACCGCAAGCATCCATTTTGGCTGGCAGCCTAGAAAATGCCAGCGTGCTAAATTGAAATATCACAATCCACACAGGATGTAATGAAAAATCAAGGTTTATTCTGGCGTATCTCCTTACTGATTAGGGCAAACATTATGGCTTCTGATGGGGATTTTTACAATGCTGCGTTCTGAGCTGGCATGCCTGGGACTTATTGCCACTGGTACCCTATCTTGAGGAAAAAGTACCCTCTTGTCCATGCTTGCCGACCTGCCATTACCAGTTTTTCAAGCTATGCAGCAATGCACACTCGAGGCTAGAATCTGTCCTTAAAAAACCAATCGCAAGAGAGCTAAGGAACATCTCCTGGCTACTTTAAGATCCTCCTGCATTAAGACATTTCATTATTTCTATAATTTCATTTTCCAGAAAGCAGCACCACTGAAAGCCACTTATTCGGCTGATTGGAGCCATTTCATTTGGACACCTAATTGTATAACGAGGCCGTCCCATGTTAGGATCTATGGAAAGAAAGACAAATTGAGATTGACTTAGACAATTATTTGTTTTTTTAAGCATGGGCAATAAAACATTTCCTGCTAGCTGCCAGTGATTCTTTTTCCCCCCGTCCATGGCTGAGGTTAGAAATCTTCAATCATATTCATTTTTGGACACCATTTTTGGCAAGCGAGACTTATTGCATTGGAACATGTAGTGCAACAGGGGACAGGAAGGAAGGATTTTAGCCATGGATTGTTGCAAATCCTTGGGTACTCCAGAGCCAGGAGCTCTGCAGAAGGATGCACTCTACAAAAGGACCTTCTGCTAAAGAGCAATGCATGAGGTAAGCCTGCTCCTTCCTGGGTAACGGAGTCTCACAAATAAAAGTCCAGTGTCCTTATATCAAGTCTCTGGGCCTAACTCTTGGCCTTCTGCTCCTTGCACCCCCTTGCCCAATGGCATCCACTGACCTCATCCCCTTATATCGGGGGGCTTCATGACACCTTCTCTGGAGGCTGATAGGGGGGTACCCAGGCCCTCCCACTACACCTGGTTCCAGCCCGGGGACCCTGTAACTGGCAGCGAAGGTCTGCTCCATACAACTCCTTGCTGCCACCTCCCTGAGCTTCTTCCTACCCTGCCTTTCTCAGGCCTTCTCTCCACACAACCTCTCTAGGTTAACCCTTCTTGCAGAGCCAGGACTCTCAGGGCCCTCGCCTGGAATCCCCTAACAAAATTCCAAATGTAATGAGTAAACTTAACCTAACTTCTGCCCTCCTCAGGCTTGCCCTTTTAGGCCTCTTACGTTCCCCTTGTTTCGTTCCTTAACTGAACACCTCCCAGGGCTCGCTCCCCTCCTGGAAGTCTAGAACCTGCCCTTCTGTCAGGGCTTAGCAATAAAGCCTGTTCCACTCTCAGTAACCATTTGTCTCCTTCTCTACTCAGGCTACGATCCCAGGGCATAATCTCCCCATGAGCTTCCTCCTCACACCCTCCCTATTCCCACAGAGTGACTGCAGCCTCTCGCCCCACAGCTTCTTTCTTGATTGAATAGTCTTGACTGAATAGTTGCTAGTCGCCACCAGTTAAATACTTAGTGGTTTATATTCTCTCACTCTGCTGTGTCCTTCAGGTAATGTAACAACTCCTTTCTAATACTACCCTATTTCCACTAATAACATAATGTAACTTTTGATATCTTAAGACATTTGAATTCCTCAGAAAGCTTTTCCCTTTCATTATCGAAGCCCTCACAGACCCCATACAAGGTGATCAGTTGTTTCTTCCACCTTACAGAGCACACATAGGCCATCTTTGTGTCTGTCTATTTAAAATTAGTTCTCTGAACAAAATAATTTCATTTTTCCTATCCAGGCTCTGAAGTATGTCATTATCCTCAGCTCTAGGGCACAATTCAAAAAATCTTCATCCTCTTTTTTCATTAATCCAATTTTGTTGCTATTCCTCTTACATTTTTCTATATTGGGATTTTAACTTCCTGTTTACTCAAGGGTATTTCTATGTCAATCTTTCCATTTCTTACAGTCTTTTTAGCTGCTTTGTCCACCATTTCTTTCCCTGTTATCCCAAAAAAGCCTTCCTTCTATAGCATATTATACACCTTTTCAATATCTAGAAAGGCAGCTATCATGAAACCTTTGTGTCTCATACTTTTTTGTATTTCAGTTTCTAATTTAAGAATGTGATCAGCTCCTTTCTGCTACAAATTTCCTCTCTTTATATTAACGAGCCTGCTCTTTATACTAACCAGCTGGGCTTCATGATCAGTTAAGCTTGGCTCCCCCTCCAGGTGCAGCCTGGTACGTTATTTGGCCGCTGAGGCCCACATTAGCCCATTCAGGGCCTGTGTGGGGTACACACCCCACTACAGATCCCCATTACAATAGTAGCCCAGCACCTCACAATCTTTAATGTGTTTGTCCTCCCAATACCTCTATATGGTAGGCAATTGTTATCCCCAGCATACAGCCCTCAAGCCACTGAAGGGGAAGATGTGATGGGGAGGTGCAAGGCTGCACGGAGAGGTAAAACTGCACCCACAAAAACAGTGCCTGTCCAGATTTGGAGCATTAGTTTAAGAAAGTTATTTACTTACCTGCAGTTATCAAGAAATGGAGGCATCAAATCAATCCTGAGCCAGAGGACCCGATTCTGATCTCATTTAGGCCAGTGACATCAATGGAATTACTTGGGATCTTCACCCGTCTAACAGAGATCAGAATCTGTCCTCTACATTCTTTCATATGTATGCATCACAAAGCCAAAGTGAAATCTATTCTATCCTCGTCTATGCAGGTCCTGCTAATCTGAGCGCCTGCTAACAGTGCACTGAGCAACGTGACTACACATGTGGCCCATGTTTGTTCTCTCCCCCTCTCCTCAGAGGGAGAAGTGTGTGCAGTAGGGTGTCTTTTTTCTTTTCTTTTTTTAAATATACATATTGCTGTGTATTTATGTTGGAGAAGGCAAGAGAAACTCAGTGCAGCAGGGAGGTAAACTTCCTTGGAGTTAGTACTTTCCACGCTACAATCCCCAGCGCAGCAACCCCCACTCGACACCCCTCTCCACAGTAGCAACCCCAAACACCTGTCATTAGCAACAATCCCCACATCCCACCCAGCAATCCCCACACCACCACCCAGCATTCCCATCTCCCCCACACCCCGTAGCATACATTCTACCCCTCCAGTCGGTACTTCCCCACACACCAGCACTCAATCTATGTATATATTTTTATTGTAGCTTCTGATCTGTACGTAACTGAGAGGAGCCTTTCCATTGCTGAAGGTTAATTTTATTTATAGCTGTTACCACGGTACCTATAAGATTGTGTGTTCCTACTTATACACTATTTTATTCTTATTCACTTGTAATTTCATAAAGGCATACACCATGTTGGTTTTGTGTTAATGATTCTATGGGAAGAGTAATACTTTCATCCAGAATGAGTGTGGAAAAGGGCACTGGGTAAGCTTTGTGGTAAAGTCCAAAGCACTGTTTGACAAGACCAGCATTAATTAGAGTCTAACAAAGTAGTTTTATGCCTCTGCACAGGGATCGATACAGCCTTATTGATTATGGGCTGGATCCTCAGCGGAGGTAGATTTGTGCAGCTCCGTTGACTTCGGTGATGTAAAGGAGCTGTGCAATCTGGACCATCTGAGGATGTGGCCTCAAAACGAGGGGAATTGTATATTGGAGTAAAATAATACCCACAAAAACAAGAACATTAAAAATTGAGGCTAAAATCATGAGCCTGACTCTGATCTGGTGTAATTGTGTTGACTTCAGTGGATTTACTCCTGATTTACACCAGGGTAAGTGCCTTCAATCCAGTTTTCCCTGGAGGCCACAGGTCTCTCTCGATTCTGGATGATTTTGTGTGTCCGACAGTTCTGTAGAGCAAAGGTGCAGTGCTCTTCAAACCCTACTGAATGGTCAACTGCAAACAGCCACTTTGAAGGAAAGTAAACACAATCACAAAGCAATTTCCTACAAATGTTCTAAGAAGGAAATTTAACCCATCCTGAGTCATGTAATTTTCATGGGCAATTAAGCAGTTTTAATATTATAGGAAATCAAATCCGGTTACTTAATTGGATGTACCTGGTTCCTGGCACATATCCTAGGAGCAGTAGCTTTTCACTTATCTACCCTTGGATCTTTAATGGTGTATTAGGCTCATTTATGGCTTCCGGCTATATTAAGCAAAAATTTAGTTGAGCCTTAAAATAGTTTGAAGAGGCACTAACCCCACTTCATTAAATAGCTGGAGTGTTACTTATTAGCTAAGGCCCCAGTCCTTCGAAGATTTACTCAAGCAATTCGTTCCACTGAAGTCCAAAGGAGTAAGAAGCTCATGTGAGTAAGAAGCACTGTAAGAGCAAGGATTTGCTGGGTCAAACCTACCGTGTAAGTGGCACAGCTAGTGCTAGTTTGAAAGGGTTCATAACCAGATTTTTAGTTTTTCTTTGGTGACCTATTGCCGTTCTTGCACTCACATGGCTCAGTCCTGATCTCGGGTATAAGGGCATGAGCCACAGACGTTGATTTTAAGTCCGTCACAGCACACATCTGTAACCCACTCTTCCAGCTGTGTAGTCTACATCTCCCATTCTGTGGCTGATCCACAGGGAGAGTTGTCTCATACTTCTCCCAGCTAACGGATTTGGAGCGGGATTTCTCAAAGTGCCTAAGCACCTAATTCCCAGGCACCTAAACACCTTTGAGGATCAAGGCCTAGGCACCTACCTGCATCTTTAGGCACCTATGTATCTTTAAAGGCAACTTCAAAGGTCATGCCCAGGACTTCAATGGGACCACAGGCAGAATAAACGACTGCTCCAGGTGAGTAGAGGGATTAGAATCTGGTTCTCAAGAGGCAGTGTTTGTAATTTAGCATTATAATAGACGGTACTGTGATGAAACAATCAGGCTATGTAACACTGGTCAATATATCTCATATGAAAGACATTATACAGTAATTACTGTACAGTTGTTGGTGTTGTTTCCTTGGTTTAAATAGCCTCTTGAAAGTCTGAATGCATTTTTCCCTATTACTTTTCTACTTAAAAATATGAATATATATTCATGTGTTTCCAATGCAAGAGAATCTAGGACAACTCTCGTTTCCTGTTCCTTTAATGTAATCTGAAGTCATACTTTTTAGTTAACTGCAGCTACAGGGCCGGTAGGGGGAGCTCACCCTTTATTTGTTTGGTGGTTTGTTTGTTTTTTATATAGAATAGGTTTTTTGTCAAAGAAAAGAAGAGAGAATACTCTGAGAACAGAAAGAGAGGTACTTAAATAGAACGAACAGGTCAAATGTACTTACTTAAACCTTACTAACCAGACTAAGGGCATCATTGTGCAAACACTCTGAGCATAATGCTTACTACCTTGACTAACTCACTGCCGTCAATACGACTTCTCAAGCCAGTCTGCACTACGACTGGTAGCAACCGTTGGCAGGATCAGGCCTTCAATCAGTACAATCACAATGATCAAACATTGAACCCAGGGGACAAATGTAACAGATGAAATCCTGGCCCCACTGAAGTCAATGAGAATTCTGCCACTGATGTAACTGGGGCCAGGACTTCAAAGGTGCATTTGCACTGAGCCAATATCTGATGGCAGTCGCTCTCCTGACTGGTGATCGTTAATTGAACTGATGGCATGAAGCGAGCAGCTGGAAAGTGCAGATATACCAGGAGCTAAACTTTGTTATTTTGATGTTCCAGCAAAAAAACTTTACAGCCTTTATCTTGATGACAAGCCAGTCCCGGTTTGCAGCAGAGCCTAATTATGCTAGGAAAGGGGCCCCAACAGCAGGGTTACTACTCAAGTGCTGCAGCAAGACATTTACTGGATAACCCACCTCTACAAAGGAGAAAGGACAGAAGCTTTCCTTAAAGAGATAGGATGCCCTCCAGCCTAGAGTTTCATCAGAAAGATACACAACGGGCATGTCTAAACTGCAATAAAACACCTGCGGCTGGCCCATGTCAGCTGAGTCGGGCTCACGGGGCTCAGGCTGCAGCGCTAATGGATTGCAGTGGAGACGTTCGGGTTCCAGGCTCCACAGCCTGGGCTCCAGCATGAGCCCAAACATCTACACTGCAATTTGATAGCCCCACACAGCCTAAGCTCCGAGAGCCCAAGTCAGCTGACACGGGCCAGCCATGGTGATTTATTTCAGTGTAGACAAATCCAATGAGACTAATCTCCTCCAACCCATTATATCCCCCATTACTGCTCCTTCAGCTTGTCTAAATCCTCCATCCCAGGGAATCAGGAGCATGCTGTCAATGTACACCAAAAAGCAGACTGCTAGAGGCTTGAGAAAGTTTAATTTTGTTTCTACTTGCAATCTCAGCAGCAGCTGCAGAAGTGTATGAATCATAGGTCAAGGGCCATGTGGCCATGTCCAGCTCACAGATACTGGGGAGGGGGGGAAACCTTGGCAAACAACAAGGTCTTCCTTCATAAAGAGTCAGGAGATTTTTCACACACATGCACAGCAGGCAGTGCCTTGGTTTCAGCAGAGGTATGGCCACGCCACTGATTTCAGATCCCAAAGTTCAAGAGTGTTTGGATCCAGAGTTTTAATTCCGCTCTTTATGGATACAGGAGCTATTTGCAAACTATAGATCTGGATTTCAAACACGCCAATGTTCGGGGGTGTTTAGTTTTGGACCCAATCCAAATCTGGTTTCGAAGACCTCATCTAAGAGATTCAATCAAATTTCTAAACTTCATGGAACTCAATTTTTCTCCCTCAAGGCTGATTCTCTGCTGCTGGGATGTGAATCCAGGATTCCAGAGAACTCAGATGTTTCAAGCCGAATGTTTAAACACTAATTCATGACACAGACAACTCCCAGATAGGAACACAAAAGTATTTCACTTCTGCTAGGCAAAAAGTTATCCTTCATCCCAGACTATCAAGGGAACTATCCCCAAGAGCTCAGCTCTGTGATGAGACAATTTAATCGGAAGTCTCATAAATAAGAAATATGGCAAGGAATTAGGGTAGCAAATTTTTGAATGTAAATGTTTGGCTTCAACCACTAAGAATAACACAGATTCATACTCAATTAGAACAAAACCTCGGGATTTATCAGAGTGTCTCATTTTGCTAAATTAATCTGGTTACTATACACAATCCAAATAGGCTGGGATGTCGAAGGGCCATATTTAAAATCGGTTGCAGCCTAGTTGGATTGATTGCTTTTGTCTGATAATGAGACCACTGCTATTCTTGGGACACGAAGCTCTGTTGAAAAATGTGAGATAATAACATGGTGGAGTCTTGATTTTTGGAAGGTGAGCATACATTTTCTCAACTTTAATAAGAGCAATTTGTTTTAAAAAAAGAAAAATGTCTCTGCTGGCTGAAGACCAATAAAACCTTCATTGGGTGAGGCAAGTGATGGATCTAGTTCCTTATTAAGAGTTGCAGTAAAATATATACATAACGGAATGTCTTTTATTAAAATAGCTATAAATACTCTTTGATTTGAGAAAGGTCTTTCAAGTATATATCCTTGATACTGATTTCATAGCATTTGCTATAAGGACTTACATAATTCAGGAAAACGTTGGCGCTATTGGTGGTTTATAATATAACCTGTGCGTGTGTGTGTATAAATACATATACAGATCTCCATAAATGCAATTAGGTATCCAATCCGCAAGATACGCCTCATGAATCCTTTGAAGCCTTAGGCCCCAATCTTGCAAAAAAACTTGCGGATGTGCTTACCTTTAAGCATATTGTTATGATTATTATTTGTATTACTGCAGCGCCTAGGAGCCCTAGCCATGGATCAAGACCTCATTGTGTTACATGCGCTACATTCAATGGAAACACTACGTTAAGCACATGTGCAGGACTTGGGGTTTAGCTTGTAACCCATTCAGGACAAAGATTGTGTCTTAGCCTTCAACTAGAACCCAGGAATCCAATCCACTGGAGTAATCACTAGACAACTTCATCTTTTAGGTTCTTATTGTGCTCACACCAATCTCTTGTACTAGCTTCCCTAATGGGTTTCCATAGGTTTCTATTGACATAAATTTTCCCCATGGCAAGGCACCTTGTAGATGCACTCTAAAGGTGTCTCCCCAGGCTTAATCGAGAGCATTTTCCCAGTGCAATCTCATATCGTTACACCGCTGTCCTTTGCTGCCATGAACTTTAAATTAAAACCCCTGTGGCACTGCACTCTCGCCTCCTACTGGCTTCTCATTGTAAGAGTCTCCACAGGCACTTCCTGGAATCACGCTGAGATCCGTCTGAGAGTCACCCTGTGTCTGGGCCATGACAGAACACTGGTGCTTCAGTAAGGCCCGACCAGGTGCACAGAGAAGCACAGGTGGAATGTTTTGCCCTAAGAACCTGATAGGCTGATCAGCAGTGAAGATGTTGAGCTGTCTCCTCGTTGATTTTGCTTTGCCCTTTGGCTAAGCTCAAATGTAACTTAATAGTTTCTGCTTTTTAGCAGAGGACTCTATCCTTCCCTGGAAAGGAGATGGACTTGATGGTATGCATTTGATTCCTTTCTAGCTACCAAGATCCCTATCATGCACATCATATAATTAACCCTTTCATAGCTGTGGCACTTTCCATCCAAAGGGCTCACAGTGCTTTACGAACATGAATTGACTAAACCTTGCAGCATCCTTGAGAAAAGTAGAATTATCCTAATTTTACAAGTAGGGAACCTGAGATCCAGAGCAGCTCTAGCTCACCCTAGGACCTAACAGCAAGTCAGGAGCAGAACTGGGTCTAGAAATCTCAGGCCCCAATACCTATCCCTGCACCTAAAACATTACTCAGTGCTTCCTTCCGTTTTTTTTTTCAATCCACTACTTTTTTTTTGCCAGGAAATAATATTAAAAGCTACAGCCCCTCTGAATGCAGATGTATCATTTCTGCTTCATTGCCAGGCAATACCAGAAACAAAATTAACTAACCAGTCATATTCCCTGAACGAGGCTAATGCTGTTGAAAATAATAAAGGAAGTAAACCCAGCACAGCCATGTTGTTTTATGACCCATAAAACCACACTTAGCTAAACTTAGATCAGGTGTAAACAGCTGCTGCACCACTGATTTCAGCAGAGTAGGACTCAGTTATCCCAGATCTGTATTTGGCCTGTTTTTTGCAAGGCCCTGATCCCACAGAGATTTATGCACATGTTTGGCTTGGGCATGTGAATAGTCCCATTGATTTCAAAGGAACTTTTCCTGTGTGTAATGTGGAGCATGTGCATAAGGTGGAGCATATGCATAAATCTTTACAAGATCAGGCCCTGAGTTTTTATCACAGCCAGTAATAATGTTCCCTGGGATTAGGCCTGCTGAAATCAATTCTACTTGCATAGTAAAGTATCCACTCATTGTCAGTGAGGCAATGAGAATCTGGCTCGAAGTATTAAAAAGTATGTGACAGGAAGGCAGTGCGGCGTAGTGGTTCCATCACTGGATCAGAATTCAGGAGATTTGGGTTGTAGTCCCAGCTCAGCCACTGGCCTGCTGGATGACCTTGGGTAAGTCACTTTGCCTTTCTGTGCCTCAATTTCCCTATCTATAAAATGGGATATTTTGCTCCTTTGTAAAGTGCTTTGAGATCTATGGATGATCAGAGCTAGATATTATTATTACTAATAATCTGCCACTGAGTTCAAATGCTAAGATCAATTAAAAGACCAGAGGACTAGATTCCAATGTTATTTCAGAGCTACTCAAGGGCTGAGCAATCAGTATTACTGGACATCGAGGGAATACTCCTGAATATTCAAACTACTCAGCCCTTGATTGATTTTGTATATTGAGCACTCAAATGACTTTCAGATCAGGGTAACACTTCTGTTAGATACGAAGGATTTGACCCCTGATGGATTTTGAAGTAAAGGGAACACTTTATGCAAAAATGTTGTAGAGCATTTGTTTTTTAACGGTGTGCTAAGGAAACGAACTTTCCGTTCAAGTCTACATGGAATTAGTATGCTTAGCATAGCCACTTTTCCTAGTCACCAGCCATATTTGCAATATATTTTTCTTTATTAATGAAATGAAGGGCAGTAGCTATATAGGGGCGTGCACGGTACAGTATGTTCTCCTAAGTACATGGAGAACTAATGAGGTAAATCAAAAGCAGCTCTCTTTTTAACAGGGACATTTCGTACAGCTGGCCCTTAATGAAGATGTGGGGTAGTGATCCCCACTGCAGATCAGTAATGCAAACCTCCCTATTGCTCAGGTGTATCATAGGCATAATAAAAAAGGCCCAGATAAGCAACAGCAGTTCAGGGCTGATGGTGATGCCAAGGATCCATATATGAAAGATAATGGGCAGGTCAAGACAATGGACATTTTCCTCCCCTGCTGTATCCCTTTTGCACGCTCCTAAATCAACAGAATTTGAAGCTGCACCCGGGACATGCAGCAGCAGGGACGCCCCCAAAATAGGAGGAGCCCTACACTACAGCTGGCATTCCATGTCATTGGAGTAATGAAGATAGATCCGAAGCCAAGACAGAGTTTTTAAACAGAGATTCACATCACAGCAAAGAGAAAAAATAGGCAAAATGTGATTTCTCCTTTTTATGTGTTGCTCTGAATGCTCAAATGAGCCCATTTTACTTAAACAAACAAAACCATAAAACAAAATACCAGCTCCCCCCAATTTTTTGTGTGTGCTAAAAATGACTCCTTTTTCATTATAACAATGGGATCACTTTGAACAAAAAGGTGGCTCTGGAATTCAAAGTTCAATCTAAGAACTTTCTATTTTTGCAGATTTTCTGTTCATTTAAAAAAAAATTATATAAAAGTGAAATCTATGGATTAGCACAAAATCACCCCAAATAGCATCAAACATTCTGTAAAATTTCATAGAAAACTGTTCACGGCTTTCACACAGAAATATGAATTTTTAACCAAAGCCTCCACAGCTCTTTTGCCTGGGAAAACTGTCTGTGGAATGTAGAGAACTCAAATATAATTCAAATATAAATATCTATAGATGTTAGTTGAGAACATGTCTCTTACACTGGAGAAACAGTATAGGAAAAGTCCATTCATGAGTAACGGTTATTAACCCAGTGTAGACTGAAGGGAAAATTCCCAGTGACCTTGATAACCTGATGCTTTTCAGGTATAGTCAAAGTTTTACACATGTGTATTCATTCATGTTTAGACCAAGCCCCTTATCCCGTGTCCTGTCTAAATATGCAGGTGGTTTAAAGAAATAAGGTCCCAGTCTTACAAAGACTCATGCACATACTTAATTTGATGTGAGCAGTCTGGTTGACTTTAATGGGACTAGTCACACGCTTTAAGTTAAGCATGTGCCTAACTTTTTGCAGGATCAGTGTCTTATTGATTATACTTCAGTGAGACAGAAGAGCAAAGTACAATTCACCAGCATCTATCCTAGTGAGTATCAAATCTTCTGATGCCCCATGCCCTAAGAAAACGTGCTTGAGTTACACTTTTATATTATATTTTATAATTCTATATTTTTTATAAAAGCTGCATTACTTACCTTTGATAGCAAAAACTCCATGACAGAAATCCTTGAAGTTGATTCTTCCCAGGTCATTTGGGTCCAAGTATTTAGCCAATTTTTCCACCTAGAAAAGAATATACAAAGTTTACTATGTGTTGCTTCTATCTTGGTCAAGCTCTTATGGAGAAAACACCGGTTTCAAAAACATCTGCAGTATACATCTGAAATCAACACAAGGCAAAATACTTATCTACGTAGATATAAAACCAAAACTTTGTAACTTTCCACGGCAGAAAATATAAGAGAGATTGTACATGAGAGACCCAAGAACATTAAAAGTGAAAGAAGCTTAATATGACATGAGATTAATTTGTTTAGTGCAGTATTATTTTCTATAATCTCAGTTTCGTGGTTTAGCATTTCTGATGTAAATTATCACCCACCAAAGGGGATCACACGGGGCATATTGCAGTAAATTTGCATTTATATTGAGGGAGATATTTCACATTGAGGAAAAGTTGAAGGATTTTTCAGGAGAGATTTGCAGAAGAAGAGGGAGGGAATTTGGTGAATCTACGCGGTGGATCGAAAGAAGGCACAAAACCAAGAGTGGGAAAAGAAAGCAAAGAAGCAGTTAAGTGGGGGGAGGGGAAGAGAGCAAAGCAGGGGTGTTGGAACAATGTGTATAGTGGGGGTGCTGAGAGCCATTGAACCAAACTATAAACTCTGTATGTGATGGAAACCACTTCCAGCCAGGGGGTGCTGCGCGCCGCTAGTTCCACCCCCTATGGAGCAAAGGCAGAGGCAGTGTTGTCCAGTGGATAGAGCACTGGAGTGGGAGTCAGAGGACTCTTCTATTCTATTCTTGGCTCTGCCACTGACCTGCTTTGTGACTGTAGGCAAAAGTCACTTCACCTCTCTGTGCCTGTTTACCCTTTGCCTGTCTTGTCTATTTAGATTGTAAACTCTTTGGGGCAAGAGCTGTCTCTCACTATGTGCAGGCACATAGTGCCTAATACAATGGGGGTCTGGCTTTGGTCTGATCCTCTAGGTCAGGGGTAGGCAACCTATGGCATGGGTGCCGAAGGCGGCACGCGAGCTGATTTTCAGTGGCACTCACACTGACCAGGTCCTGGCCACCGGTCCAGGGGGCTCTGCATTTTAATTTAATTTTAAATGAAGCTTCTTAAATATTTTAAAAACCTTATTTACTTTACATACAACAATAGTTTCGTTATATATTATAGACTTATAGAAAGAGACCTTCTAAAAACATTAAAATGTATTACTGGCACACGAAACCTTAAATTAGAGTTAATAAATGAAGACTCGGCACACCACGTCTGAAAGGTTGCCGACCCCTGCTCTAGGTGCTACTACAATATAAATATAACCAATTATTACATCAATATATACTATATATTATATTAAGATTTATGATAAGATTGTAAGGAGCAATGAGAGCAGGAATGCAGGATATTACAATATTTGGAAGGACGGAATGCAAGCTTAAACATGCTAGTCTGAACAGCAATCAAAGCCCAGCTGAAAATATACACAGCAAATGAATGAATCCTGGTGGCCCAGTTTCTCAATTTTCTTGTTTCTCATGTGCTAGTGAAACCCTACTGAATGCTTAAAGGCCCTCTAGAGAGTGCACTAATGTCTGACCATGAAACCTCCTCACTTCTATTCTATCCATCCAGTACACCCAGACCATTTGGTTTAGATGGGTTATGATCAATGGGAATATTCTCCATCCTAATGAAAGCCTGGCAGTGCTGCAAAACCAACAGGGTCTCAGCATTTCAGTCCCCTGCTGGGGCTCTCCAGTTTGCCAGTGTATCCGATACACAAAATATGGTTTTTGAAATCATAATGCCGGGGTGCTTATATCACATGCTGTCAGTTTCCAAGGACAATTGGAACAGCAGAGTCAAACATATGGAAGAAGTAGCCTGTGGAAGTGTGCGTATGGGGCAATGTTCTCATGAACCACACATCCAGCTGGGACCCAGATGGAGCAGCCAGAGCCGAAACACCAGCTGACAGCTCGAGATGATTTCTCCACTCAGCATCCTTGTAGTAAATGTGATGGGTTCCTCCAATAAGGTCTTATTTAGAACAATGAAATCTAATTAAGGTGCTTAGATAAGCAATAGGTAAAACTTTGATGAATCGCCCCTTTCCGCTCCCGAGAACTCACTCTTATGCCCTGGCATTCAGTATGCACTTCCAATCAGCCTGAAGACTCAGCAACGGTGCATACAACTGCACCTAGGCCCTGATTCAGTGAAGTGCAAAAGCACTTGTTTAATTTTAAGCAGGTGCCTAAGAACTTTGCTGACTCAGACCCTTACATACTACCCTGAATTGTGCTAAATTTCTTGGGTTGACAGATTAAGTTAGATGTTAGACAGACAGTTAGGTGAACAGGTTTTGTACTGTTTTAAACACACTTGAGTAAAAATGTAGCAATGATAGATGTGTTAGACCTGTTCTGTGTACTATATCTATACAAGCCATACATTCCCAGTTAATTGCATTTAAAGAAACCCTGCAATTATATCAAATATATAAACACCTTTACATGCATTATTTAAAATCTTTAAACCCACTCCCCTCAAAACTATTTATATCTGCTGCGTATTTGCTATAACACTACTTAGCACACATACAATCCCCAGTCGCCAAGTGCTTTACAAAGTATTATCCTCATTCTGTAGATGGTGAACATGAGGCACAGAGAGGTTAAGTGACTTGCCCACAGTTTCACCGCAAATCTGTTGCAGAACGGGGAACAAAAACCAGAACTTCCTGCTGGCTTATGGAGAAAAGGTACATAAGATACTGTGGTGATGCATGCCATAGAATTGCTTATTACTGTATAAAATACTGACTTAATTGGGGTAAGGGTATTTTCCTATGGGTTGGATACATTATTTTGATAAGGTCAAATGGATCAACCATGAATGAATCTGGGAAAACAGCAATGTGGATTTAAGAATCTATTCATGGTGCAAAATGCTTGGTGTTGACTAGGGTAGAATGGAACAATTTGATCCATAGGTTAAATCCTTCCCTTCCCCCTCCCCCTTTTAAAAAAATCACCTGCAGCTCCCCTCATGCAGACATGGCAGGTAAAGAGCTGTAGGATGAATTCTGCAGCATGCGGTGAGTTTAGGGAGAAATCTTACAGAAGTTCTCTTATTGTGAAACCCTTTGCAGAGCTGATAATGATGTGCTGTCAGTCTGATGGCAAAATGCAGCATTTGGCCAGAACCATGAACAGCACACATCAAGGGAGATGCTGTTAGAGGAATTCATCCGTACACAAATCTCTTTGATACACCACTATCTCGATATAACGCGACCCGATATAACACGAATTCGGATCTAACGTGGTAAAGCAGTGCTCCGGGGGGGCGGGGCTGCGCACTCCGGTGGATCAAAGCAAGTTCAATATAACGCGGTTTCACCTATAACACGGTAAGATTTTTTTGGCTCCCGAGGACAGCGTTATATCGAGGTAGAGGTGTATTACATCACAGGAGGCAGAGTAGTCTTGTGGTTACAGCTGCTCTCTGGGATTCAGGACTCCTGGATGATCTCTATGTAACCTCACTAACCTTTTCATGCCTCAGTTTACCCCCCTGTAAAATGGGGATACATAATAATAATCTCCTACCTCAATGGGATGGTGCAGGGATTAACTAACTGAGGTGTATGAACTGCTCTGAGATTACCAGATAAAAAGTGCTATAGAAAAACAAAGATTGCATGGGCTAATGGACAGGCTGCCCAACTGGCACTCAGAAGACCTGGGCTCTATTTCCAGCTCTGACTTGCTGTGTGAACTCATTTACTCTCCCTGTGCCTTGGTTTCCCTATCAAATGGAAATCGTAATGATACATACACACTTTGAGATCAAGGGATAGAAAACACAATCCAAGAGCTAAGTAATAGTAGCATTCAGAAAGCAAATACAGGTCTGTCGCATTTTAGGCGCATTTAACATGTGCGATTTCAGCTTTACACGGTCGGCAAAAACAAAAAACAAAAACAAAAAAGAAAAATAACAATTTAAATACAGTTTCTGTAGTGCGGGCGATTCCGCCCGCCATTACACTCCATGTAATTTTGACTATTTCGCTTTAGGCGCTGACTGCGGAACGTAACCCCAGCGTAAGATGAGACAGACCTGTAATGAAACAAAGAGCAATAAGGTAAAAACGAAGTCAAAATGAATGTTACTTACAAACAAGGCCCAATAGGAAACTCCAAGGAACCCAAATAAATGCTTGGAAGTGAACTTTCCCGGTGACCTAATTTCTCTGTATTCTGATTGCGTATGCTAGTGAATTATGGGGACAGAGCGACCAATGCAGTAACTCTCCAGTGTGTGGGGGATGGCAGTAAATTGAGGTGAAAAACAGCATTCCTTCCCAACTTCTGCTTGAGTGGTTTTACTCAAACCCCTGATGTGTGACTTTGATTTCTCTTCAGATACAGATTTCAGGTATCATCCATTCCCACCTGTGATCTCTCTCCTCATGTTTTATTCTGGACCGTTGAAAGATATGACTCACGTTGTACATTCTAAGCGCTGTGGGACCTCTTCCCCCCCCGGAACTGCTGGTTAATACATAGCTGGCTGCTCAGATTATATATCCATTCAAGTCAAAGAACAAATCCTGTGTGGCTGGCCCAGGATGTACAGTGGCTCTAGCTAGGGATGGTTTGCGTGTAGTTGTTCATGGAAATCACATACCATACGTGCATGAAATACAGCTCTTGGTGCATGAGCCACATAAATAAGAGCTCAAATAGAATCCGTGCACAACATAATAAGAGGCAATATTTTGTTCAACCTCCTATGGCTACATACTGTCAAGCTGGAGACACATCCGTCCCTCTGTAATTGGCATCACGCACACATCTCTGATCTAACAAGCTTGTCACAGATCAGCTTGTTGAAGGAAGCCATGTGCATTATGCTGACATAAATCAGATCAGATTTACTGCTGAATGGCATGAAGCTGCCTGATACGACGGAATGTTACGTCCCCAAACCGACATAATTTACAGCTTTGGCGTGCCTCCTTCACAGCCAGTGAGGCTAAGTATTATCTATGAAAGGAAGAGGGGGCACCATGAGGAATGCAAGCAATAGAATGCCTTTACATTACCAGGTACTTTGGTAGCATAGATCCAGCAAGATATAAACCCATCATGCACCCGCACGCAAAGGAAATAGAATGCTACACACTGCAGGCCTGACCAGCAGGATAGTCAATGTACAATTGTGTATATAGCACTGTGGCAAGAGGTAGATGCAGATAAAGAGTAAAATTTTCAAAAGCACTGCACTGACTTAGGAGCATACGTCTCATTTCCAAAAGAGGCTTGGGGACTTCGGTACTTTTAAACATTTTATCCTTTATCTTAATCTCTGATGGCAAGAAGGGTCTTTTGCTTGAGGCAAAGGATGGGAGTCAGCAGATCTGGGCTCTGTTATGCCACAGATGTCCTGCGTGACCATGGGCAAGTTATCTAGTCTCTTTAGTGAATGGCCTAGATTCCAACCAATTAAATAGCAGGAAAGCTGCAAACCCCTTCTTCTCCTTTCTTCACCCAGCATGGGATAATAATAATATAAAAAAAATAATATATGGAGATATACCTATCTCCTAGAACTGGAAGGGACCCCAAAAGGTCATTGAGTCCAGCCCCCTGCCTTCACTAGCAGGACCAAGTACTGATTTTTGCCCCAGATCCCTAAGTGGCCCCCTCAAGGATTGAACTCACAACCCTGGGTTTAGCAGGCCAATGCTCAAACCACTGAGCTAGCCCTCCCCCTCATGGTGGCTTCCAGCTAGCTGAGAAATTTTGCTCCATGTCTAAAACATCTTAAAACATGGATGTGTTTTAGAGGTTGGGCAGGCAGAAGTTTGAATGTGTGGGGTGTCACTCAAAGTACAAAGTTCATGTGAATGTACAATCCCCTGTGAAGATGACTTCAGAGGGCTGCCCTTGCTGATGGCCTGTGCCAAATTAGCACATTCTGTTTCAGCACCATTCCATTTTCAGTGGAGTGATGGAGAAGCTAGCATTTATGAACCAGTGAGCCTCCCAAAGACAGCGGAGACTCCTTCAAGAGCAAAGATAGCCCCGGGGCATGCCATTATCATACTATCTATACTCTGGACTCAGAGAACAGCCTTTTCATTGCTCCACCAGTTTGCTGAGACTTGTCAGCTATGACTGCATCCCTATCAATGAGTATCTCAAGAGAAGTCTTGGAAACTTTTACCTCGTGCTTCCCATATCATTTCTACTAATGCATGTTCCATTGCTCAGATCCACTCCAGCCCGTAGGCCAGATCCTCAGCTGGTGTCAGTCAGTGCAGCACCACTGCAGTGCACTATTCCAACCCCTACATGGTCAGAACTCACAAGTCAGGTCCCCCAGAATAAGGAGATTGTTTTTGAGAACTCTCGTGATTTTTAAGCCAATCAATTTTGAGGGTTTTTTTGGGGTTGTTTTTTTTATAACATCTGGATTTTGGTTTATGTTTTCACACTTTCTCCCACAATCACGAGGGCTAAAAACATTTTTTAATGAAAGCCAAGATTTGCACAAAGCAATGAGACTCCGGGAGTGAGCCTTTAAGAAAATGACCAAATACTGTGAGATTCACAATAAAATCACTAGAGCTGGCAACACTGGAAGTCAACGTAGCTATGCTGATTTACACCAGCTAAGGATCTGACCCTATAGCCACAAAACATATGCCTACTTTCAACAGAAATACAGCTTTAATAAAGTAGGAGACTGGTTAGAATTCCATCCTGAGACTTATTAAATACAAACTACCATCAACAGAAGAAAACAACTGGGTCACGGTCAGAGAATGTCATAGACGTTACAGAAAATGGAGCATCAAACCTATTTTTCAGGCCCTGTTTCTGGATATATTTAAAGCGATGTAATCAGACGCAACCAGGCCATCAGGGGCCATGGCATCAAGATTCTAAATAGATGCAATGCCTCCTGTTCAATGAAGTAGTACAAATCTGCGGTTGGATCCTCAGCTGGTGTCAATCAGCATAGCTCCATTGACTTCAAGGGAATTACACTGATGTACATCCACTGAGCATCTGGCCTGATGCGTACAGGAGATAAATATCTAGTCAGACATTAGGCTTTAAGGTTATAAGACTGGTGCATGGCTTTCCCTGACAAACAGCAAACCCACAGCATTGCAATATAAGTAACCACTATTTCAAATGCTCACAGGGTCAGCTAGGCAAATTCCATTTCCTTTTGGGTGTCTTGCTAAAAGGCAGGAAATTGTGTTCTTGGTTTTAACTTACCAATTCCTGCAACCAGCTGGGATGCTTGTGCCCAGTTTAATAATAATACAATAATAACAATAATCTGATTGTGGTCCCTGAATAACACTAGCACCATATGTTTATTCCTGAAAGCCTCTCAATGATCCAATGGTTTTAATTGCCACTCTGTTGACAGCATCTAATTACATTTCTGAATCAAATCACGTATGAATGTGTTAAGCCCAGGTGTGTGCATTGTGACTGGCTACAAAAGTGCACTTACTATGAAGCAAAGCTTTAACAGGAAATGAAATTATCCCCAAGCAAATCGTTTCAGTCTCCAGGTCCACGTTGTATTTAAAGTTCACAGATTTTTATTTAGATTTTATTTATAAAGCAAGTAAACTTACAAAATAGAGAGAAACAAATTGACACATACGAGTCACATCAAGAACTTTAACTGCCCTGGACTAGGTCCTCAGCTGGTGTAAAGCAATAGAGATCCAAATGAAGTCAATGGAGCTGTGTTAATTTAGATCTGCTGAGGCTACATTTGTGTATGCAGTTATAATAAAATCTTGGCATAAATACACACAGACATGTCTGATGTACCTAGGTATCCATCTACTTGAACACATCCTCCAGACAGAAAGAAGTTTTGAATCTCTAGGGCTGTCATACAGCATTTTTCTCCACATTAATTCACATAATTCCACCCTCCCTTTCCAAGATCTGGTTTTCAGTTGATGGTTGAGGACGGGAGGATGTTGTTCCACTTATGGCTCCAGTTCTCCTGAATATGAGACAAATTTATTTTTCACTTCTCCCATTTTTTTCATTTTAACATAACAGTTTTTGGAGGGACCAGAAGGATTTACCCATGGCCAGTGTAGGTATCTCAATGTACCAACCCAGTCACATAGCTCAGTTCTAGCCACCTTTCTGCTCCAGGAGGTGGTACAATTCCAAGAATGCCATCATGATACCAGTCAACTCTGTGTTCTTGGGGAACCAGGGTGCAGTATCCAGCCTGACTCACGAAAGACCTCCCCACCCCCCAGCCTCTGCTTAAACCAAAACCCATCAGAGGAAAAAACTTGCAGAGAGCAGTGAAGGGCATTGGGAGACACACCTAGGCCCCTCCTGACAAGGGTGACAAGATTAAGACATCTCCATTAGCATACAGAATGGGAAGCAGAGACAACTCCCCTAGCCTCATCTGCATGAAAGATGGGACAGGGAGACATCTCAATTTGCATTCAGAATGGAGAACAGAGAACCGCACTGAACTCTGGGACCAGAAAAAGCTGGGAAGCACTGCATTATGGGAATCTCTGCTCCAGATGCTAATGAACCTATGCCTGCACACACCCAGCTCAGCAATTATCAGACCAATTCTAGCAATGAGTCCTTGATTGATATCCAAAATACTGAAGCAGCCTAGTTGCATTGTGAGCTCCCTGGAAGAAAACACCACCCACAGCCAAGAATGATCAGCTCCTATTGTCTAGCCTAAAGAAAACCCTTGAGTCATCAGCTTACCTATAAACAAATCTAGTGTTCTCCCTTGAACCATTGTATTTTCTTTACAAAAATCCCTACTCACCCTCTAGTCAGGGTTCTGATGCTTAGATCCAAACTATGCGTCAGTTCCACTGGGACTCCATCTTCTCCTGACTGATCGTGCTGGGGGCTCTGCCTGTCTCCAGCACTCAGGACCCTCAGCTACCACCATCATCTGGGAACCCCAACCAGTTCAAGCTTCAGGAAGCGGTGAGATCCCCTTCTCTTTCTCTCTCTCTGTTTTCCTTTCTACCTTAGGTATTAACCTTTAATAATGTATGTTATGTTGGTTTAGCCCTCCTTGTGTAGTTATCACTCTTTTTCAATAAATAACTTTTATGGTTAAGTTGGTTGCTTCTCTCTCTCTTGCTGAACTTTACTCTTCTGTGTTTTTAGCTTCCCGCATTTACTCTACAGCAACGCTTCTTTTACCTAAGCTAAAGATCCCTGCAGCGCCCAAAATACTGTGGGGTTTGCTCATCAAGTAGGTTACTGCCAGTACAATTGTGTTGGGGGAGTGGGGATAGGGACGTGCTGAATCTGGGACGCATAAGGGTAACAGCTTGAAAGTGCTGCTTGACCCAGTCCATGGAGCCCAGGGGCATATAAGGAGAGGCAGCTTGAAAGTGCTGCTTCATCCATCCGAGTGAGTCCAGAGACATATAAGGGGTCAGCTTGACAGTGCTGATTGACCCAGTCCGCTCAGACCTGCTCTGTTAATGTGTGTGTGTGTGTGTTCATCCGGTTCTGGGGCTGGAGAAACCCAGCCCTAGGGAACCTAGGTCCTGCAGGATAGCTCCATTGGGAGGGGAGTTGCAGAAGGGAGAAGTAGAACTCCATATGAAAACACACGTGACACAAGCAGCACATTGATAGAATTACAGAATCCCCTCCCCAGAAGAGTAACCCGAATAAATGAGCATACCCCAAAGTAACGGGCAAATCTGGTAACAATCAAAGCACCAGCCAATCAACATTCCCATTGCTGCAATTTCCACAAGCAGGGTTTTGATGGAGAAAAGTGTCAGACATCCCATGAAATTCACTGGGAACTTTGCTTATTATGTGGAAGGCTTTCAGATACTTCGGTGACAGGTGGCAGTACAAAACCCTAAGATAGACAGATAGCATCACTCTTGTAAGTGCCAATCTCAAAGATACAGTGGGACAGGTGGAAAGACACCCACTCTGCTGGGGCTCATCGGCATGCCTGCTGTGTTTAGTGCCCTGATCCACCACTGTGTTACTCCAGTTTGACACCAGACCAATTCCAACTGATTGGAATGAAATTACACCAGCAAAAAATCAGGCTAACCCAAAGGCAGATCTGACCCCTGGAATGTAAAACAGGAGAGTTTGTGGTAGGAAGGACTTTTGTACAGAGCTGTGGCTGTGAAATCCCACTTGTCCTGGGATTTCCTCACCGGGGTGAACTCTACTGGACATTAGGACATGTGGAATTTCAGGGCATTTATACTGTGCAGTGCAATGCTCGTCCTAGACTGTTGTAATTCACTGTATTTTTCCCCTAGCTTCACCAACAGCTAACTCTGTAGCCTAACGGGTTTGTTTTTATGGTACATTCAGGGTCTGTCATATTGAGGAAGATGCCCATTGGAACCTGATTTATAATGTCCCCTTTTCTCCTTCTCTGTACTGAGCATAGGTGGTTCTCTGCTTATGGAACGTTCCGGAACATATTTCTATACTGAACTCAGAGAAAAAAGAGAGGATGGGTGGGATTAAAGGTGCATTGGGCTAGTAAGGGAATGCAAATTCCATGTGGCCAAACGCAGCTCTCACTTACGTTGGTGTTAAATCCAGAGCAATGCCATTGACTTCCATAAGCTACTCTGAAATTACACTGACTGGTGTAACTGAGCACAACTGGGCATTTCCTTCTGCAGTGACCACATGAAAATCGAAAAGTGACAACATGTGCCTAACCCTCACCTAACATAAGGATGATCTTATAGAAAAGGCTCTGACCTGGGACACGGGGGATCTGGTTCAATTCCTGATCCTAACAACCCTCCCCCGCCCCATGTGACCTTGGACAAGTCAGTTCATCTCTCTCTGCCTCAGTCCCCCAACGATAAAATAGGGATAATGCCACACTTCTGTTTCCCCACCGTTTCTCTATGGGGTCTATTTAGATTAGAAGCTCTTTGGTGCAGAGTTTTTAGAGTGCCTTGCACAGTTGGGACCTCTAGGTGCTGCTGCATAATACACTCATGGATGGATGATTGAGGGCGGGAGGGGCTCAGTGAGCATTAGTTTTTAATGAAAACAATTCATATTCCTATTACTTTCAGACTGAAAAAAGGAAGGTGTTACTGAGATTGTAGCTGAACAGCCAGCCAGTAGCATCAAAATGAACTGTGCTACCAAAGCTAACCCAACTCCTCTCTGCTGTGTACATCAACCGTGTTAAACCTTCTCCTGCCTAGCTTTGTAGAGAAACAGTCTCCTATCCCCTTTCTCCTCTGAGAGCACACTGCCAGCAATTAATCAGTCTCTCTGGAACGGCAAAAGGCTGTTGAGGCTACAATAATTATTTATTACCCTTGAAAAGGTTAAGGACCTGTCAGTCCAATAACCAGGCTGCATAACATTGTATCCTTTTTGTTCCCCACCACACCATCTATTCGGAGACAGTGTTATGCTATCAAATAAAAAGGCAGAAGCCTTTCAGTGTCATTAACCAAGTGAGTGAAGCAGCCTGTTCATGCATGAGTGAAATGAGCAGACTGTGCTGGCCCTGGACCCAGAGTTGGTGGGTGAAAGCTTTCCCTGTACCCTGGCATCTCTGGGCAATACTGAGTTAAGCCTCCTGCACCAGCCCCCTGGCAGGGACACATTGGCACTGAAAAAGCTGAGTCAAGCCCTTGTTGAATCAATGGGATGTTGATTCTTGTGGGTCATTAAGCAATTATGCTAAGGAGGCATCATTAAACATGTTAAATTTTTTATTCAGTGTCAGGATAAAAGTCAGTATAATGAGAGAAGTGGTAACACTTTGCTCTCCTAGAGGGCCTTCCATCCAGGGTGGACAGGGTCACTCTACAAGTACCCAAGACACATCTCAAAGCTCTTTATAAACATTAATGTGAAGTCATATCATCCCCATTTTACAGCTGGGAAAACTGAGGCAAAGAAAGATCAAAGGTCTTATCAACCTCCCCCAGAAAGTCTGTGGCAGAGGCGGGAAGAAAACTCATTTCTCCCAGTCCAATTCCTTAAACACAAGATCTTCTACAAAGCCACCATGGAGATAAAGACTCACCTTGCTAGTTGAGGATCTGGCCCAGAAACTGTAGGCTACCTATATGGAACAGACAGATTCCATAGATGCCATTTTGTATGTCTTTGTTAAAGGTGAGACCTTTGTCTAGCTCTATATAGATTACCTAAAATAGATGCATAAGAGAACAAAAAGTTCATCCCTTTTCAAGAAGTCTCTATGACGTCGGTGGCATTTTTTCCTGCTTTGCTAGAAAAACCTATTTGAAAAAGTTAAAATGACTAGGGCTAGTCCAAAACCAAAATGGCTTCTGCCTTCCCAATTTTTTGAGGCTACCTTGAATTGCAATACAAGGTCTAGTGGTTCTGAAGACAGCCTGAGAATTCGGGGTGACTTAACAGGACACTTTGCCGCTGATGCAAAGGAACAAGGGAGAACAATTTTAACCACACTTAGAAGTGGCCAAAATGTTTATTAGGTTTAAGAACAATGTAAATACTCGGGTGAAATCCTGCTCCCACTGACGTCATTGGGAGTTTCTCCACTCAATTCAGTGGGGCCAGGATTTCACCCAGGCTTTTCTGCAAAGGCTGCCAACAGGTTCCAACTATGGTGGAGGGGTTGGAATGTGGACACTGGAACGAAACAACTCAATCCACATAAGCCATCAGCCTTCTGATGGAAACAACTGTTGGTCAGTATCAACATGGGCAGCAACCTCGAGGCAAAAGGCTCCAAATGTCGAGTCTTTTGACTCATCCATTCCCCACTCTGTTATTTGCTACTGCTTTCTATATGTGGGGGGATTTAGTTAGGAGATTTCTCATACATTAAATCCATATGCAGGGCTGGATTGTGAAGCCTGTACTAACAATAGTGACTTTTCCCCACTACAGTGAATAAGGGGTGGAGAATTGGTTGGGAATAAGGGGTTGAGAATTCTTGGCTTTAGTCTCATACATTTAAAGGCAAGAAGGAACCATTGTGATGATCTAGTCTGATCTCCTGCATAGCACAAGCCGGAGAACTTTATTCACTGATTCCCGCATCAACCTCAGTTTGACCCAGAGCATTATGTTCTATAACAGGGGTAGGCAACCTATGGCATGCGTGCCAAAGGCGGCACGCGAGCTGATTTTCAATGGCACTCACACTGCCTGGGTCTTGGCCACCGGTCCTGGGGGCTCTGCATTTTAATTTAATTTTAAACGAAGCTTCTTAAACATTTTAAAAACCTTATTTACTTTACATACAACAATAGTTTAGTTATATATTATAGACTTATAGAAAGAGACCGTCTAAAAATGTTAAAATGTATTACTGGCACGCGAAACCTTAAATTAGAGTGAATAAATGAAGACTCGGCACACCACTTCTGAAAGGTTGCCGACCCCTGTTCTATAAAGAGATCCAGACTCATTGTAGGTTGCACTAGTTGTGTTACTAATCTCTGCTCAGTAACATACCTCACTGTATGTGTTGTTTTTCATCACAGAACCCTCTCCTATCCACTGAGTTTGGATGTGTTTTTTTTTCCTTCTTCTTTTCTTTCGTTACAGCCTTTCCGTTGCTGTAAGTACCCCTCCGCATGCTTCCATGCTGCTCTTACATTTCAGAACGCAGCATGTGGCAAATGTCACTTTGTGTCTATAGAGCCGTCAGTCTCGCTAAGATAGCCAACACACACTACTTTATTGTGTAAGGTGAAATGTTATTACAACCGAGTACAAAATTTGTATTGGGAGGATAATCACCCATCCACCCAAGTAAGTGAAGCACTAAGGAAAGAACTTTCATTTTCTCCAGTTGTTTCAAAGTGGAAAAGATTGATGTCCTCTGTCTGAGAACATGGGCCTCTACTGTAGGGTTTATTAGCCAGATAGATCCTTGCAGCTCGTGGACTAGCCTGGACTACAAAACCTGGGGCTGAATTTTTCTGCTCTCTTCCTTCTCTTTCTGGTGCTAGACTGGTGAGCGTGCGCCCAATTCACAGAACATACAAGTCTGTTGCAGCCCCAGCAAGAGGGGGCTTGCTCTTTAGCACAAACCATGCCAGCTCATGTTTTTAGCTCTGGAGATCCTCAGTTCAATCCCCAATGTCAGCCAAGATGGTGGCTGTAACACTAGCACTTAACCTTGACCTGCAGGGGGAGGCAGGATGTTAATACAAATAGACAGATGTTCTGGAGTTGTGCAGCTCTTGCTAGCAAGCATCATGGCCTAGGACATTGATTTAACAAAACCTCCTCCCCCACCGTCAAAGCCAAGCCCTGATCGGTGTTGACATTGCAGTAAGCAGGCTCTTTGCTGGGTCTGTTGCAGAACTGAGGGGCTCAGTTCCTGTTCTTCAGGAGGGAGCCACAGAGCTGGTTCTCCCACAGATCAGCTCCCTGCCTCTCCGAGATATACGATACAGAGCCTCACCCTCCCATGGCTTGGGCGACAGCGATTATTGCTGATCTAAAGAGTGAATGGCACCCCTGCACAACTCCTGCTAGGGGGAAAGAGGGGAGGCTGAGAGTCCTTAAGCACATATTTATACTGGGGGGAGGTATGAGGGACTCTCCCTCCTCTCCCTCCCCCACTTCAGCTGTCCTGACGATGGGTGGGTTCTTTACCCCCAGGGCCCAGTTGCATCTCACAGGCTGGCTAACAGGCATGCTTCAGAGCTATCTATTAGCCAAGAGCTCTCTCTGCCTCCCTCCCCTGCCACGGTCCATTCAGTCTCCCTGTCTGTCAGCGAGCAGGGCAGGCACTCACTGGGCCGTCAGAGAAGTTCCCCCTGAGCTCACACCATCCCCAGTCCCGGGGCTGCCACACACAGCAGCTGAGGCAGACTCCAAGTCCCACCCTGAGGATGGGCAGCCACATAGGCACAACATAGCTGCCACTAACGGTAGGCCCCTGTGATGAGAATATAACCCCCACACTGGGATACACGGGGTTAAGAAGCAGATCCGGGTCCAGGGGATGCCACACCTGCAGCACCTACTCCAGCTGGAGAAGGAGCTTAAAAGAGAGCCAGACAGGATAGGAGGACAGACCTGTCTTAAGAGCTCCCGAGCAAGGGCACAGCAGAAGTCCTTACTGCAAGGAAGGGGCTTGCAAGAGACAGCTACACAGGCCCTAGATGAAGGAGCAGGGAGGAGACCCTCGTGAGAGATAGCGGGGAGCTCTCTCTCTTGGGACCACCGTCAGGGGGCGCTAGAGACAGAGGGAGAGTTGTGACACACGTACCTAACCACTACACAATACCGCTGGTAAATGCTACCTGTCACAGCCCCACTCTGATTGGCCTCTGCAGCAGTGAAGCCCAGACTGAGCACAGAGGGCTCCATGAATGAGCCTGTGGCAAGGTCTGGCCCTAAACCAGACTCCCCACCAGAGTTCCTAAATCTGATCTGAGGGAACCTGTGACTAACCGGAACCCAGACAGCATTAGAAACACAGCAGGTCACTGATCAAAGGCAGATTCCAGCGTGTATGGGGAGGAGGGAATTAATCACAATCTGCTGCTCTGCCTGGGAATCCAAGAGGAATGTGTTTGTTCCTCCATCCTCAGGGGATAGTTCACTTTCTGGCACACGGCTGCAGTCTCAGGGGCAGCAGAGCCTTAAAGCCCAGCTATGAGTTATCAGTGTGGCCAGGCGTTGGAACGATCTTCTTATTAATAGCAGGCAGTGGAGCATTTTATTAGCCAGCTGGGGAGCCTGTGACTGAGCTGCATGGATCTCAGGCCGTGGAGGTGGCCACCAAACACAGACTGCTAAATAAGGGCCAGATCACGGGCTTCTGATTTCCACTGCAGAGCATGTACCCAAGTAAACTCAGTGAAGTCAATGGAACTACTCCTGGGAGCAACTGCTCACCCATACGAGGAAAGTGTTCACTATCTGCCCCCAGATAAATCAATAAACATTACTTGCATTGTGGTCACACCTAGAGATGCCCGCCTTTTTGTTATGAGTTTGTGCAGTGCCTACCGCAAAGAAGGCTGCTGCCCTGACTAACTTGATTAGTAGCTCCTCCAGGTACAACTCAAGCTGATGGACCTGCTCTCTTAGTCCACTATCTCCTCTTGTTGTTGTCATGTCCCTCTGACAGCCCCTGTTTTACGTTCCTCAGAGCAGAGCAGAGCAGAGCAGAGCTACAGTGGGGAGAGGACCTCAGTTCTGGAACTTGCTCTCGCCTGTGGCTTCAGAGCCTGCCTTTTGAGATGTTTATGAAGTAACACCCTTGTTCCCTCTGGCTGTCTCTTCTCACAGCCTTAGGGCCTGGACGTATTTGTCCCGGCAGCGGTTGGGACGGTAC
The DNA here is from genome assembly GCA_003942145.1 of Platysternon megacephalum. Classification (NCBI taxonomy): domain Eukaryota; kingdom Metazoa; phylum Chordata; order Testudines; family Platysternidae; genus Platysternon; species Platysternon megacephalum. The sequence continues at coordinate 98,917 of QXTE01000154.1, read as the reverse complement.
CATTTATCTGATCGTTGGCTGTACAAAAAGATAGGTCGTCACTTTGAAATTGAAAGCACAGAGCGGTTCAATTACCAGCTTAAGCCACACACAGCGTCTACTGCCCAGCCACAAGACCATCCTTCTGTATCCGCTTCCTGTTTATCTCCCAAGTCAGATTTGCACATTTTAAATCACCAAATAGGATTTTCTCTGGTCAACACTGCACAACCAATACAGCCCGGTGCAAAGGAAAACGATACGCTATCTTGCAGGCAGCAAAATCACCAGTGAGGCTCAGATCCCTGAGCTGTTGTTGCTGCTGGTTGTTGTGAAGGTGGACAGTAGGAAGCAGAAAGGACATAGCTTGGTTTCCAGACGCCAGACGCTGGGCTGGTGGCAATCAGAAAAGTCTCCTTTGAGGCATGTGTAAAACTGATCCTATTTGAAATGGGAAACACTGAAGGTGCCTTTTGAACAGTCCCTGTCCTGATCATAAGAGCCCTGGAACAAGGTAGGGCTTCTCCCCAGCTTGCAAAGGATCCACGACCAGGCCCACAGTCTTTTAGGCAGTTTTATTTCTCAAACATAGGCAAAACATACACCACCACCCCCTCCCCGCCGCAGTTCTTAACTCCCCCTGGGCCATAACTTCCAGGGCTTTTTTCCCCCTTTGCATCTCAGGCTCTCACTGCCTTTCCTCCCAGGGGATTCTAGTCCTTCTTCCTGGCTTGGCTTGTCAAGTCTCCCTCACCGGGTCTCATTTTCTTTCCCTGACCCTGACCCTCTTTTTAAGCCTAATATGGGTCAGCTGATGTGGCACAAGTGCACTGGCCCTGCTCCCCCTTAAAGGGCCAGTGTCACCCTGTGACATACCCTTATAGCCTCACTTGCCCTTCCACTAGAACAGGGGTAGGCAACCTATGGCACGCGAGCTGATTTTCAGTGGCACTCACACTGCCTGGGTCTTGGCCACCGGTCCGGGGGGCTCTGCATTTTAATTTAATTTAAAATGAAGCTTCTTAAACATTTTTAAAACCTTATTTACTTTACATATAACAATAGTTTAGTTATATATTATAGGCTTATAGAAACAGACCTTCTAAAAATGTTAAAATGTATGACTGGCACACGAAACCTTAAATTAGAGTCACTAAATGAAGACTCGGCTCACTACTTCTGAAAGGTTGCCGACCCCTGCACTAGAATGATCTAAAGAGAATTCTTGACCTCCTTTAATTTAATGAAAAAATATCACCATCGGATATTGACCCACCGAGGTTACAGTGTTTAATTCAGCGAGGATTTTCTGACTGAGGCCCTGATCCTGCAATTGTCTCCAGGCAAACAAACTCCCAGAGCCCCACGGACCGCAAATGATCGTCTTAAAAACAGGGCCTGGGAGGTTTTGTTAAGAAGAAGGTCTGTTAGATTTGGCAGCAACTGATTTGACTTCCATCAGCGAAGTTCCTTGCAGGCTCAGGAACCCATCTGCTCACCGGCAGTTGTAGGATCTGGGCTGTAGTCACAAGATGCTACCCGAAATAAGTCATTATAACCTTGGCAATGTCACCATCTATGCCGCAGGCATCTGTGAATGTGTCTCACTCCTATAATGTTGACTGAGAACACTTATGAGCCACAAGAAAGGAAAACAAACCTTCCCACTAAAGGTCAAGCTATCCTGCAGGTGATTCCATGAACATGCGGACAGGATCAACCTGCATCTGGAGTATTTGTGACCAAGTCTAAAAATGCTGTGAAATGAGATTAAATATGTAAATACTGTGGGATGGAGTTAGAAAGGTTCTTGCATTATGTATAAAAGGGAACTGCAGAATTATGTTCTCTTAAATTTGAACAGACTGGCCTTTTTCTCTCTTGGTGCAAAGCCCATAGATTACTTAAAACATTAGCTGTTTGAAATGCAGTAACAAAATTCAGATGAGATTAGAATCCAGGCTGTGCAAAGCCAGATAAAATGGTTGCTTAGACATAATTTGTGTCTATAAATTATCTGATTAAATTAGAATATCTTGTACCTTTCACTTTTTCCCCCTCCTTTAAAAGCCACAAGGCAGGAAAATCAAATGCACTGTTGATTATGATTTTGCTACCTGAAAATAACCTTGTTCTCTAGAGTTTGTCTACCTAAAGCAGTGGAGCTGTCAGCTAACATTCTGTCTACAGAAGCTCTACCGTTGTTTTGCTATAGGGATCCTGCCAGGTTGTATTTTTTAACTCATTTTCTCTAACTTCCTCCAACTTTTTCCTCTAAACTAAACACTCACGAATATTTCACCCAAGGCCAGTTCAAGACAATCAGGGGTTTCTACCAAGCTGTTTGGCTGCAAGGCCCAAGATTCAGTGTGTGACCTCTGGTTCCCCACCACCACTCTCCACAATCCTCTCCCAGTCTTGGGAAGAAGAGTTTGAGGGGTGACAGCGTGTGTGCATATGATCATATGGTGAACACGGAGCGCATATCTTTGGAGAACATTAAGGAAGAATAGACGGAAGGTTTCCAAGAGAAGGGAAAACTGGTGACATGCCCCAATCACAACTGAAAGAAAAAGAATAAATGATCTAAAGCACAAGCTATGGAAATCGGGGGAACAAGTGGAGCACTAGGTCTCAACACAGGTGCCTGTGAAGAGGTATAGGATGCCCGGATGATATAACCAGGCCCCCAGATCTTCACTGCATGTGTGCACTTGCAATGCCACATTGTGTATGGCATCATAAGGCCTGGGCACACTTCCACATCCCAGCAATAAACGCCAGGGACGCCACTGGAATCTCCAATATCCACTTGCACCCTTGAGAGCCGGAGGCGGCCAACATGTAGGAATCAGGATGAATCTGCAGGTGAGGCCTTGACATTTTGCCCACATTGGAAACTGTGTACTGTAAATGATGTGATTTTTGTCACTACAAACTGTATCATGAATTTGTCACCTGCTAAGGTCAGGCATATAGCACCACTGATAACTAGCAGGTTACTTTGAATTTCAAATTCAAGCATCGGTATTCTCTCGGAGCTGTCGCAGCAGGCTTTACACATCAAAGTTGGCTTGTTTGTAGGAGCTCTGTGACTGAAAACTACTATGTTAATTTCAACCTTAATGGGACACTGTGACACTACACCCCCATATTCTTCATAGAGATATTGCTATGAGATGAGTATGGCATAATTATGATGTATTTTGTGCAAGATAAGGCATGTGAGATATCACTGGAAAGGTTATGATTTACTGAATATGATGATCATATTTGTAATGCATGTATAATTTTTGTATCTGAAGTTAGGAATATTGACTATGTATCAATTACAAGTGTGTTTACACCTGGGGAACGCCCACCAGACAGAATGCAATCAATCTAGATGGCTCGCTGTGAGGAAGAGACAGAGAGAACAATAGGTCTCAGAAGATGTTTATCACCCACAGAGAAGTCTTCCTGGGGACGCTGCAAACAACCTCTGAGTTATGGCTACAGAGCCATATGACTAAGTCACCTGGTACTGGACTCCATCTGGGAATACCAGTGTTTTTCCACTGACTGGCGTGGGAACTAAGTTTGGAAACAAAAGGTTCCCACCATATGCAAAAGCTATTTAAGGGAGGGGAGTGACATCTTCTTCACTGGATCCCCGCTGTAAGCAGCTAAGAAACAAAGACTGAACGAGGGGAGAAAGACTGAGCCCAGGCTGGAAGGGTGTCTAGCCTGTGAATGAAATAGCTGAAGTTTTAAGCTGCAGGCAAGTGCAGCTGGCCTTCAAGAATCTCTGCAATCTGCCTAAGACAACATTTAGGGTGAGAAATTACTACTTGTAACCAGTTTCTTTAGTATCTTAAGCTTAGACTGCATGTTTGTTTTATTTGCTTGGTAATCTGCTTTGATCTGTTTGCTATCCCTTATAATAACTTAAAATCTATCTTTTGTAGTTAATAAACTTGGTTTTGTTTGGTGTAAAACCCAGCGTGCAGAATTCATAACTGGGGGGCAAAAAGCTGTTGCATCTCTCTCTCCACATTGAGGGAGGGAACATATTTAATGAGCTTACGCTGTAGAATTCTCTGTGCAGCGCAAGACAGTACAATTTTGGGTTTATCCTCTGGAGGGGGGTATGCACTTTGAATACTGGGCAATTCCTTAGTTGAATCTTCCCATACAGAGCTGATCTCAGCATGTGTGTGTAAAGCTGCAGCTGGGTGTGTCCCTACCTGTATGTGTGCTGGTAACGTGCAGTCTGAAGCCTGAGGGAGGGCCTGGCTGGCTTGCCTCAGCAGTACAGTGTGAAGGGAGCCCAGGCTGGTGGGTCAGGCAAGCTCAGTGGTACCCCAGTTCCAAGTGGCACCCTGGGGGAAACCCATCACAGAGACATTCTGAATAATCTGCTGGAAGCCAAACCTTGGTACCGGGTTCTAATTTGGGTAAGGTACTTGACCTCCATGGACCAAATTCATTGCTGGTGTAAGTGACAATCCATTAAGGGCCTCACCCAAAACCCATTGCAGGCAATAAGAATTCTTTCATTGACTCCAGTGGGCTTTGGATCAGGTCCTGACAGCAAATGGAGATGCAGCTGCTTAAAACAGTGGCAAAATTGACCCCCGTGCCTCAATCCAGATGGGGGAAAAGCCCAAAGGAAAAGCAGACTTTGCTGCATTAGAGCTGAGCTAATGAAATGTGCCAGTGAAATATGTAGCTATAGAAATGAAGAAGTGGGTTCAGAGGCACGGTAGATAGTAAATGCATCTGAAAGAAAGGGTAAGCTGTTGGTGCTCATGTGTTATTGATGCCCTGTGAAAATATGACCTGATCTCAGCTGGGCAACAGATGGAGAATGCAGCTGAATTGTGGAAACAGGAATTAGGAAGCACTGCAGAAATTCAGCACAACAGGCACAAGGTCAGTTGCTAACCTTCTGAAATGCTTTAAGTATTCTGAGTCGCTCTGTATCCCATTCAGAGAGCAACACTCTGCAGCACTTTCTAGTTGGAATCTGAGGGACTGCAGACATGTTTTTTACACACACCAAAGGAGGAGGCAGGGTCTGGAACTACTGTATACATGTTATGACTTCCAGATGGGTCTGATATGGAGAGTGGAACAAAATTAACCCCACTAGGGGCAGAGAGCACCCGTGTCGTTGTTTTTTTGCACTCAAAATCTCGACCTTTTATTAGTTACAGTTCCAGAAAGGATAAACGTTAGCTCTTAGATCTTGTTGAAAGCCGCTATGTCGACACTCTGCACGTAGTCTTCAAACTTGGTGATCTCCTCCTCCAGTCTGTCTGTTGCAACCTTGTCATCCTCCACTACGCACTGGATCTGGAGCTTCTTAATACCATAGCCCACTGGAACCAACTTGGAGGCTCCCCAAACCAGGCCGTCCATCTGAATGGACCGGACGCACTCCTCCATCTTTGCCATATCAGTTTCATCGTCCCAAGGCTTGACATCCAGAAGGATGGCAACGAGGCCAGGCTTTTTTAGACTTCTTCTCCGCATACTGGCGTAGTCGCTCTTCCCGAACTTGCTAGGGAGCTAGAGTTGTCCAAGGACTAGAGCCAGGGATTGGGAGTCAGAACTTCAAGAATTCCAGCTTTTACCAGTCACTCACACGGACCTTGTACAAATAACCTTACGTCTGTGAGTCTCAGTTTTCCCTTCCATAAAACGGGTAGGACAATATTTAGCTACCTCCCAGGGCTAACGTGAGACTTATTCTATATTATATAGGTTCTTATACAATGCTCATCAGGGTAGCATCTGAGCCCCTTCCAGTAGTTCATTAAGCAACGTGACTACACATCTGTCATGTGTTGTTTGTTCGTTCATCCTCTCCACAGAGGGGGAAGCATATGCTTAGTTAACTCTTGTCTGGGAAATGCTCTGAGATTGGACAGTCAGAGGTGCCATAACTGCAAACTAGTATTATTCCTCGGGTCTCCTGTGAAGGGAGATAGTGATTTAACTAGTGCTTATCCACCTGGGCTGAATTCCCCTTCCACACTGGGAAGGTAGCATTTAGCACAGGAGGAGGAATGCTCATGAAGGGGGCACTGCTAAAAAGGGCATTTTCCAGTCCTAAGATGACATATCTTGTTATTAACTTAGGTGAAGTTTAATGCTGTTTCATGCAATCTGTAAGTGCCACTCAGAAGCAAAGAATTGCTCCACAGACTAGAGCCTGTGGTTCCTCACTTAGAATTTAGAAGTTTTTTATTGACACCTTAGAGTCTGACAACCGCCCAAAGATGCAGAAAAACAAAATGACACCCACAGTTCCTTCACAAATACCATCACTGGACTTGCTTACAACCGTTGTCTGGGGAACGGGATAACAAGCGGACAAAGAGGCGGATCTCAGCATTTCTCTGGAGGGTTCTGTTACTGAGAAGTTGTGTGGAGTCTCCTGTGCTTGCTGACACTCTAATATTTTTGGTAGGGATGACATGAGGGTGTGGGATCTCCTTCACACTCATACTCAAAGGGATATGCCAAGGTGGCTTTTACTTCCCCAAGGAAATGACTCATGATATTGAGGAGGGTCACTGGGTCCGATTCTTCTTTCACTCCAATTTGACACTAGTGAAGCTCCATCGAATCTAGTGAAGTTAAGCCTGATGCTCTGATGTGAGAGTAAAATCAGGCTCTTTTGTTTTCATCCACCCATCTACTGTGTTTATCCATTGATCCCTTGCCTTGATCGTGGCTATATCTGCCCATATCAGCTCCTGGCAGCTGTTTTTTGCCCAGGCCATCCAACCAACAGCCTCAGCTCAGTGATGTTCTGTGCAGCTGTATCCTCACAATGCTTCAGTCTTCCTATGCAGTAGCCAGCTGTTCGAGCAGCTGAGCCATCAAGCCAGCCTGTACTGACTGGCTATGAGCTGTGCCCAGAGCCAGTCTGGGCTAGCATGTGTAATTTTTTTACCCTGCCCACTTGTTTATCTCACTTTGTGTCTTGTCTTTTAGATCGTAAAGACTTTGGGACACGAACTGTCACGTACTATGAGTCTGCGTTAAGCATCTAGCCGGTTGTAGCCTCCAGGTGCAACCACAATATAAATGTTAAATAAAACACGGTGGTATTTTAAATTTCAGGTGTGTCACAAGCAAACTCTTCCCTCTAGGGGATTCTTTGCATCATCTTGTTTTATTATTCCGTCAAATAGTTATTTATTAGCTCCTGACAGTAAGAGATCAGCCAGATGGCGCTGTGCAAAGAGAAGAGATTAGGGATGGATTTGCTTAAATATGGAAATAGGCTATTAAGAGAACATAATACTGCTTCGTGAACTTTGGTAAATGTGCATTGCTGCCAGAAATCCAAATAGCTCCGTGGAAATGCATACAAAGTCATATACTCTTCATCAAGAAATCACTCCTGCCTTTTACAACACACGGCACAAAGACAGTGAGGACAGAGTGACAAATGGAATTCTTGAGCATATCATATTACCCAGGCTTTGTGATTAACATCCTTACAGTTCAGTTTCCTAATCCAGGAGGATACGAAAAGTGAATAATCCTAGAAAATCACTTCTCTTGAACTGCGTATCCTACTGGGGATGCTATCTCCTTCCTGATATATAAAACTGACATGTCCTCCTAACACCTTGCCCTCACACTGCACCATGCACAGACTTGGAAATAAAATGCATGTTACGGGACCCGATTCTAACCTCGTGTAGAGAAGTGTAAAGACAACCTTTCCTCTTGTAAGAAACTTGGCTGAAAAGTTATAAGAATGCTGCTTCCTTTAGGCATCCTACACCTTTTTAGAGGTCTAAAAGCAGGGGGTTCTCTGAACATCTTCATTGTTATTTATAATTTTTAATTAATTTTCCCAAATACAACAAATATGCCAGATTCATCACAAAACACAAAATAAATAAAGTGGGTTAGGATAAAGGCAGGGAGGGGAAGCAACATATCTATTTTCAGCATGTACGTTAATCATAGACCTCTAAAAAGTCAGCCCAAATTGCTGCGGCATGCAGTTGTTGGTTAGCTGCGAGGTCAGTCATATCACTGAGCCAGGCGGGTATTTGGTGGGGATCGACTTTTCCATTTTTGCAGGATTACGTTTTTAGCAACCAAAGCTGCACGTTGGAACCACGCTGCCTTGTTACCAGGTACCAGGAATATATCCAAGAATTAAGCTGAAGGGGGAGGGCTTCAGCTTAGCATCTATTGGTTCTTTGACCCAGCTCATAGCAAAAATTCTTGATACAGGAGCACTCCCAAAACATACGAGCTAATGTAGCAACAAGGGAGTTACATTTCCAACAGCCTGAACTTCTACATAGGGTGGACCAGATCTTAATAGAGAGAGTGTTCAAAGTACACAAATCACCTCCCATTCCATTTACAATCCCAAAGGGTGCTGGATCCAGCCCTGAAATCAACAGAAGTTTTTCCACTGACCTCTATATGCCTTTGGATCTGACCCCATGCCGTACCTGTGGCAACCACATCTATTGCTTACATGGATAAGTAATATTGGGATAGTATTTCATGGTTTGTTTGGGGGTTGTTGTTGTTTTTTCTCCTTTTAATGTACTTTAGCAGCTGGAAATGAGGAGGAGCCATCATCTTGTGACCAGACAGCTCTTCAAGACCACCGGAGATCCATGGTTCAGTGTGTGAGAATGTCTGGTCTAAAGTACCTTGAAACAAACATGATCTGAACTGGATTCAATTTTCCCATTATCCCCAGAATGAGACCCTGCATAGCACAGAAGAATACCATAGGAACAGAAAGCAAAGCTAAAAATAAACCATGAGCCATCTGCATGTCCTGTATAGAGACTTCTGTATCTGCTCCAGGAACAATGGGTTAACCTGCTGAAATCTTTCCTTAAAGGGCTGATTCATTCACATGCTAAAATAAGAAGCATTGCTACATTAACACCTTCGCCTCCTCAGCCCTCTTGCTGAAACCAAGCTTTACAGAGTGTGAGGCCGTTAGCAAAAGCTGTGACAAGCTGAAATAGAGCAGATCTCATTATCACACTTGTTCAGCTTACTTGCTACATAAAAACAGACATTAAATATTGCATAAATAATAAGATCAAGATCAAAAGCTCATCTCCTCCCCCAACAGAAGTTGGTCCAATAAAAGATATTACCTCACCCACCTTGTCTCTCTAACGTCCTGGGACCCACATGGCTATTACAACACTGCATACAAGATCAAGAGGCACATTCAGCAAGTTCTGTACATTGGCGCAAAACCCTTGTCTTCAAAGGAAAAGAGAAATTTTTTTGGGTGACATAGGGTTAATTTTGAAGGGAATACAACATGGATTCATTAGAAAAAATTCTCACCGCGCATGGGGTGTGTGCACGAGGGAGGGCGCAGGTGTGACCACCTTGTTGGATATATGAAGTGAACCTGCACCCACCATAGCTGGTTTCATGGCTTCTGTTCTGGAGGCATCAGCCAAGTGGGATCTAATCCATGATCAGTATTAAAGGAGAAGTGAAGGGTGTGTTAGGGCACATATCACCAGATCATAGGTCCATACTTTCACAGCCATTTTGCTGGCAGGCCTGCAACAACACTTTAGCTGATAGTGTCGTCATTTGTAAAGGACCTATGCAATGCAATTAAAATAAATAAGTTTGAGAGACCTGACCAGCATGAGGAGATCGGAAGAGGTGGGAAAGAGGATACTGGGAGAAAAGGGCTCAAACCACGCTATTTGGATTATGATCCAGACTTCAAACACATCAAAGTCGGGGAGTGTTCAGATCCATTAGCCTGCATAAAAACTAGATCACCCAAAACCACATGTGCAAAACCTTGGGATAACATGGAATTTAGGGTACAATGCAAAATTAAAATCTGAGCTAGCATTACTGGTGCACTCCAAACTCACACTGAAATCAAGAGAGTTACTCCTGATTTACACTGTGTAAGATAGATCAGAATTAGGTCCTATTCAGGCAATCGTGGTTTATTTGCCCTATTTGTTCATCTCTTCAGATACCATATCATATTGTACTTTATATCAAAATAAAAGGTCTAGGACTCTCAATTTGGGATGCTGCAATTTCTGGGAGCCAACCTGAGACATGCTAAAGGTGCCTGACGTTTAGATGAGATGACAAGAAATCAGGCCCTTTTGAGGCACCCCAAGTTGGGCACCCAACATCATTAGTCACTTTTGAAATATAAGCCCTAGTCCTTACATCTTCAGTCGGATGGGGATCACACCCCAACGAACCATGTTGTTCTCAGGACTGCATTTTCCAGATATAAAACTAGAGATGAAATAGGAGTTAACATAAACAGGGAACAGAAGAACCACCTTGGACTTACACTGTCACAAATGCAGAAGATGAATTCTAGGACTCAATATCTGATTTCAACTGTAAAAGCCTGAAAACAGCCTGGAAATTAATGAATGAAAGAAAATTCATATTTGGCAAATCAACACTTTGAGAGAAGTCCTAGGAGGCATGAATTTAGGATGAATCCTACACGGAAAGATGTCTCACATTAGTTAAGATGACAGACATCATACAGAAAGGTATTATTAAAGGAGCAATCTTCCACTTAGCTGTAGAGGAAGATGCTTAACCTTTCAGAGAATTGTAGCTCAGAGATAAAGTCCTCCCCCAAGGAAACGGAGGAGAAATCATGCTGTAACCACTGCCGGCTACGATGGGAATAACTGCCGGGTATGAAATGAGGCCAGCAGATCTGAATGACAACTGTTGACACCACTGAGCTCAAGAGAAGGAGAGAGCAGATCCAATTAGCCTGCTGGCAGATAGGGAGGAAGGATGAGACTAGTGCAGAGGATGGATGGCTAAAACGGGAGACTGGCACTATCAAGAGCAAAGTGGAGAAAAGAAATAACACCCCATTTGTGAGACAGTGAAGCTAGAGATCCAGCAGCTCGGTAATGGAATAAAGGATTTGGGCGTTACACAGGGCTTTATATATTCAAAGTGCTGTGCAAAGCTTAATCAATCTTCACACCAGCCCTGTAAGGTCTGAAGGTGCACATCATGCGCCCTACTTCACAGATCAGAACACTGAGGCACACAAAGGACTAGTGACTTGCTCAAGGCTGAAGAAGTCAGTGCCAGGATTGGGATTAGCCCACAGGAATTCCTGAGTCAGGATGGGGCTCAGAGCACAACACTCTCAAAACACAGCAACTTTACCTGTGAATCCAGTTGGTTACAAAGGAGGCACGGATGGGTTAAGGGCAGGGTTTGAAGGGTTAGATTTTTAATCGGTAAATGTCAGTAGACGTCAATTTCATACACATACAACCAACTGACAAAATATTTCCATTGATGGTGATAGAAATTTACAGATAGTCAAAGTAAGAAAAATGCTGCTTGAGAACTTATTAGTTTGATTTAAGGATATTGACTGTGTATATTTTGACATGTGATGTTGACCCCTCCCACCATCATTTCATGCAACTGTGAAAATTTAAATCAATAAAAATAGAAAAAAATAAACTCGGAGATTATCTGTAGAAATTATGACCAAATAAAATCGAATTTTGCCGAGCCCAGCTAAGGGCCACATTTTCAAAAATGGCATAAATTTTGAGTACCTCAATTTTTACCCAAACTTTATATACACAGATGTCACCCAGAACTAGGAGCCACTTTTGAAAATGTGCACCATTGTAACTAGCCCTAGGATACACAGCAAGACAGAGACAGATCAGATGAGAACTCAGGAGTCCATAACTGCAGAAGTGACTCACTGCAGCCAATGGGACTGTTCCAAGAGTAAGTGACGACTCAGCCCGAGCAGGGGTAGCAGAATCTGCCCCCCGGGATGGGTCTTCGACAGCACATTACCACTCAAGGCCCGATTCTCCAAGACAGTGAGCACTTTCTGTGAGTGCTCAGGTATGGCAGATGTGCACAGTGATAAGCACAGGCTAAAGGCCTAGACAGACACATCAGACTAGAGCCGCATGAGAGCAGAGCCTTATGGCGCAAACTGCCATTTCATTAGTCACGACAATGTGACAAAATGTAAATTGATAACAGGACAAAAATGTTGTAGGATGTCATTATGGGAAAACCTCTCCTGCCTTTTCCATCTTATGTGTATCAGAAAATCGACTTTATGTTTGTGAATAAAATCTGGCACCTATGCCTCTTAATACGTGCACAGAGGGCAACACCTTTGGATGGTGAGGAAGATACATTAGAAAGGGGCTGAGAAAGTGTAAGATGCATAATACAGTATGTTTGCCATGCTGTGCACAGGGGTGAAACTCACCCCTGTACAGAAGGCCAGTAAATGGCCTACGCACCACTTAGCTCCCGTAAAACCCTCACAATAGGGCTTCGGGGCTTGGCCCTTCACGGTGCCGAGCACTCTGGCCTGATTTGGCAAAGCACATAAGCATGTGCTTTAACTTTAAGCAGATGAATATTCCCACTGAAATCAATGCTTTCCAAACAATTGATTTCAACAGGGATACACGTGTGCTTAACATTAAGCACATGCTTAAGGGCTTTGCTGGATCAGGCTCACTACTTGCTGCCTTGCAAGACTGTGCCCTGAGTCATACTTGAGCGATGCGTGGCCCTTACTTACGCTGGGGTTCTGTACAGTGAATTTCAATGCCAGTTGGAGGCAATGGGCATTGTGGTGGCAAAGTAAAAATCCTCATAGAGTTTTGCTTGGGAAGCAGCTATTCTACATGCTCAAGCAGCCATGGTTTGAAATGGAGAGGAGCAATCCACTTTGGTTTGGATTCTTAGGGGACATCAAAGAAATTCAGACAGGTAGGAAAGCAACTAACTGATGCATATCAGAAGGCATAACTAAGATGTAAATAAAATCACATTGATTTAGTATGTTTTTATTCAAGGATCTCAAAGTGCCTTACCAATGGTTTAATGAACACTTAGGAAGTGTTATGCCAATATTTCAGCTGGAGGGGTGGAAAGATGATGTGACACACTGAAGGTCACACAGGAAGGTTCTGGTCCTGCAAACACTGACTGTGCTTACTACAGTGAGTATTCCCACTGAAATCAGTGGGCCCAACTGTGCCCTGCTGCTGCCTGTGAGTGCAGGGCAGAGTTCACACCTTGCCCTGTGCCCCTCCCTAGCAACTGGGTACAGATGCAGCTCTTGGAGCACAAGGAATATTTAGTGCAGGACACCGCAAAGAGGCCAGAGATTAAATCATACCCCATCCCCTCCTCTTGGCACCCTCCAGTGGAGCTGGCTGGGTGTACAGCAGGTAGCGTGCTGCCCTCCAGCTGAGCACCAAGTACCCAACCAGCAAGTGCATGCCAGGGAGCACCAGACAGCGTTCTCAAGACAGAGGCATAAAAGAGAGCTTCTCGAGGAGGCACACCCCCCAGCCTGGCCCAATGGCTACAAGATAAAACAGAGCATCCTCTTAGTAAGCACTAGGGCCCACATCCAGCAATGCGCTCAAGCAGGAGCGCCGCCAGCTTTTTCGCTGCCCTAGGTGGCGGAAGGTCCCGCCCCCGAAATACTGACGACGACTGGGGCACCAGCGCCCCCCAAATGTTAGTGCCCTGGGCGACCGCCTAGGTCGCCTAATGGGTTGCGCCGGCCTTGCACTCAAGCACATGTATAACTTTAAGCACTAAGCCAATGGGGCTCTTCACATGCTTAGAATTACACATGTGGATCAGCACCTGGGCTTTGCAGGATGCGTTAGCAGGATCAAGCCACTAGTCAGTAGCAGAGCTGAACCCGGGAGGCTGCTGATTTAAATATTAGATTTCACCACCCATTTCATTTAAACAGGGGTTGTTAAAGGGAACTCTGACTTTTAAACAGTGGTTGAACAGGAAGGGGAGCTCTCACTAGCACTAGCTGAGGAGAAAAAGGGAGCTTCTTCCCCTTCGTTCTCCCTCAGTGTAAATCCTGCTGGTGAGTACACAAAGGTCTGTGGGTGGGATTTTTGAAAGTAGGGTTACCATATTTGAACATTCAAAAAAAGAGGACACTCCATGGGGGGTGTCGGCCCCGCCCACAGTCCACCCCCGCTAAAACCCACTTCATCGGATGCATGCAGTGGAAAATACAAATCAGTGGGATTTGTGCTCCTAAGTCACTTAGGTGCTTTTGAAAATGGCTAAAACTGCAGAATTTTTTTTTTAAAGCTGGAAGCTGCTTTTAAGTTGCAGAAGCACCTTCAGACACATCAAATTCCAGCCCACTTTGCCCTCCTGTAACTTCAAAATGACTTAAAAGATTTTTCATACTCAGAGGCAGCTAGAAAATAGCAATTTATAAAGAGACGTGCTGACACACAGACCCTTAGCTATAGCAGCTCTCTGGCAGAAATCATCCCCTTCTCATGCTATGAATACTGTCAGCAATGTTCATCTCTCTTATTTCCCCCAAGCCTTTTGTTTATGTCAGAGCTATGTATTGTAATTGTTCAAAACAGGGGGAAAAAACCACAAAAACCTGCAACAACCTCCTCACCAATTCCCTGGATAAATGTCTCATTAAAATAGCAAAGAAAGAAATTCTCCTTAGATAAGATGACATGCAGAAATTCATGATACCCTTTGATTTCTACTGGATAATGATAATTAGCCAGAATTTTTGCACAAAGATGGGATAAATACACAGGCTGAGTGCGTGGCAAATATATTCTTTGCCCAGCTTTGTAAGTTACACAAGTATGTTCAATAATGTAGCACTGATTCCACATGCCCTCCTTATTAGAAATAGCATTGTTGCTTGCATTGTCATGTTTTATTGGTTTTAAAGGGGCTGAATGGAACTGGGAGCCAAAGTATAGGGACCTTATAACAAGAGAGAAAACGTGGCTACACAGGAGTAATTTAAATGTATTCTTAGATTTCTAAAATGCACCCATTAATTGTTTGTATTGCAGTAACACCTGAAGGCCCCAGTCAGTGACTGGGGGCTTATTGTTCTATGCATATAATGACAGGATGGTATTTGGTCCAGAGAACAATCTCTCTGATGGCACATATATGAGTTAACCAAAATACCTTCTTTGTGACTACAAATCAGCTATAAACCTCTATGAGACTGTCATAGTCATATAAAAAAACCACTGGCCTCATGCATAAAATAAGGCACATCCTCAATGTCACCTCCTTAGCCAAGAACCTGAGACAGCAACGGGAGCTTACTTTGTGATTTGTAAGTCAATAAAGTTGGGCTCTGTGGAACTAACTGGGCAAAGTGGATTCCAGCCCAGAGATTCCTCTAATGAGAGCATCCTGCCAGCCATCCACGCGAGATTCATGTCTGGAAGTGTTAGTAGAAGCACCCCCAAATGAGCTTGATTGTTGTGACAGTGCACAAAGAGTCATGCATGTGGAGGGGAGGCAGAGTAGTCTAGTGGATAGAGTACTGGGGTGGGATTCAAGAGACCTCGATTCTATTCCTGGCTCTGCCACTGGCCTGCTGGGTGACCTCAGGCAAGTCACTTCACCTCCATTTCCTTCAGTCTCCCCATCCGTAAAATGGGGATAATGGTATTGGCCTTCCTTGTAAAGGGCATTGAGATCTACTGATAAGAGTTAGGTATTATCATTAGATATGTATTGTATGTACATGTGCATGTGTAACTCACTAGTCAGCATGTGCTACATGTCTCGCCTCTGTGCCCAATCCACGTAGGATGCAAGCTTGCTACTGCGCCTGGCTCTTTAGCTCAAGCTGTAGAAAATCTCAGACCAGATTTTTAGCAGGTGCAGATTGTCATAGCACCAATGCAGTCAATGGAACTATAATGATTTACATCAGCTGAGGAGCTAGTCCCACATATTTAGCTCTGGAGGTCCCCAGTTCAGTTCTCAGTGTCAGCTATGATAATGGCTGTCACACATACATACGTGGGGTTACACGTGTTCATGCCTTCATGTGTGGGCATGGCTTTTGCAGGTGTGTGTGCGTGCAAACATGTGCTATAACAAAGAGTTTTAAAAGGAAGGTGCTGTGGTCTTGCACATTTCCCCTGCTGCCTTCCATATTGGCTTACCCCAAGGATGTTTCATTATAACTCTGATTTGCTTTTCTGATTTTCTGCTTAGGAACCTTATAAAATTTGTCATCTCTGTTAATGGCATTTATGTTTTTTCACTTAACTTTAAAATCAAACAGAATTACAATGGAAATATCTATTTTGTTTTTCTAACAATTACACAGTCCCTGCAGTCCTTATAACACTGTGCCAGGGCATGTGAGCCCAGCCATGAAATTGTCTAGAAACTGACCATAACGGAATGTGGAACTGACTAGCCCATTTTCATCACCCACATGGAGAAAAGCAAGCAGACTGCATTAATGGTAAGTCAGTAGAGTTACTCCTGATTTACACCACTATAAATAAGAGAATCAGGCCCTTGGGGCCTAATACATAATATCCTGGGTGTAGAGGCCAATTACATCATAGCCTCTTCATGTGTCAATTTATAACACTTTCCTTGAGCACCTATGCAAGAGGAGGAGGAAGCTAAACTGAGGTTACCAAGAACCAATAGTATCCTTATCTCTGTTACAACAGATAAGGACATATGGTATAACATTATTTTTAACTTGGCCCTGTCCCTTTAAGAATTAAAATGGCTAATTACAGTCCGTTTGACATTTCAATTCAACGCATATCTTCCTCTTCACAGTTATCAATTTAAAAGCGTCTGACATTTTATTGATCCCCTGTGAAATTTCTAAACAGGCAAAAGCTGATTACTGTGTATTCACCAGACCTTTCAGTGGCAGCATCTCTTAAGCATGTAGAGCTATTGACTTCCTTCTTACTGCTACAAACTGAGCACGTATCTATCTTCCTCCACCATAAAAATGTCTTGTGGGAATGATAACCTAAATCATGCAGCTATCATGGGAGACTTGCACTCACAGGGGATTACAAGGTCCCAGCTGCATCTCACAATCCCGCACAGGACTTGAGATGTGTGGGCAGCAAAAATACCTCTTCTGCCCACAGGAAAACAAAGGTTACCTGTTACGCTAATTACCAGCGATACAGTGCCTGATGTGAGTTATCTACATGGCTCTCAGGAGACTACAGTAATAGGGATGTAAGTTACTCTGCAATTACCATAATTTCCAGTGGAGTTATTGTACCATATAGTTACACGAATGGTAACACAAAATTAGGTAAATGCATTTGCAGTACATATTTAGTTAGCTCATGTCACCAGTTTAATCTGGTGTTTAGTCCCTGAATTAAATACTCTAATGTAATAATAGGTTTGCTTTTGGATCGGAGTGAAAGGGACAAAAGACATCGGCATCATCTAGTACCCAACTGACCCCAAATTTCAGGCATCTGGATTGGGATTTTTCAAGGCTATTTGGTTCCTTTAAAAATGTCAGCCCTAGTCAGCATCACAGCAGGTCACCTGCCACTTGCACTGCCTATGAGAAGGCTGATGACATTATTTACAGGATGTAATATACATCTCCCCACCTCAGACCTTATTTGGTTGACAGCTGAATTTCATCTGTGTGAGCAGATTCAGTTACACACCCCGTTATCGTCTGTAAACGCACAGCACAGAAGACAGGAGCTGAATTCAATACTAGTGAGCAAGAGAGAAACCTAAAGAGAAGGGAGACTCGTTTCATTTCACATTTCACTACACAGGCACAGTAGGGAGCTCCTCATTAGGTGGCTGTGATGGAATGCGCCCCGGTATTCACACCCTACACACTACTGTATTAATCTCTGCACAGAATATGCCTTGTGAGGTATCATTTGAAAACTCACTGTTCAATAATATCCTGGTGAAATGTATCTAGCCACATTGTGTGTAAAATTATACCCCTTCCCCGCCCCCATATGATGTTAAAGGCACATGTTCAAACTCATGTAGCCTGAGTTAGGCAGAACTGGTCAAGCAAACTGGCCTTAAACAAAGGGCTGTGTGTTTACCCCCATTTGCATATGAGATGTAACCGAGTCCTCACACAGCTAGAGGAAGAAGACAAAGAAAATCTGCATCTCAGCAAATAGAGGGGAGAGAAGGAACAACATGAAATCTCTCCCCCTCCACCAGACTCGGTGCCTCCTTGCTCTCAACTAAAAAGAAGTGTATGAGGGGGACTGAACTATAAAAGTGAGGGGCAAATACCGCAAGTTACCTCTCCTGGTCCATCTCTCTCTTTTCACCTAAGACGACAAAACCACCAGCTGTTTGGACCTTGGAAGCAGATCCTGACCTGTTACGTGGTCAGCAATGATACTGGGGCCTGTGGTAAGAACTTCACCTTAAACCAAGTCTAGTTTGTTAAGGTTAGTACTAGGAAGCGTTTTATCTTTATTTTTCTTGTACCCATTTCTGACTTTAATGTTGTATACTTGAACTCACTTAAAACCCTTCTCTTTGTAGTTTAAGGATAAAACAAGCTTATTTATCAAAACTAATCCACTGCTGTGAACTGTGTGGGTAACTCCATTTAAGGTGGCTAGCTGTTGTACCTAGATCCCCTTAGAGGGGCAATGGACCTAATATATCTGGACTGTCCAGGAAAGGGCTAGACCAGGGGTCGGCAACCTTTCAGAAGTGGTGTGCCGAGTCTTCATTTATTCACTCTAATTTAAGGTTTCGCGTGCCAGTCATACATTTTAACATTTTTAGACGGTCTCTTTCTATGTCTATAATATAGAACTAAACTATTGTTGTATGTAAAGTAAATAAGGTTTTTAAAATGTTTAAGAAGCTTCATTTAAAATTAAATTAAAATGCAGAGCCACCAGGACCAGTGGCCAGGACCCAGGCAGTGTGAGTGCCATTGAAAATCAGCTCGTGTGCCGCCTTCGGCACGCATGCCATAGGTTGCCTACCCCTGGGCTAGACAGTGCTAAACATACATTTTGGGGAAAATCCAGGCCTGGGTGTGTGTTGGGATCACCCTGCATGTGGTAGCCAAGGTCGGTGGAAGCCACAGTGTGACAGGCGTGTGCTGGCAGGCTGTAGCTACACACACAGTGGCAGGGTGTTACCTGCAGGCAGGCAGGCAGGCAGGCTGTTTGTGAGTGAAGCATTGTGAGTAGGGTCGCCAACTTTGTATTTCAAAAATAAGGGACTGTTTTCTTAGCAGCCCCATCCCTCCTCCCATATTATCATAATAATTTATTAGTAATTAATAAATAATAATAATAATTAATAATAAGGAGCACTCACCTACATTCACCAGGGGTATTTCTTGCTGCTTTTGCAGCAGTTGGCAACTTCCGATCTTGTTGCACAGAGATGAAAAAATAAGGGACTGTTGGCAAGTCTAATTGTGAAGGACCCAAAGGTGCAGGGCAGGGGTGACAAGGCCCCTCACTGGTCTGGATTGCACCCCGAAATTTCACAGTGGCCCAGTTTGTGAAGCATCAAGGGGCCTATTAGGGATTAATTACATGGCCTTGTGATTTATCACTCCCGAGGGTAAAATGGGGCACCCTTCTTACAATGTGTATTCTGTATTGCTGGTTTCAGGGCTGGCATCTCTATCGGGGTCTCTAAACTTCACTTGGTTTGGATTAAGTTTGGTTTCTTTCCAGTGCCATCATTTTCTCTGAGCTTAGATGGATTTTACCTTTGCTGTCTCCTCTGTCATTCAGAGAAGGGCATATGCTCCGCTGGATGGAAGCTCTGGCTTCTGACACATCCTACAGTACATACTGTATTTTTATTTGTTTCAGAACTAATTCCTTTAGGGCCAGCCATGGGAGCACCTGATTAAGCAGAACAGCTGCCCAGTACAGAACAGGAGAGCTTAGAATTAGTTGCAGACCTGTCTTTGGGATAACCCAAGGGGCTCAGGAAACTATTCAACATTAGCCTGGTTGTAGGGTTTCTGGGGAAGCTATGATAGTACAGCTCCAATGGAAGCTCGCAGCCAGAGTCTGAGGGAGAAGGGAAGCATTAGGGTTGCCGAGCCAGCACAGGGCCTCCATGCACATGGCCCTAACCTCCTGCTGAGCCTTTAGATTTGTGGGCTGGTCCCACAGGGGACAAACCCTCCCCTCCATGGAACAATGTAAGAGAAGCTTCACGAAGGGGATCTTGCCAAGATTCCCTTCCCATGGGGCCTCTCTGGTAGATTTTATCATTGGAAGGGGGGTGCAGCCCCACATTGGGAAGTTAAATGGATGTAACTTGGTTTTAGATAGCACAGTCCCCCTCAGAGCAGACACTGCCCTGGCTGGCCTGTGGGGTCAGTGGGGCTGTGAACATGTCTCATCTCAGTTTGGGTCCAGCAACATGATCTGAGTAGCCATGGAGCTCTCGGAGGGGGGGCCGTGGGGGTGAGGGGTGCTTATGCTGCTCATTTAACATCCCTTCTGGCCAGTGCTTTGAGTGATGCTGGCCAGCAAACAAAATAATTCCCCTGGATCTGGTGTGGTTTGCATTTTGATTATTGACTGGTGTATCTAAACTGCTCCCAGCTCACTCCACGTATCCGCCCATCACTGTTTATTCACTAGGCTGGACTGTAGCAAATCGGAGAAGGCTGAAATAATTGAATTACTGCCACATTTACAGATGTTGACGGCAAGGTTACAGTCTTCCAAATGTTTTTGCCCGAGTAGTTATTTTATCTGTATATTTAAAAAAAAAAAAGCAAAAAACAAAAACAAAAAACAGGAAGAAAAGAAATCCAGCCCAGCAACAACCTGGTGAATGATTTTTTTTTTTTTAATACTACAGCCTAGGATGCCGAAAGGTAATTTTTCCTGGTTTATTCTCATGAAAAACATTATTAGAAAACATTAGGAAGGAATATTTACCTCCCAGCCGACATGAATTCTACAGCCACTCACGTAAATGGAGGGTTCAGGGAAGGGACTCCTGAGATTCGAGAACGAACACAGCAGGAGAAAAGCTGGAGAGCTCTAATCAGAAAGGCTGGATGGTTTCTTTCAATAATAAAACGAAAGGCTAAACAGTAAACAAGGGAGGGTGGTTTTGGGGTTAAGAAGCTCAGAGGCTCCAAGGAACTGGATTCAACTCCCAGCTTTGCTACAGAGTTATGTGTGTGGCCGAGGGAAGGTCAATGTACAGTTAGGTTCTCCACCCTTGCTCCCTTGAAGTAGTATTCATCGAACTCAACAGAGTGGCTCGTGTATTGAGGTACCACTCGCCTTGAGTAAAGGGGGAGGGTAGAATCTGCCTCAATCTCTCAGTGCCTCTGTTCGCCATCTCTGAAATGCGAATAATAGTACTTGCCTGCCTCTCCCGGGTGCTATGAGGGTAAATCCATCAATGTTTGCGAGGTGCTCATGTGCTTCAGTGACAGCAATTGGAGAACATATGGGTTCCTTGGGCCCTGTTCTCAGGAAGTGTGGGATAAATTGCCCAGTGACCTTGGACACACCCCGGTATTCTGCCTGCCTGCCAATCTGATACCAGAGATAATCTGATTTTTATTTCAAAAGCTGGAATCAAAGGAGCCTAAGAGAGTTAGCCACCCAACGCCCACCGATAGTCAACTAACTCCCATAGGCCACTCTGTACATCCCGGTCTAAAGAAACTTGTTCGTGTTTACAAAAATACAAAACAAACTAGTGAAACAGAACTAGCCCAGAGAGCACTTATTTCTAATAGGTGGTCTTACTTCCCAGGAGTCCTGAATGTAATGGCAAAATGGAGACCTGCTAAAACATGGAGCTCTCACAGTTATATATACAAAACACGACCTCTTTGTCTTAATATAAACACTGCCTGAAGCAAGCACAGAACTACTAGATATTGAAAATACTGGGCCAGATCTTTAGCTGGTGCAAATCGATATAGTTCCATTGACTTCAATGGCGCTACACTGGTTTACACCAGCTGAGTATCTGACCTCTTATTTAAAATACTAACCTTCTAATCACACTTCATTAATATTTATTAGCATATAGCCATCACACACATGCAGCATTCTGAATACAATCGGTAATCCCTACTATGAACTTTTAAAACAGATTTGACATAGGCCCCAAGAGACATAATTAGGGATCTGTTCTGTCTGACTCAACTTAAATCTGGCAATGTATCAGTTTGGGAAAACGGATATAAAGCTAGGAAGGGTTGTATTTCCATTACCTGTCTCTGAGGCTATGAATTGCCACAGCAATCAATGCCTGGATGAAATGCTGAAGCAACAGCTGATCCTAAACTTCAAAGGAGTTTCATCCAATTTACACTGGTATAAAGGAGAGCAGAATTGGATCCACTATGTATTATTTGTAATGCAGTAGTGTCAAGGGGCCCCAACCATGTCAAGGCTCCATTGTGTTAGGGGCAGTAAAGACTCAGCAAGAGACAGTCCCCACCCAAAAGAGCTTACAGTCTTAGTTAAAGGCAAGATACAACAGGTGAGGAGGCAGACAGCGAGGAGAGAGAGAGGTAGGACAGAGTCACAGCAATATCAGCACATTTTTGCATGGGTCAGCTGTGATCCAGATCCAAAGCCCAAGGAAGTCAATAGATTCCTATTGACTTGAATGGATTTGGGCCTCTGTGTAGAAATCATAAGCATAATAAGCCAATCAGTAGCAACCTCAACTCACCATCTGCCTCACTGTTAGCAAGTGGTAGTATTCGGTAGGCATCACAGCAGAATCATAGAATATCAGGGTTGGAAGGGACCTCAGGAGGTCATCTAGTCCAACCCCCTGCTCAAAGCAGGACCAATCCCCAACTAAATCATCCCAGCCAGGGCTTTGTTAAGCCTGACCTTAAAAACCTCTAAGGAAGGAGATTCACCACCTCCCTAGATAACCCATTCCAGTGCTTCAAGTGAGACTTAAGGAGTGATTTGTAAAAGGGCAGGCAAGTGGCTTTACGAACTTCTTCTGAGAGTTGGTTCCATGCCTAAGGAGGAAAGTGCGGACTGTAAACTCACTTCTTAAGGGTGTCATCATTCTAGAAATTGTTCCAGTTGTGCCTTGCCTTTGCATAGCTTTTCAGGACACTGAAAGATGATCCTTACCATAGAACGTGGATAATTTTGCACCTACTGAAACATTCGTGTCTTTCTTGCATTAGTCTCATAAGCACGTCTACTTACTTATGTCTCTGGCCTTTTAGAGTAAACTCAAGCCTTCCTTATTTTGCTTTCTAGCTTTTTTCTGTATCTCTGTTAATTCATAGGGCCAGAGCCAAAGCTGGTTAAAATGAGCATAGCTCTATTGGCTTCAGTAGAGCTATGCTGATTTATACCAGCTGAGAATCTAGCCCGTATATTGCATGTACTACCCAAGTCTATTTTACATTTATTTTGGTGTATTTCTAGTGCTAATGGAAGAGGCTGGACTGGCAGCCCTGGAGACCAAGACAGGTACAGTACAGGCAGCAGCAGTGCAAGTAGGTCACTGACCTACTCAATCCTGATTTAGCAGTATCCCCTCTAACATGGGTGAGAGGTAACTACAATCTCCATGGCTCATTCCGTCCTTGGATAGCCAGTTCATATTGACAACAAGGGACGTCCATGGCCGAGTCAGAATTAGAACCCACTTCCCCTGATTGGCCTCTCTCTCAAGCACCAGAGCAACCATGGCTCCTAGAACCAATTGTCTACTCAGAAAAGAATAACGAATGATCCTGTTCTCCAAAAAGCAGACTCTCCCCATGCTGCCCTTTCATCCTGATGTTACTCTGAGTACAGTGACTGCCCACCTGCAGAAGTTTGCAAATATGGCTTAGAAACTTACTGTCCCTGCCTCTTACTTCTTAATCTTTCAAGACATAGCAATCCCACAAGGAATTCATAATGGAAAGCAAACACTGGCCGAGTTGCATAATGCCAGAAAGCTTCATGTACTGGAGTCAGAGTCCCAAGATTGCAGCATGGGGGTTTCTTTATAAAAGATGCAGTAATGTAAAGCAACTGAGAACTCACCCGCACTAGCAAAGGCTCAGCAGATAAGCATCTATGTATCTGGATCCCTATTTGAAATAGCCAGACCTCCTGAATTTGTAACAATGGGCTGGAAATCGCTCAGGAATAGGATTTCTAGTAACATTTCTGGCATTTCTCTTCCTAGGTCCCCCTGGAAATACCAAAACAAACAGGCTTTTGGGGGAGTGTTTTGGCACAGTGGATGGGGATACTGGTCAGAAAGGTGAGGAAAAATGGGGAGGGGTGGGAGATCCTTATTTCAGTATTTCATAACCTTAACAATTATTTATTTGACTTTGGATCTAGGACCAGGGAAAGGATCAGGGGAGGTGATAGGTAGGTGGAGGATTATCTTTCAAAAATCTGTTTGCCCACCCTTGTGTAGGACATTCACTTTTGAGCTGACATACTCATCCCTCCATTCTCACTCAAACAAAACCTCTCAAACTGCATAGCAGCACATGGAACATCCAGTAAAAATCTGGTTCCTGAGACAACTGGCCATAGTTCACCCAGACTGGAATTACTGATCATGCCACGGAGTCAATGTTACTAACGTAAAAGGGACTAGAGAGCTGCAGGATCAGGCTCCAAGATCTTAACCAGGTTAAGATATTTTGAATGTGAATAGCATGGATTTGCTAAAGCAAGTCAAACATCAAGCTTGTCGGCCTTGCAAGTGCTCAGTTAAGAAAGGACAAATGGTGATTCACACAGCTGCCGACTCTGTGGGTGCTCCAGGGCTGAAGCACCCAAGAGGAAAAAATGGTGGGTGCTAAGCACCCACTGGCAGCCCCCCATCAGCTTCCCCGCACATCCCGCCCGCCGCGATCAGCTGTTTCATGGTGTGCAGGAGGCTCTGGGGGGAGAGGGGAGGAGCGGGGACGGGGTGGAACTGGGTGAGAAGAGGCGGGGTGGAGGCGGGACCTTGGCAGAAGGGGTAGAGTGGGGGTGGGGGCTGTGGCAGAGCCAGGGGTTGAGCACCCCCCAGCACATTGGAAAGTCGGTGCCTGTGGCGATTCAGATTCTAGCTTGGGACTCAGGAGACATGGGTTCAATTCCTTGCTCTGACACAGACTTCCTGTGTGACCTCGGGCAAGCCACTTTGTCTCTCTGTACCTCAGCTCTCCATCCGTGCAATGGGGATAACAGTCCTGCCCTATCATGGCTGTTGTGAGGATGCTGCATTAAAGAGAGGGAGGCACTCATATTCTACAGTAAAGGGGACCACACATGTACCTAAAACAGATTCAGTATCCATGGCAAATGCTGTATTCCAAGAATGTCCCAAAACCAAGCAAATGTTTTCTGTCCCTGGTTCTATCTTACAATGAACTCAGTTTAATCACCAGAATGAAAAGAGTCTCATCCTAAAGAATCTCATTTCACATTAGGCAGCAAAACTACAGCAGGCTTTCGGCTTGTACACTGACTTGTAAAAAGAACTGGGTGTATTACGCAGTGTTACATAAAAGCTCTTAGAAATGCCAAGCCTGGCTGATTTGTACCTAGTTGGCATGCTCTCCAGTCTTCTGCAGCAATGACAGCTATAACAACAGACACACAGTGACGGAGAGCTTCTAAAAATATACACTGCAGGAAAAAGGAGGGAAAGGAATTTTTCCTTCTGACTGACCAAAAGACTGGTTAGTGGCTCGGGATTTTCAAGGAGGGGGATTGGTAACGACCTTACTTCATCAACAACCCACACTTCATTAACAACTAATTGGAGGCAGCCCATTGCCATGGAAACCCCACATGGTCCCTTTCCATGTTCACTGCATTCAAAGGCGGGGATTGGTGCAACATGAGGATGGACCAGAAGGAGGCAGGGATCATCCAAAATGGGACATTTACCCAAGACAAAATCTGCTCCCCCAACAATGAATTGACCACGGTTGTCACCTACGTACCATGGTACCCGAAACAAATACAAACAAAACAAAAACAAAAACCCCTCTGATCAGATGGAACTTGCGCAGCTGCTAATTTAACAACACATAACCAGTCTAGAGATCCTGAGTTTGGAAACTCTTTATCCAAAAAACGTATTTTACATGTTCTACAAAATCAAATAAAAAACAACAACAGCCCACACACCATCTCCTTCTGCTTCTCTTCTCTCTGCTTCTCCAGGGCAAACATTTCTACTGAAGTAAATGCAAAAATCACACTTTCCTCTTGTGTATAAGTTTCTCCTGGTGCAGGTATCTTAGGGCTCAGATTTGAGCAACTACAGTATATCTTGTCATCTATCCATGTCTTGTTGAGAGAAGTGCCCCACTCAACACCTACTTCCAGGGACTCTCTCATGAGCCCTACCCCCGACAGAGTTAAGGGATGTTAGGGCATCAGCAGTCCCACCTCTGGGCTTTCTCTTCTGAGCATATGGCATCCCCAGAGAAATGCCGATCGACACCTCAGAACATTAACACCAGCCAGTGCATGAGTTTAAGACAGCCAACATTCAGAATGAGAAAGAACATGTGTCAAGGTAAAATCTCCCCAGGGAAGGTGAGAAGCCACTGACCTGCCCCAAGCAATTATGTGCAGAGAAGCTATTGTCATGTCGATGAACACAGCGTAATTAGGCATGAGGACCTGTGCTCTTATCAAAGTCGATGTTACCCTGTGCCCTAATATGTATGAACTCCTCATGCCACATATCCAGGCAAATCTGACCACATCCTAATGTCTGATTTGGATTTTTTTGAGGATGAACCTTGCAAGGTATGTCACCATCTAACCCTGAGAGAATAAAGTCCTATGACCTGTACTGGATGCAAAACTGTTGTGGAACTTACATATCCATTGTAGACAGGGGTTGCTTCCCCTTCCCCCCCAACAATAGTGGCAAATGAAACCACCTCTCTGCTAGAGGGATTGCTTCCCTAGGTGATCCATTGCGTAGGTTCACAACATGATATGTAACCCTGTTTAGTGTGGCTACTTCCAAGTGTGTTAAGCTGTAGCCATGTTTGAAAAAACATTCAAAACATCATTGCAGGTCCTAATGTGAACAGGATCTGAGTGAAAAATGAAATGTACCTCTGTGAGTGCTGTGGAGTGGATCTCCATAGGGAATCTGTGTGTCGGGGACAGAAGTCGTCAAAGTCCCAATTCTCTATGGGAATTATCCTATGAGAGCTTGTCTTGAAGCCACCAAGGACCTTGGCTCTCCTAGTATCACTCTTATTTTTGGTCCTTAGATATTGGTTGAACTAAATCTTTGGGGTGGAATTTTCCAAAGTGCCTAGGTGACTTAGGTGCTTGCCCCTGTGCCCCTAACTACCATTGGTACCTTTGACAATCTACCCCACAAGTCCCACTGACTTTCAAATGTGCTCCCAAGTCACCTGAATAATTGTGAAAATTCTACTCTAGAGTCATATTCATGACTGATTTTCCATGCTCAATATCTTAGACCAAGGTGCAAAGGGGAGTGCCCAGTGTTTCAGGACACCTCAGACACCACCACAGTCACGATTTCTAGAAGTGGCTAGAGATTTAGAGTCCCTCAATTTTGTGAGGGACCTAGCTAGAGGTACATTAAGGGGACCCAATTCCCAGAGGATGCATGCTCGGCACTTTCTCAAAATGACGCCCCTTTAAGGGATTTCAGCTCTGGCACTCCAAATGACTAGTCACTTTTGAAAATCTTAGCTGATTTGTAGGGCTTGATTTTGAGCTGTAGGGAGCAGCACTGCTCTCTTTGACTTTAACAGCTGCCCAAAGCTGGGATCCCAAAACCTGAGGTACTCAAAAGTAGTAGCCACTTTTCAAAATAAGGACCCATATGTTTATAATTACTGCATGCTGTATAACAGTGGAAAAAACAATGCTGTCTTCTAAGCATCTTAACACGTCCCTTAAGCTTCGCTACCCCTGTGTGAGGTAGAAAAGTATTTTATGCCCATTTAACAAAGAGGGAAATTGAGGCGCAGAAAGGTGAACACAGAAGCCAGTGGCAACCATGGGACTATAACTCGTAATTCCCGATGCTTACTTCTGTCCTGTCTGATCCCTTCCCATTCCTTCCACAACAGCACTTTCAGATCCTTGGATGAAAGGAACTGTACGAGAGCACATCTGTATTATTGAACAGCACCAGGGAAAATGATATACTTAGCCTGTGATGAATGCTTCCATCTGCAGCAGGTAGGGTCACTTAGTTAAGTTAAGTTTATAAGGTACATGTGAACTGCCTGCAACAGCACTCAAGTCAAATATGGCTTGAAGTCCCCCCCCGAAAAAAAAAAGTAGATTTAGACTGATGCTTTAGACCGGTGGTTTTCAAACTGCGGGTCGCGACCCAGTACTGGAATGGAAGGCACTGGGTCGCAGCGGCTCTGGTCAGTACCACCAACCAGGCCGTTAAAAGTCCTGTCGGCGGTGCTGCCCGGCTAAGGGAGGCTAGTCCCTACCTGTTCAGACACTGCGCTGTGCCTCGGAAGCGGCCAACAGCAGGTCCGGCTCCTAGGTGGGGGGCCATGGGGCCCTCCCCCCAAACCCAGAGCCCCCTCCTGCACCCCAAACCCTCATCCCTGGCCCCACCCCAGAGCCTGCACCCCCAGACCAGAGCCCTGACCCCCACACACACCCCAACCCCCTGCCCCGAGCCCCCTCCCACACCCTGAACCCCTCATTCCTGGCCCCACCCTGCAGCCCTCACCCCTGCACCTCAACCCTCTGCCCCAGCCCATAGGCCCCCCCCACACACACACACACCCTGAACCCCTCATTCCCAGCTCCATTGGGTCACGGGCATAAACAATTTTCTTCAACTGGGTCGCCAGAAAAAAAGTTTGAAAACCACTGCTTTAGACTACCTAATAAACCATAGCAGAGACTTTGACTTCAGTTTACTCGAGAGATCTGTGCAGAGATACTTCAGAGATAGGCAGATTAGAGAGAACAGAGATGGATGAGGCACCCAAATCCCCTCCTTGAAAATGCAGGGTCTCCTGTTGTAGATATACAATGCAGATAGATCAGCTTAGATGTGTAGATACAAACATATCTTCCCAAATCCTTCACTTGATTGGCAGCCTGAACACTACAGCATAATTCACAACACTGGGTCAAATGCAGGAGTTAACAAGTAGCAAGTTAAGGTGGGGGCGGGGGGGGGGGACAAGAAAAAACCTCTTTCATCCCTATAATCAAAGCCTTTTGCTAGTACTCTGTGTCGTTTTCCCACTAGTAGTAGCACTGTGTGTGCTGTGGTGGGATAATAAAGGTAGACACGCTGTAGCTCTTTCATGTAATTATTAGCCATCATCTCATCTGAAAGGCACCTCAGAAAACCCCTACTGTGTCTGAGGCCCAATTATCTTGTACTTCCCCAACAAGACACATTATAAGGGAAAAGTGTTATCTTTTTATTCCAACCAAAACGCTAAAATCTTTGCTCTCATCTCCACTCCAAGAAAGTCCTTAGCTGTCCTTGTCTCATTCTTGCTTTTGGTCCTTAGATACTGATTTAATCAGTGATCAGATTCATAGTGATGGCTGATTTTCAGTGCTCAGTGTAGCGGACCAAATTCAGCGCTGGAGTAAACGGCACGTCTCCCTGTGAAGTCAAAAGGAGTTGCACCCACTGAAGTCGGGGCTGCACTCGGCTAACTGGGCCACATTAAGGTCTGTGCAGGATACGCTGCATAACAACATAGCCGACCTCTAACTTGAGGTATGAGTGACAGGACTGTTCAGCTTTGCATGTCTCCAGTCCATCTCCCACTCCTAAGAAAACCTGTTGTACCCCAAAAGGCACCCCTGAAACATGCAGCCATTTCTGTTGTGGCTCAGAAATGTTGGCAATGCAGAAGACTGGTCCAATTTCATATGGACATGACATGCTAAGACCCTCATGGTAAGAGGGGGCTGACATAATACAGCAGGAGATACTATCGCTCTAACAGCAGATCACATCAGTGCTACTATCAGGCTCACGGAACAATCCCTGAGGGCCTGATCCTGTGAGGTGCTGGGCATGCTCAACTCCCGTTGCCTTCAGATGCCTCTCGATACCGTGCAGGATCAGGCCCAGTGGTGGAGTTAATCCCACATTCCTAAACATAAAGGTCCAGATCCTTGGGTCAGCATCCACAGAGATGAGGAGCACCGGCATTGTGCTGTACAAATGGTATGTCTTCTGCAGATGCTCTGTGTTGAGCTGGATTTAGCCTCTTACTACGTCTGGAAATAAGATAGACATACAAATGTCCGGATTTGGGGTGGGAAGCAATTTCCCCCAGTTCAGACTTGCTGGGAATTTGGGTTTCTTTTTGCCTTCCTCTGAAGCATGGAGTCGGTTTCAACTGCTGGGGTCATCTGGGTATATTTCACCTAACCAGCTCCCTGGGGCCTCAGGCAGTGGGAGGCCTTACCCTCTCCTGTTCTCTGCCTGTGGCAGTTTAGTCTCCTGAAGGCTGAAATGCTCTAGTCTAGCTAAAGTCTCGGGGTGTAATATAGGAATATCTGGGTAGAGCTGAGTGAATAATTTATTTTTTTGGTTTGGCAGCCAAACTGAAAAATAAACTAAAATTAAAAAAATAAATCAGTTTCTATTAAAATTTTGTCCCAACTTTGCAAATGGTTTCAGTCACCCCAAAACAGCATCTTCCAGCAAATTTACCAAAAACATTTTACTAAGCTCTTTATCTGGGTGAAAACTGATGGCCTGTGATAGACAAGAGGTCAGATCTGATAATCTAAAAGGTACCTTCTGGCCTTAAACTCTATGAAACTCTGAAATGTACAGGACCTGGCTTATCCACATAACACAATGATGGGCGCAGCCTAGGACCCCGGAGAGAAGGAAAGATTCAGTGGCACCATGAGATAGTAATAAATAATGCTTTGCACTCAGATTGTATAATGCCTCTCATCAGAGAATCTCAGCATGCAATAATATACACTCTGCTTTACCACCCAAGATGTAAACACTTCCAATTGTAGACACACAATCTCTGTGCTGATATATATCTGAAGCTACTGTAACCCAAGCAATAAAGCCACAGTATGTCTATTACTCCTTCTCTTTGAAAGGGCAAAATTTACACTCGAGAACATAGAGATAAAGTATCGATTAAGGAAACACTGCAAATGCTGCTTCTTATCTTAGCAGCAATGTTTAATGTGCCTGTATTTTCACTTCATAAATAAAATGCACAGCACTTTCCAGCCATGCCTACTCTCACTTCTGAAACACTCCTTATGCCAGGGTGTGGGGACGGATATGGCACAGGAGCTGGATGTAACAGATCTACGTTCACTGGGGATTCCCCCCACACCAGGGTAATCTTTGGCAGAGGAGAGGAGACGCAAGTTTCCATCTTCTTCCAC
Source organism: Platysternon megacephalum (assembly GCA_003942145.1). Taxonomy (NCBI): domain Eukaryota; kingdom Metazoa; phylum Chordata; order Testudines; family Platysternidae; genus Platysternon; species Platysternon megacephalum. The sequence goes on along the minus strand of QXTE01000154.1, from coordinate 67,700 downwards.
TGGGTGCAGAGCAGGGAGGAGAATCTTTGGATGGGCAGAGAATTTCAGCAGATTCTTGCTGTTCTGATGGCTTACGTAAGAGCCTTTATGAAGTGGGTTTAATCATCTCCTCATTTCTTCTGTATCGATGTTACGTAACTGCTTTGGGAATAGGGCTTTGGAATTTTAAGCATTACTGGCATAGCTATTTAAATTTTAGCAGAGGCGCTCCGAGCCTGATTCGGATCTCACTTACATTGGTGGAAATCAGGTGTGACTTCACTGAAGCCAATGAAGTTACACCAACATTATACCAATGTGAGATCAGAGCCAGGCCCTACAAGGACAAATCTAAGGGAATAAGAAATCCCAAATGGAATTTGCTCAGCTAATAACATTCACAAGGGAAAACACTTATTTTTCCTGTTGTTTTTCCACTGGGTCATTAAATCCCCTCTCTTCCCTTATTTAGGTTCCCAATGTTTTTCAGAATGCCAGCGCACACAGTCAGATCCCCCTAATCTGTTTTATACCAACAGGAACCAAATGTGCAGCTTCTGGGATTTCAGCAGATAGGCTGAAAACTAGCCTCAGTCCTAAGATTTAAAAAAAAAAAACCCAAAAAAACACACAACCCGTCCCCCTTCCCCCTCCCCACCACCGCATGTTTTGTTATTTGAAAACATCAGGGAAATCAGAACTTAAAGGGCAGGGATGGTGAGCAGATGTATAGAAACACACTGCCAGCACTTGGGTTCGGAGTTTTGGATGAGCCTATTGTAGACATGGGGTCATGTTAGGATCCTGTGTTCTGGATTCGGGTCCACCTCTATTTTTTTTCCACATGACAACACTGCTGAGTTTTCTAGTTATAGATGGTGTATGGCAGCTTTAGGATGAATTAGATCAATAGTTCCCCATTCTTTCATTCCTTGGCCCACTTGATAAGAGACAGATACCCGCATGGACCACCTGCTCTCCCAAACTCCCCTGCACGGTTCTCAAAAGGATTAATTCTGCAGACAAAGGCCCATAGACCACGGATACCTACAGCTCACAACCTGAGAACCAATGAATTAGATCTAACTTGTGAGGGAAATAGACACAATGCCAATGTAATATGTGGATTTTCTTTTAAATGTTCTCCTTCCCAGGCACATCATAACCAAGGCTTCTGTAGCTTTTAGCATTTAAAATTCCACAGGACACTGCATCTCTGCCCATTTTCTTTTACCTGATATTGTGACCTTGCCCAGGCTGTGTAGTAGTTACACATCTCATACTCAAATACATTCATCTTCACTAACATAACATCCTCCTCCCACAATGCACTTGGGCAGTGCTTACTTATATACTTCCTCCTCTTTTTGGCCAGTATTTAAGTGTTTGCCCTTTAAGAAAAAAAAAAAAAAATTCAGAAGCACTCGTCATTGGTCTAACCCTGCTCCCACTGAGGCCAAAGGTGGTGGCGTTGATAGGAATGGAGTTAGCCAATGCCGCGCGCTTTTGAAAACCTCACCCTAAACCCTGAAAAGTTAGAGCTAGAGACCCAAATCTTGCAGCTATGACTCAGGCAGTTTTCATTCCTCCTGACTTACCCGAGTCAGGAATGAGTAAAGACAACAAGATCTGGCCATAGGGGACTGCTGGATAGAGGTAAAAAGTCACGCTAACCACCAGAAAAAAGTACCGACTGTTGCAAAAAAGGAATTGACGTTGAATGCATTGATCACTTGTGTGCTGAGCCACTGGGCCATTAGACCTTTCTGTTTCCTCCTGGAGAGAAGCATGCTGATGTTGTCTGAGAAAATCTTTCCTTCTCTTTCCACAGCCGCAGCCTCCCAGCGATCACTCTAACCCATCTACCAGCATTTCTGCTGGCTGCTCGTTAGCTGATTTTACAGTGTTCAGAGTCAGTCCCAGTCTTTTAAAGTCAAAAGCACCCACCTCTAAGCACATAGAACTCATTGTCAATATGAGTTTACNTCCTCCTCCCACAATGCACTTGGGCAGTGCTTACTTATATACTTCCTCCTCTTTTTGGCCAATATTTAAGCGTTTGCCCTTTAAGAAAAAAAAAAAAGAATTTTCAGAAGCACTCGTCATTGGTCTAACCCTGCTCCCACTGAGGCCAAAGGCGGTGGGGTTGATAGGAATGGAGTTAGCCAATGCTGCGCGCTTTTGAAAACCTCACCCTAAACCCTGAAAAGTTAGAGCTAGAGACCCAAATCTTGCAGCTATGACTCAGGCAGTTTTCATTCCTCCTGACTTACCCGAGTCAGGAATGAGTAAAGACAACAAGATCTGGCCATAGGGGACTGCTGGATAGAGGTAAAAAGTCACGCTAACCACCAGAAAAAAGTACCGACTGTTGCAAAAAAGGAATTGACGTTGAATGCATTGATCACTTGTGTGCTGAGCCACTGGGCCATTAGACCTTTCTGTTTCCTCCTGGAGAGAAGCATGCTGATGTTGTCTGAGAAAATCTTTCCTTCTCTTTCCACAGCCGCAGCCTCCCAGCGATCACTCTAACCCATCTACCAGCATTTCTGCTGGCTGCTCGTTAGCTGATTTTACAGTGTTCAGAGTCAGTCCCAGTCTTTTAAAGTCAAAAGCACCCACCTCTAAGCACATAGAACTCATTGTCAATATGAGTTTACGAGTTCTCTTCAAGCCTGCCACCGTGATTCCAAGCTGTATTCATTCGCCTTGTGCATCTGTTTAGTTCTGTTTTGCCCACCATGGAACCTCCTTAGTAAGGAATTGTCTTGTGACCAACTTCTAAACTGATGATTGAGATAGTTCACCTTCTCTCCCCTCCAGGGGTGAAAGTAACTTAAATGACTTACCAGTGTGCAGGGAGGCCGGGGTCCTGGACAAGATGGGGGGATGGAGGGTGGCTCTGGGCCCCTGGAAGGGGCGGGGCCTCAGGCAGAAGGGGTGAGGCTGGGGCCAAAATCCCCCAGCCAGCCCTTCAGCACTGCCCGGCCCATGCAGCCTGGGGCTTTGGCAGCGATTTAAAAGGCCCAGGGCTCCAGCTGCTGGCACAGTAGGCAGTGGCGGCTGGGAGCTCTAGGCCATTTAAATCACTGCCAGAGCCCCGGGGTAGCAGCGGCGTCGGCCGGGAGCCCTGGGGCTCCGGTGGCGATTTAAAGGGCCCAGGGCTCCAGCAGTAGGCAGCGGCGGCTGGGAGCCCCGGGCTGTTTAAATCGCCGGAGCCCAGGGCAGCTCTCCCTTCCCCCTCCCCCTCCACCCCCCGCCATGAGCGGCCCAGCCGGTACGGTCGGCACTTTCATACCGGTACACCGGACCGGACCAGCTTACTTTCACCTCTGCTCCCCTCCCAAGAAGGGGGTGGCTGATCAGGCTCCAATCCTGCAACGGGCGCTGCATAGCTTTCTGCTCCCACACAAAGCCCCACTGAAGTCAATGGGCTCCATGAAGGTGCAGAGCTGACTGCAGGATTGGGACCCGAGTCTGCAACCTCCCCGGATGTTTTGCAAATTCAGATCTGGCTTTAAGTTTTGCCTGAGGAAATTTCCTGTTGGTCACAGCAAGGAACCAAGTGCATGTTTCAAGCCCTGGGAGAAGAGTCCTATCCAAAGGGAGAAGATACCCAGAAGATGGGCCATTCAGAACGTAAGAACAGAAGACGGGATTTTCGAGAGCACTTAAGGGAATTACTCAGATTGTAAAGGCAGGGACACTCTCTGTGTTCTGTCTTTGTACCGCATCCAGCACAATGGGATCCTGGTCCATGATTGATGCACCGAGGTGCTACCAAGTCCATATAATAATCATCATCATCATGAAGGAGAAGATGTAGCCATAGCAGTAGTGAGCCCATGTCAATGGAAACTGCTCCCAACTCCCTTCGACATTTTGAAAATCCCACCCAGAAACCTTTTATTCCCTTTCTTTTCCCCCCACAATAATTGTAACTCTTTTCCAAAACCCTCTCTCGGAGAGGAACTGCAAGCAAATCCAGCTCCAAAGGGGCGTTAAAGCAGTGGAGCTCTTAGTTCCATCTCCAGAGGATTACAGACGAGAGAATAAAAAGAAACTGGTCGTCTTTTCCTTCTCTGAACCGGCAGTGTTCTGAAGGGTAGCAGCATTTAGCCTCCTGGAGCCCGATTCTCCTCCCTACAGCAACGAAAACGAAGAGTAACTCCAATGTAGTCAGCGGAGTTAAACCAGTGTGAAACCAGCGTGAGTCTGTTCACTGACAAATTGAGAACAGAAAATGAAGTGAAAAGTCATCAGACAAATTAACCATGGTGAATTATTCACCCAGCTTCAGTGACAGGAATGGAGGAGTCAATTTACATCCGCTGAGGATCTGGCCCATTCATGTCTTTTAAGGGACTCAGGCCCAGATTCTCAAAGGTATTTAGGCTCCTAAGTTCCATTGATTTCAGGTGGTCCATCTGGGCATCAGATGCCGTGAAGCTGTAGGCCCTCTAAGTACCTAGACAGACACTGATTAGGGACCGCAGGATGTAGCCATTTAGTCGTCACAAATAATATGAGTCTTTATAAAAAAAAATACCGTTCAAAGCTTTGTTTTCTAAAAAAATCACAAAAGTATCTGAAAACTCCGGTCTTTTGAACATCCCCATTGATGTGTAAATTAGCTGCACATCACAAGCCGTTGCTTTGGCAATGTCTGAGTCTTGTCATAAAAAGCAGGCAACGAGACGCAACACCTCGAACACTAGGTTCAAAAACACCCTATTTTTGGTTCGGAAACAAGTGAAAAAAAGTGGATATTGGAAAAGCTATTTAAAAAGACAGCCAGGGTCATGAGATTACTGCTGAATGTTTGTAGGTAACTAGGCAGATCTCATGACAAATATAGATCTGACGTTTCTCATAACACCTGCTGTGTTGTACTGAGTAATGAATGCGTCATTGCAATAAATTGTCACAATATATTGGTAGACTTCTGTTTACTGTTAATACATCCTCGTTTAACCCACTTTTCAGAGTGTGTGTTATCTGCGCCCCTCTGTCCCTGATCCACAGAGGATATGTAAGATGTATTCAAGTTGTCAGGGCCTGATGAAATTCATCCGAGGGTACTTAACTAGCTGAAGCTATTTCAGAACTGTTAGCAATTCTCTTTGAGAACTTATGGAGGAAGTCCCAGAAGACTGGAGAAGGGCAAACCTTTTTTTGAAAAGGGGAACAAAGAGGACCTGGTACATTATAGACCATTCAACCTAACTTTGATCCCTGGAAAGGTACTAGAACAAATTATTAAACAATCTGTTTGTAAGCACCTCATGGATAATAGGGTTATAAGGAATAGCCAGCATGGATTCGTCAAGAACAAATCATACCAAACCAGCCTAATTTCCTTGTCTCTCTCACCAACAGAAGTTCGTCCAATAAAAGTCATTAGCTCACACACCTTGCTTCTTTCATTTCCTTCTTTGACAGGGTGACACGCGGATGGGTGGAAGCAGATGTGATATATCTTGATTTTAGTAAGATTTTTCATAGAACAACAGAAAGGTCGTCTGGAAGGGACCTTGAGAGGCCATCACGTCCAACCCCTGGTGCTGAGGCAGGATCAAGTAAACCTAGATCATCCCTGACAAGTGTTTGTTCAACTTGTTCTTAAAACCTCCAATGATGGGGATTTCACAGTCACCTTTGGAAGCCTATTCCAGAGCTTAACTACTCTTATAGTTAGAAAGGCTTTCCTAATATCTAACCTAATGATGGGAATCCCCATCACTGGAGGTTTATAAGAACCAGGCTGGAAAAACACCAGTCAGGGATGATCTAGGTCAGGGGTAGGCAACCTATGGCACGCGTGCCGAAAGCGGCACGCGAGCTCATTTTCAGTGGCACTCACTGCCCAGGTCCTGGCCACCGGTCCGGGGGGCTCTGCATTTTAATTTAATTTTAAATGAAGCTTCTTAAACATTTTAAAAACCTTATTTACTTTACATACAACAATAGTTTACTTATATATTATAGACTTATAGAAAGAGACCTTCTAAAAACGTTAAAATATATAACTGGCACGCAAAATCTTAAATTAGAGTGAATAAATGAAGACTCGGCACACCTCTTCTGAAAGGTTGCCGACCCCTGATCTAGGTATATCTTGTTCTGCCTCCGCTCAGGGGGCTGGACTTGATGACTTCCAAAGGTCCCTTCCAGCCCTACATTTCTGTGATTCTACAAATTCAACCTGAATGTCAATGGGTCCAATTCAGCTGGCTTTAATGAAGTTATGTCCATTTACATCAGAGCTCAATTTAGCCCTGTATATTACATGGTTATCCATTATTCTCATTGGGTGACCGTCTGGCTCCATCAAAGTGATGGGAGTTTTGCAATTGACTTCAGTGGGGCAACGATTTCACTCATTAGATATATTAATGTGAAAGCAAGAGCCAGAATTTACATTCACAAGAATTGCAACAATAAGGTGCACACCTACCTCCTTAGGACTTCTGCTATTACAGAGACAAACATTTGCCTAGCAGGGGTGATCTGAGACTCTTTGAGTTTATTTCTCCAAACTCACTAAGTCTGTTCCAGCCATCACTGCAAAATGACTGAGGCCTGGTCTACACTGCGGGGGGGAGGGGAAATCGATCTAAGTTACACAACTTCAGCTATGTGAATAACCTAGCTGAAGTTGACGTACTTAGATTGACTTACCGTGGTGTCTTCACCGCGGTGAGTCGACTGCTGCCTGCGCCTCTCGCCAAGCTGGAGTACAGGAGTCGACGGGAGAGCGCTCGGGGATTGATTTATCGCATCTAGACTAGACGCGATAAATCAATCCCCGCTGGATCAAACGCTGCCCACCGATCCGTCCGGTAGTGAAGACATACCCTGAGTAAACTGTGTCATTATACCTGTAGTTAAAATACTGCCAGAGTAACAAAAGTTAATCCTATTTGTGGATTTAGCTGAACAACAGTCATCAGACAATTGCATACCACTCTCAGGGTAAATCATTTGAGTGGTTATTTTGATTGCACAGATTGCTCATTGACTTATAAGAACATAGCTATTAAGAAATCATGAAGTATATCTGAAGGTTATCTTAGATGCTATGTACTCAAAGTAAGATAATAGGGACAGACAAACGCATCTTTTCTATGACAGTGTTATTTTAATAGATCAGATTTAATTCCAGTATGTCAATGGAGGGACTTGCATCAAAGGTTGTTTTGTTTTTTTACATCTTTTGTTTTGCAGTGTGTGCGGCCAACAGCTCTCAGATTGTTCTTTGCCAGAAGATTAAAAAGGATTTTAAAGGGTCCTTATTTACTAAAAGTAAAAAGGCAATTTAGCCTTTCAAAGTAATCCAACGAAGACGACTTTCTTCTCTTCGCTCTGTACTTCCATTTATTTTATCCATATACTTGAAAGCCCTTTGCCAATAGGAACAGTTAATGGTTTGGGATCAGAGTGACAAAAGGTGGCCCTTTGGCAATAAGATCACCTGATGCATCAAAAGTCATTGCCAAAGAACAGGTAACGTTTGTGCCAAGAGCAGATACGTCATCTGAACACTCTGTTTGAACGTTGGATGCATCTGATCTTGCAGTGTTGACTGAAACCCTGCTGGAAAATATATGGCCCATTTTATCTGAGAACAGTGGGATCTGCAGCTTCCCAACGTTGTTCTGTGCTTTAAAGACTCAGTCCTCCAAGGTGCTGAGCAGTCCGGCCCCAATCCAGCAAAGCACGCAAACATCTGTTCAAAGTTAAGCATGTGCTTAACTGATCTGCTGAACGGGGATGAGTTTCTGACATCAGGGCGATGAGAAGTCCCGTTGAAGACAGTGGAGCTACTCATACGCTTACCGTTAAGTGGTTTGCTGGCTCAGGACTAGAGTGATCAGCAACTTGCAGCATCAAATCCCATGTTCCCAGGGACAGTAGTTTCTGGTTCTCCTTACTCTATTTCCTAGCCTGGCATATTCCTAGAATCACCCCTACAAACGACTATTTCTGGGTCATCTAGACTCCTCTGCTACCTCACGAGAAGACTGATATAATCTCTACACCATCCCTGACAGACAGCATCTAGTCTAGTTCTGAACCTCTTTAATGAAGATGATTTCATAACCTCCTTCTATTGCTTTGCTCTTCTTACAGATAATAAAATTGAATCAAGTAATAAATTAACCTCCCTTACAGAAAAGTACTATGGCACTGAACAAAATTGGTAAGTTTTTTTTATGCACCAGCTTATAGAATTTAATAAAGAAGTCTATTCCTACTGTGGAATTCTGTACGGTGGTTAAAATAGTGAAAAGTTATAATTTTCTATTAAATTCTATAGGGTTTTAAAGTATTTTCTATAGAATCCTATTAAAACCATGCAGGATGCTACTTAATCATATAGGTCTTTTCCATGAGGGTTAAGACTCCAGCTCAGCAAAGCACTTAAGAGCGTGCTTAGCTGTAAACATTTAAGGCCATCCCTATTTAGCAAAGAACTTACACATGTTTATCTTTAAGCATGTGCCTTGGTCCCACTGACTTCAATGGGATTTAAGCATGTGCTCAAATGTTTTGCGGAACATTTTCCCCATTCATTGCCTTTTTCAGCTGGACACATTCTGACCATGGTCCAAATTATCCATCAATGGCTGGTAATACTTGTCTGAAGCAGGTACAGTTCCGCATGCAGCATCTGATTTCGGTGAAATGTGCTGTTGTAAATGAGCTCTCCCCGCCCCCCTCCCCCTTTTAGAAACTATCTTGCCACATTTTTTTTTATAACTGATTTCAGCACAAAGAAACAGGGCTCCATAAACTGCTCTCTGGCATCAGGGTTTCTGGGATTACAGCACGGACATATCGGTGAAATGTCTGAAACGTCTGTCTGCGCATTAATCATCTGTTCAGCTTTGATAACAAATCATGTACTTCTCATTTTTTTTCCAGACTAGGAAATGTGGATCAGCAGCAGCTTTCTGAGGGTCACGTACTGAGCCTGTCACTGCAACTCAATACCCTTTACAGCTCACCCAGATACATTCTGGTTTATCCCGGTCACCTCTGACTTTATCATCAGCTGGAACTCAGGCCCAGCATGTGCAGGGCACTGAAAGCAGCTCACCAAGGAGAACTTTGCCTGAGTGTTCTAGTCTTTTTTCCTTCTCATTTAAGAGTTCCCTAATGGAGCCAAGTCCCTTCCTCTTGTCCAGCAACCTTGATGTCAGTCAGATCTTTCAAGATGATTGGCCAAGGAGCTCTGGCAAGGAGTCCCTTTGTTTGCTTCAAGCAAAAAACCAAAACACAAAACAAACCCCTCTCCCCCAACAAATCCATTGTCAGCTTTTCTTAGTTCAGGTATCTGTATGCCAGTAAAGAGCAAGACTGAAATCCAGGCCCGGTTGAAATCAATGGCAAAACTCTCATTGGACTTCACCCCATGTTTACAAGGCTCGGTCAAAGTGAAACATATTTGATCATCTGAAGCCAGCTGAGTTGCACCCATTGCTACACGGGATGAATTTAGCCTATAAATATTACATCAATGGGTTCTAGTGAGAGCACAGATTTCCAGATCTGAAAACCACCGCACAGGGAGCCATAATTGGCCTTTTAAGGCAACGTCTTCTTAAAACCCCCCCAAAGATTAAGCTTTGATGGAAAGTGCAAAATATACGTAGCAGTCCCTTGCCACATGCTAGTGTCACTCAGTCAACGTGATTTCATGAGCAGGAAGATTTGTTCAGATATGAATTTTATAGTAAATTAATTATCTGAGTTTGCTTAGGAAGAACGGGAAACAGAAGCATGAGGTGTAGAGGGGTGAAAGGAGAGACATTGGGATGTGTCCAGAAGCAAGATATTAATAAGATTTATTATTTGTTTTGTGGTAATGCTTACAGGCCCCAGTCATGAAGCAGAACCTCACTGTGCAAGATGATGAACAAACAGAACAAAAAAAACATTCCCTGCCCAACGAGCTTACAATCCGGATCAACCCCAGAGGACTGTAAACAGTGTTTATACCACACCAGATTTTCAAAAGCCATGAGTCATCTTGGGCACCCAGCCTGAGACACCTTAGTGAGGTCTGGTTTTCAGAAAGAGCTGAGCAGCAGCTGCCCTATTAAGTAGTGGATGGCTCTTGTGTTGCCTCTGCCCAGGGACTGAATTTCACCCCGTAAGTGTCTGCAAAATATAGGATCAAATTCCTCTGTGTTACACCTGTGCAACGCCATTTAAAGTCAAATAGAGTGGTGCTGAGAGGAGAATTTGTCCTACACCATTAATACAACAGGATGTAACCTGGCTTTAGGGTTGCAAACTTTCTAATCACACAAAACCAAACACTCCTGCCCCGCCCCTGCCCCACCCCTTCCCTGAGGCCCCACCCCTTCTCCGAGGTCCCGCCCCCACTCGCTCCATCCCCCCTCCCTCCCTCGCTTGCTGTCCCCCACCCTCACTCACTTTCACTGGACTGGGGCAGGGAGTTGGGGTGCGGGGGGTGGGGCCAGGGATAAGGGGTTTGGGGTGCAGGAAGGGGCTGGGGCAGGGTGTTGTGGAGGGTGCGGGCTCCGGGAGGAAGTTTGAGTGTGGGAGGGGACTCTGGGCTGGGGCAGGGGGTTGGGGTGTGGGAGAGGGTTCGGGGTGCAGGGTCCCAGCGGTGCTTACTGCCGCTCCCAGGAAGCAGCCGCCAGGTCCCTGCAGCCCCTAGACACATGGGTGGCCAGAGATGCTCCATGCGCTGCCTTCGTGCCCGCAGGCACCACCCCCACAGCTCCCATTTGTCGTGGTTCCCGGCCAATGGGAGCTGCAGAGCCGGCCTGCGGGGCGGTGGCAGCACACAGAGTCTCCCTGGCTGCCCATGTGTCTAGGGGCTGCAGGGACCTGGTGGCCACTTCTGGGAGCTGCGTGGAGCTAGGGGAGGCAGGGAGCCTGCCTTAGCGCCGGGCCCCTGCTGCACTGCTGACCGGAGCTGCCAGGGTCCCTTTTTGACCAGGCATTGCGGTCGGAAACCAGATGCCTGGCAACCCTACCTGGCTTTCAAAGGCAGCAGTTACACTCTTTTGCATTCCCACAAGTGACATTTCAAAAAAAAGATTACCACCAATGCCATCCTCCAGCATCCTGAGACGGCCCTGCTGTAACAACGCGTGCGGAGACAGATCCAGGTCTGCGGGAAACTAAGCCTCCATTTCAGGTCTCCTAGCATGTGGGAGACCGTGAATATTCATTACCTCTTAAGACATTTGGAAGTGTAAATTCAAACCACGATCAAGTGCGCTCATTTATTCACACAGCTGAGTCACGTTAATTGACAGGCTGTGACCTAAATCTATTAGTCCAGCACTAAAAGACTGGTGAGTTTAAAAAAAAAATTAGTTGAATAGATCTGAACATTTAGGAGTTGTGCATGGGGTCTCTTTCCAACAGCAGTTCACACACGGATAGGCATCATGATAAGCCTTTTTTTCTTACCGCTTCCAAGAAGCGGAATTGAACTTGGTTATGTTGTCTGATGCATAGTGACCCATTTAACAGCGATTTCACAAACCTTCCTGGGAATCACAGCAGCTTGTTATAAAGTCTCTGATATGCTAGGCAATAAATATCACTGAAAACTCACCTAAAGGGAGCTATAGCTCTTTCATTAATAGCAGAAAGCACAACCAGCCTCTACTACCAGGGGGGAAATAGCTGTGTTTAAACAGTTGAGAGAGGTACAGTCCAGTGGCCAAGGAACTAGAAACTCCTGAGCTCAAATCTAGGCCAGGGGTAACATCTTCAAAAGCACTTAAATTACTTGGGAGCCTAAGTCCCCTTTTAAAAAGTGACTTGGGCCCACAGGAGCCTAAGTTCCATTGACTCTTGATAAGACTTAAGTTTCTAAGTGCCCAAGTCGCTTTTAAAAAGCAGACTTAGGGTTCGTCTAAACAACCTGTTGGTACATGGCCAGCTGGGATGGAAATCTACAGCGTCCCAGCCTGCCGCACACTGTCCGTATGGACCCTGCACTGAAAGTTCCCTAGTGGGTTTTGATCTACTCCACTTTGAAACGGAAGTAGGTCAACACGCACTAGGGAACTTTTAGTACATGGCAGCAGGGTCCATGCGGATGACTACCGTGCGGTGGGCTGGGATGCTGTAGGTTTATGTCCTGTTTGTCTAGACAAGCCCTAAGACTCTCACATCATTAAGGGTCAAATTTGTTAAGGTGTTTAGGTAGCCAAAGATGCAGATAGACACATAGACACTTCTGAAAATCCCACTAGGCAACTACTTTCATCTGTAGGTACTTAAATACTTTTAAAAATCTGGCACATTTTAAATGTTACCTCTTGTCAATGATTCCCTCTGTGGACTTGACCAAGCCATCGAAACCTCTGCCTCAGTTACCCCAGTGAAATGGGGATCAGAGTACCGGTATTTACCTTCCTACTCACANTTTTCTTCACAACCACCTCTCTGAAGTAGATAAATGCTATTGACAAACACAGAGAGTCACGCAGGATGCAGCTGTGATAATTTTGTTGGGAGCCTGCTCACGTCTGTGAGGTTTTCCTGTTAAATAATATTTGGTGTGTTTCTTGAAGCCCAGCTCCCCGAGTCCTGTGATTACGTGAAAATCTCAGTTTTTATTTTAAAAAGAAGTTTTTATCCTTCATGGTTGAAAAGGAAAACTGGCAAAGCATAAACCCTAAAGGCTTAAAAAAAACCCCACACCAATGCACACATTACAGATTCACATTACGGAAGAAAGTCTATGGCAGAACCGGGAATAAAACCTGTCGACTCCCATTCTTATATTTTAACAATAAGAGCATCCTTCCTACCTAAGGCACTGGACGTCTAACTAGATCCTTGTGGGTGGTCCCTTGCTGAATGAAATTCCACAGACACCAATGGGACTACGCTCAGGCATAGTGTCCACCCTACACAGATCCCATTGCAGGTTCAGGGCCTAATCTTTGTGGATATTAAGTGCTCCTATAGTCTGGGGAAAAGACAAATTCCAGACTAGACAAAATGTATTTGCAGGTAAACTACAAATTTAGTAATGAATTGCCGGTCCTGGCAATTCATATCAAGACACTGGGATTTAAAAGGTCAGTTGCAAAACCAACGCTACAGTGAAAACTGAACTAAGCCAGAAATGCGCCAAAAGCACTAACCGGGTCTGGAGGGAATTCAGTTTAAATTTATCTTTGTATGCATTTTCCCCCTCTTGAAATCCCTTAGCATTCCCTGGTTTCCAATGCATCACTGGTATCAAGAATCCCATGAAATCCATGGGGAAGAATGGATTTGTAAAAGGTTAGTTAAAACTGATTCCTGTGCTGAACTGCCATCAGAGTCTGCTTACTGGGGGCACTGAGCACATATTCTGATCTTAAATTAATTTCCATTCCAGCGTGGCAGCTTCTCTTTAAAGGGCAGTCCCTGCATTCTGGCAAAGTTGTTTTAAAAAAATACTGTATCTATGCTAAAGTGATCGTTCTTGGTATACTTATCTCCCCGTATTTCCTTTGTTTTTACTGTTGACTATCAAAATATTTGTTTGCAGAGAGAAGATTTTCCTTCCTTTTACTTTTAGCCTGCTCCATCCGCTTGATTCAGTCAGTGAAGCCACAGATCAGTGTTGGTGACAACACATAATGGATGTTATTGATGACAGTGCTGCTGAACTGAATCAGGCACAATGAGCAAAAGGCTGCACATAAAAGGCAAAAGTTTCTATCTATAGCAAGAGTGGGAGAGTAAATAAAGAACTGGAAGTTTAAGAGGGTTTCTGTAATTATAGTAATACCTCCCATTGCTCCAACACCTGCTCTCTGAGGATTGGATCATGCTTCTCAAACACTTTGCACTTCATAATACCTCTCGGAAACAGGTAAAGGGAATATTATTATCCCCATTTAACAGATGGGGAAACTGAGGCACACACTAGTTAAGGCCTAATTTTCAGACATGCTGAGCACATCTCTCCCACTGAAATCAGCAGGAGTTGCAAGTGCTCAGCCTCTCTTAAAATCAAGCTCTAAGACCTGATTTCCCATTCTCTGCTCTATTCTGGAGACCCCCCCAGTGACCCCCATACTTTTACCGCTAAAGTTGCTCTTTGCCGGGCCTCAGTGCCAGCAGAGGAATCGGATTATTATACAGGACATTTACTGCCCATTAGTTGTGGCCTGCAGTGCACTCTGACTCTTCCCTTACCTCATCTTACCTCATTCTCAAGAGCAAAGTCAGCCTAGAACATGTGCTTGGTCAGCTGCTATCCCCCCAACTTTTGAGATGAACTTGAGGGCCCAGCACCCCAGCCCCCAACTCCTACTAGCAGCTAGCACTCTTCCTGCTCAAACCACTAACGACAACTGCCAAATTTCCCTGCCCTACCCACAAAATGTGCTACACAACTGACAGAGGTCTCACTGGGACCGCAAATATCTCACACAGGGTTTCTCAAAATCTAGAACTGGTTTTGCCCCAGAGCTGCTCTGTCTCTGCCTCTGCATTTGGAGCTTCCTGGAATGCTTAACTGGGTAGCTTGCATCCTCCTGGCTGAGGAGATTTATGCTTCAGGACCAGGAATAGCCTCCGGGGAAGCCACCCATGGAATTGCTTCCATGGGCTAGAGAAGTCAAATGTCTGGTGGACTGGACCTACCACAGCATGGATAATGGGCCTGGTTTTCACCTCACACCAATGAATGGAGTTACCTTGGGGTAAGTGAGAGGCAAATTAGTCCGAATGATTTCGTAAGTACCACAGAAATAAGGCAGAATCTGAAACCTATCCCCTTGGCATCCAAAAACAGACACTACAGAAAATGCTCTATTGTGAGAGGTCAATCTAAAACCCTTCTCTCTCCCCCTGGCCCCCTGGGAATCCTGGGCAATGCGGCTAGAAAATAGAGTGGCATCTTCTAAAAAAATGCAAACAATGGTAAGCTCTGAATTAAGAGATGTGCCATTGAACAACATATATTGCTAAAAAGCCAGTGGCATTAATAAAGAGGGGTGAAAAGCAGCAGGCTGCTGTAATAATCCCAGAGGTAATTTATAGTCACATTATTCTACCAAGTCAACTCTGTCAAGCAGGGCTTCCACCTGAAATGTTGTGTAAATCATTCGTGTTTATATCTACTCTGACTCCTCCAAAGCTACACATTTACCTCTTGAAAGGAGCTAATTTGCTGTACAATTACTATATCTAGGTGGTAGAAAGAACTGACCGGGCCAGTTTAAATCAACTTTAGCCACCTACCACAACACATTGAAATATAGTGAGCCCAAAGTCAGCAAGGGAATTGCAGACCCTCTGATGAGTAGGGATGAACTAAACTGGGCTGGAAAAGAAAATGACAGTACCTCCTAAGAGGTGCTCAGAGACCAATGGGCCAACTTCTGCCCTCAGCTCTACCAGTCACTTATACTCAGTTATACTGGTGGGGTTGCATAATTCAAAGGAATAAGTCCAACTCAGTATGTTTACTGTGGGCTCCAGCCAATTGACCTCCTGAGACTGAAAGAGAAGAAGACTATATAACAACTCAGTGTCCTTCTTTTCTTTGTTTTTCTTTGTGTATTGTTAATTTAGGGGTGTAGTGGGCTTTCTGGCTTGATCTCCGTGTGGGTTCAGTGCTGGGTAGCCAGAGTACACAGCAGAGGGGCTATTGGCATTTCTCCATAGGAAGGGATTCATGTTTCATGTCGCCATTTACACAAAATGGCCAATTTAATTCTCATCTCCCTCTTTTATATTCGCCATCACACGTTTAATGGACTCTCGTGTGTTATTCTGTTTGTAGGGAACATTGGCTGTGTGCTGACAGCAAGTGTGATGGCTGGAAGGAGGCTTTTCCAGCTGTCTTCCAGACTCCGGATCAATGGAGTGGAATATCATAGTGTCTAGATGGGAGGGGGAGGAAGGGAAGTGGATCACTAAAAAACAACATAGAGTGATGGGCAAGCATACTGTGAGACCTGAATAATGTGCACAGGTAGCCCTTTGAATAATATCTAGCAACATGGGGCAGCCCATATAGGACCAACGAACTGTTTGAGATCATGAAACAGAGCTGGCGATCTGCACTAGTACAGTCTGTTCACACTGATTCCCCTGAGGCTGTCATCAGTTCTGATACTCTATATGCTGCTACTGTATGGTTCCTCCGTCCTCTACTCCTGGTAGCACTGCACACCCTTAGGCAATGAAATGCGTGATGCAATCTGGATTCACGTGTGCCAATGTGCAGAAAATCAATTTGACTGCCCCAAAGGAACTGCTGACATGGAAGATCACTAAGCAGTACCAGCTGTTCCTTGGAGTGAGGCAACAGAACAGAATTCATCCGCATGGAGCATGAGCCATCAATGTTAAACACAACATCTCTGCAGAACATGATCTGCAGGTGTCCTGGTACATCCTCAGAGGACCATGGAGGGACTGAAATAGACCCGTGACCAATGGGATATCCATTGCAATGGTTATAATTACTATGTTTGTTCAATGACAAAAATATATCGTAAGGAAGAGAAGTCACCTGGATCTGGTTTTGAAGGAAGGAAAACATGTTTGTGTCCAATACTTTGGACTGAAGATTTTTTGCCAAGATTTTACTTTCCACTAAGATTATCTGTGTGACTCTGCCTAAAATCAGGGAGAACTTAAATAATTTACCATGCCTGCATAAAGCTCATTTCAAGCAGGTACCCACCTAGCCCAGCCATCACCAATTAGCTGATTTCTTAAAGGCATCACAGTAGAGGTGGGTACACTAGAGGGATTTGGGGGAGGGCATTGGCTTTATGGATCAGAACATGAATTGTTTAGATTGGCAAAACTGCTGTTGACTTCACTGAGGCCAAAGCTCAGTTATTTTATCACCCATGTTTTTTTTCAGGTGAGGAGTATTGTTTCCTTTCTAAAGTTGGTACTTCCTATGAGAGAATTTAATATCAATTTGTCATTCATGAATGGTTTTCCTGGCCACATCCATCTCTTTAGCCACAAGCGGTGTTTTTCATATTCCAGCCCTTTGACATGCAGAATTTATGACAGACACCATATCTGCTTCACACATAGTTGCCAGGAGCAGACAGAAAGCAAGTTTACATATTTTTTTATATGATGGCTGCTGGCAACAACCCATGCAAACCAGTTTCATTCTCTAAACTAGGCATGTTAGACCATCTGGCTGGGAGCAAATGAAACATCCCCTTTCCAGTAAATCTAGCAAACTGGACACAAGAGCTTTGAACGGGCCACAGAGACTTAAGTTGGAAGTGAAAAGGCATCACCCTTTCAGAGTGCAATTTTCCTCCAAGGAAATTTTCAGCACTAGTAACTACCCAATGAGAAGAGCAAAACTGTGTGGATTAAAAGGATTTGTCAGTTCGAATTAATAAAGATCAAGCTGCCGATCCTCACAATGTATCCAGCTCCTTCCAGATGCCTCCTGACTCGCTATCTGATTCTTTGCTTTCAAACAGAATGTTGTATTTTCCAGTGAGATTGCCATCCCGAAGATCTGGGGCGTTTCCTTTACTCACTAGTTACCCAGCCAAAGGGCTAAGGCCTGTTCCACTCCTACTTGAGACCCATGGCAGCCATGCCAGCTTTAAACAGACCAGGGCATCTTTAAGGTCACTTGGCACTTCTCTGGCAGTGCAAAGTGGCCTTAGCTGAGCCAAGGATCTGGTCCTGGGACTCTCCCCTAAAATCAGAATGGGAAGCGCTGGATACCTGGTTACTCTCTGAATGCTGCACACTCAGCTCTAGCTCTCAGTCTCAGCAATCTTTTACCACATGTTCCTCCATATGCCTTTCTCCAAGAAACCCCACTCACAAATAATAGGATTTGTCCATATGTGCAGGCTCTAATCCTTCAGAGATACTCTCCCTTTATCATCCGAGCTGAAAATTCTGAGATGGAAGAGAAAGATGATGAAAAGTAAGGGAAAGAGGACCATTTTGCCAGTAAGACCCCCCCATTTTCTTCCCAGATAAAATCAGCATCAGCTTACACTCAGTTAAACAGCAGGCATTGCTGGGAGTGGCTTTAACACACACCTGGGACATTCTTAACCACTTTTGAAGTTTGAGAATATAAAATTTCAAACCAGAAAATGGCAGGAGAGAAAAACTAAGAGGAAAACCAACCAACCAATCAGCCCCACCTGCAGGTGACCAGTTATATACCAGCTCATGAAGTTCACAGGAATATAGTTACCCACAATTTGCCTGACATCTACCTCCTTAAGAACTCTTGGGTCTTTCTCAGTGAAGAAAAACATAACTGCTCTTCTCAGTGTAGTTCTGCATTTTTTTAAAGGGGGCTTTCAGATCTGCTCACTCAAAATGTCGATTTAAGGCACCAGTGAGAATTCCTTCTGAAAGCACCCCAATAGCTATTACTGTTTCTATAGTGGTAGCGCCAATCAGGGACTGGCCCACACTGTGCAAGGTGCTGTCCATACAACATTATGCAGGTACAATGAAATATTTTACTAGTGTTGAAAAGATTAAAAGCAGGTGCAAATACTCTTTCCTTGCAGAAAGTTCTCAGCACGTTAGGTTTTATCAGCCTCTCCCAGTGCGCTGGCCCAGACACAGCTCCCCTGGCATTCCTGCTTAGTGCAAAGTGATGGAATGAACCTGTGATTAGTTCTTCAAGACAGGCCACAGCAAATGCTGCACCCAGCCAGAAACTCATGTGCTCAAGACCACAGTCTGAACTTACAACAAAGTACTGTGAAATGAAGGGAGCAATAAGGCAACCACGACCCAGACCTATGGCAAGCTACAGCCAAAGAAATGATGATAATATTGGGCGAATCCTGCAGTGCTTACTCTGGCAGAACTCCCACTGACACATAGGAGGGGCTGGAAATGACCCAAGTATCTGCCAAAATTAGGCAGAAAGTGCAGGGAGATGCACTGAAATGGGATCATTCCTCCTCTCCCTAAAACCCACAAGTTTATATGGATATAAGGATCTGGGGCAAAAANAAAATTAGGCAGAAAGTGCAGGGAGATGCACTGAAATGGGATCATTCCTCCTCTCCCTAAACCCCACAAGTTTATATGGATATAAGGATCTGGGGCAAAAAACAAAACAAAAAATTGGTCCTGCTAGTGAAGGCAGGGGACTGGACTCGATGACCTTTCAAGGTCCCTTCCAGTTCTATGAGATAGGTATATCTCCATATATTATATTATTATTATTTAAAACTCTATAATATTCAGAGATGCAGAAGAGATATTAGATTTTCCAACTGGCTTCTGGGCCAATGCAGGATTTCCCCCACAGAGTATTCTCACTGATACACTAACTTTGGATCTCCATGGCTCTAACAGCCGTGGTGTTCTCCTGACTCAAGCAGTCCAGTCAAATCAATAAGCCATCCAGAAGCGCAATTTCTTTCCTGAGATTCCCCTTTTATACCGAATGAGAGATGCCTCTGCGTATGTTCTACAAAATTCTTCCAGCTGCTGCTGCTTCTACAGACAAACCTTAATTTACTGAACCATGGACACATCTGTATTTACTTAAAGTTGCTCTGTGTCCATTGAAAGAAGGGTTTAAGTCCAGAATCCAAATGTCCATGGCCCACGGCGAATTGCTGAGTTGATTCTCTAGTTATCCACGGTGCTTTCGTCAGCATCATGTTCTCTCCCACCCCAACACTGCTGAGCTGTCTTCTCCAAGGTGCTGTTCGGCAATTATGCTGCCATTCACTAAATGCCACTCTCCTTAATGTGAAATTGGCCTCTAAAGTTACTACCCTCTGCAGAGACACAATCCAGTTCGGCAGAGGCGTCACGTGTTGGCGATCATTACTGAGGCTGCATGCAGCCGGCAATAGCAGGGTGTGAAAATTAAACTACCATGAAACAAAATTTTACAGGATACAAACTGTATTTCAGCCACTCTCGCTGCATTTGAATGGGCTGGCCCAGCAAACCACCCTGACGCTGCACAATGGGAGAGGGTTGTCAGCAAGCCCGCTGCTGCAGTGAGTAGTCAAATACGTCTCTGCTTGTCTGACAGCTGCCATCTTGGCTGATACACCAGGGATTGAACTAGAGACTTCCAGAGTTAAACACATACAGACTGAGCTACAGAGCCACAGCTTGCTTGCTGGAGCTATGACAGGCACATATCCTCTGTGGATTGGGCACAGCTGCATTTGGGAATGGGATGATATGGTGGGATTGCCTGCAACAGTAGGGGACTAGACTCTCTGAGCTAGGAGGTCCCTTCCAGCCCTATGTTCTACATTTCACTTAGTCTGCTGCATTATATATGGCACTGCAACTGTACTGTAGATTCAAAGGAGACAGGAACAGTGCTCGATTGCCATACTCTTATGTTAAGCAACCCTATCAATGGGACTAGTCAAGGGGAATGAGGATATCACAGTCTGGCCCTTACTAGAAATGTTTGACCCTCCTCCTCTGAGACAGGTCAAAACCAAAAGCTTCTCTTGGTATCAGGTGGCCATTTCTAGAGTTGTCTTGGGGTTGTGGTTATTTGGAAGTGCCATTTGCAGGGACGGAATCTTACATTTATGTGGAGGGAAAGAGGAAGAGTTTGCCCTGCTGACCAGCTGGAATGTGGTAGAATCCTCGGGTCAAATCACGATTCCAACTAAAATGTACTAGAATAGTGATTTCAGTGGGACCAGGATTTCCTGGAGGGCCAAATTCTGCCACTCTTCCTCACATTGATGCCACTCGTAGTCCCACCGAATAGTGATGACAAAATCTGCCCCTTGCCATTTACCCTTTCGTTTCTTGGGATCCCTTCTTCCACATTCAAGTATTCTTTCCACCAGATTATGTATTTAGCCAGTCTTTGAGTGGCCTCCATTGAATTTTGATTCAGTGCTTGGAACCCAAGCAAGTTCTAACAAGGAAACGCCTATAACAACTGTACTGCAGCTTTCTATGGCATTATAGTTCCAGAAGCAACGTTGATATAAAATGCAGGGTTGCTGCCTTTACTGTAGGATACTGTAATATTTTCCAATCGTGGAATAGACTATTGGATTGGGATCAAAGAGGAAACAATGAGTAGAGGCTATTTTGTCCCTCTCTCTATCCATCCTCTTGTCATCAGATTTTCTGACTGAAATAGCTCTAAACTCATAGCTGTTGCAGAGATTAGCTACCATGAACTATTGGTTGTCATATGGTTTAATTAGGTAAAATATGTTCTTTGCGTGAGCATTTAGTCACTTGATATGTAAACAATGAAAACAACAATATTTTGCTACAGAGATCCTGAAATCTATTAATAACATGCAAACATTAAGAAAGCTGTTTGTGTATGCTTTTTTTTTTTTAATCAGAACAACAGAAGTGGAGTAGGAAAAAAAATCATATGTTCAAGAGACTGTCTGGATTGTGTCAGGAAGGGTCATTTCACTGTGATACATGGAGCTGCGGCAGAAACTGGAAAGACACTGATTTGTGTGTTTCCACTTCCTCGTTGCAAAAAATAAAATCCACAACAACCCAGTGATTGCTGATGCTCAGAACAACCCAGAGGGAGTGGAGAAAATATGCAGTAGTATGTGTCACAGCAACAGAAGACAAATAATGGTGGGTTTCCAGGGCTGGGAAATTATAAAGAATATTATTGGTGACTATAAATCATAAAAATAAATAAGCTATTTGTGGCTTGGTGCATAAATAAACAGAAATTTTCAGAATTTTTGATAAGTAAATGTTCCAAAACCCACCAGTTATTTTATGGCAAAGTAGCCAAAGAAAGGAACAAATGAATGCGTGGTGATGGGCTGAGATATGTAGCTGAAACAGACATACATAACTAAGGAAATAGAACCATGTCTTAGACACCAAAAAGGCAGCAATAGGAATGGTAATTATACATGATTAACATGGCATCCTATTAGGACTACAATATGCATACAGAGCAGCATGCATTTAATCGTACTGTCATATTGAGTCCAAAACACCATCCAAAGTTGTATTGCTAGAGCAAAAGGAATAGTCAAGATAAATTAGCATGGTAGTTAGAAAGCATAATCATTTAGATAATACTAAAATATGATATCCTAATTCCCAGCCCAGCACCCTATCCATTAGAGCATGCTGTCTCACAGGTATTTTGGATAAGTATTTTGTCTGTGCATTTAATTGCCGTCACTCATTAGGAGGCAGAGAGTGCTGCAGAACTAAGCTAAAAATCAGGCGTTAGGAAGGACTCAATATTTTTGTTTTTAATCACACTCATTTATAATCACAGGGAAACGCTCTCTTTCCCTTCAAGTGAGGCCCTTTAATTACGTTTTGAATGGCAAGTAATTGAGATGTATTATACAGTGCTTTTGTTTATAGTCACACTGCTGTTATAAAACCAAATTCTATACGACCAGCGATTGTGTCTGCCACTTCCTAATATCTACTTAATCACACCCTGGACTGAGTTAGCTATGTGGCCACACACAAATGGGTATTTATTCAGCAACATCTGCAGGTATTGAGGCCTGAGAACATACCTCTCTCAAAAGGAACTGCACAGTTTAAACACTGCTATGATTTCATTTGTAGTTCCTGCATAAATGAACAAAGTTAAAGTAGTTTTATGAAGCTAGCCTACCTTACAAAGTAAAAATCCATGTTTCTAACGTGCTCATTAATGTTTGGCTTTGGAATCAGATGCCATTAATGGGAAACACAGCATTGTTGATTGCACAAGGAATAATGAAATCATTGTACTTCGATGAACATTGTAAGGGAATTAAATGTGTGTCCGCTTTGTTAGCCTGAAAGGCTTTCTGCAGGTTATCAATGGGTTGTGCTAAACTGCAGGTGACAATGGAGCCTTGAGACCACGTTAGCTTCTTCTAGCATCCAATTGGAAATTCTCCTGTATCCCCCCAAACACTGCACCTTTCCTTTCACAATTCTGCATAACTCACTTTTCAGAGATTAATCATATTAAAGGGGTAAAATCCGTATGCACTGGAAATTTGAATAGCTACAGCACTCAACCCAAGGTTTAAGAATCTGAAGTGCCTTCCAAAATCTGTGAGGGACGAGGTGTGGAGCATGCTTTCAGAAGTCTTAAAAGAGCAACACTCTGATGCGGAAACTACAGAACCCGAACTACCAAAAAAATAAAATCAACCTTCTGCTAGTGGCATCTGACTCAGATAATGAAAATGAACATGCATCGGTCTGCACTGCTTTGGATTGTTATCAAGCAGAACCATCATCACCATGGATGCATGCCCCATGGAATGGTGGTTGAAGTATGAAGGGACATATGAATCGTTAGTGCATCTGGTACATAAATATCTTGTGACGCCGGCTACAACAGTGCCATGAGAATACACCTGTTCTCACTTTCTGGTGATGTTGTAAACAAGAAGCGGGCAGCATTATCTCCTAGCAAACTTATCTGTCTGAGCGATTGGTTGAACAAGAAGTAGGACTGAGTGGATTTGCAGGCTCTAAAATTGTTTTATTTTTAATGCAATTTTTTGTACATAATTCTACATTTGTAAGTTCAACTTTCATGATAAAGAGATTGCACTACAGTACTTGTTTTAGGTGAACTGAAAAATACTATTTCTTTTCATTTTTTACAGTGCAAATACTTGTAATAAAAAATAAATATAAAGTGAGCACTGTACACTTTGTATTCTGTGTTGTAATTGAAATCAATATATCTGAAAATGTAGAAAACATCCAAAAATATTTAAATAAATGGTATTCTATTATTGTTTAACAGTGCAATTAATTTAAACACGATTAATTTTTTTAATTGCTTACTAGTTTTACATTTTAACAGCATAGACTGAATCTAGCATGGAGAGAGAGAGAGAGAGAATCTACATAGAAAATAGCCAGTCTTGCCAAGCAGCTGGGTAATTAACCTCCCTAATTTCAAGCTGTACCTCCAACAATATATAAAATGGAAGCGGCATTGGATTGTATTTGCAGGATCTACATGTTGAGGTTTTTCTCAAGTAGATTTTGCATTTGATCATATGACAACACAATGCCACTGTAGCTATATCAAAGACAATCTCTCAAGGTAGCTCTAAAGCAGAGTTATTTAAATAAAAAATTCAAGAATGGCTATTAAAAACATGTGTCTTTTCTCTGGTTTTTAACAAAAGCCTACTCATTGTGATCACTGGCATGTATTTCAGAATACAGCAGAAGCTAATTCTTAAGTGTGTGTGTAACCCATCCTCAGTGCTTGTATCTCTGAAATGCATTCATATTACATAACAAATTAGACTTGTAAGTGCACAGCAAACCTTACAGCATTTCTCCTCATTACAGTGCTGTAGCAAACATATGATTAACAATAAGGACTAAGCCTACTTTATGTCACCTGGTTGGAAATACATGCTTGATTGTAGGATGTACCAGGAGGTTTCTTTAAAGCTCACTGCAGTACTGGCTTGCATTGAATTAGGAAAGCTACAGCAACTGTACCTTGACTAATCCAAAATCCCTTAAGCATCCCAGCGTACCATTTTCAGAGTAGAATTTTTTCCCTACCCAGTCAAAATGATATTAAATAACTGGTCATTAACAAATTACTTTAGCGAGTCAAAATGTGCACCAGCCTAGGTATTTACAAGAGAATGCTGTTGCATGGGAACTGCCCTTCTGTCCTCAGCATGGCTGGGTGAATATTTATTTGTTCTTTCAAGAAGTATTTCTCTGAAAAGCAGAGCATGAGGAAAGTGGTAATTCTTTTCTGCTTCTATCATCAGAATAATACCACCCTTTGGTCATGCTCTAATACTTTTCCTTTGAAGTCTCAATGTTACAAGTCTTATTTTCCATATTGGTAGGTGCTTATTATAAGGCTACAGCATACATTAAACTATTTAAAGACATGGCTGGATTCTGCTTTCAGTTACACTAGTGTAAATCAGGAGGAATTTCATATACCTCAGTGGTTTAATTCTAGATTGTCACCAGCATAGCTGAGAGAAGACTCTAGGGGCGTAGGTGCTATGTAAGACCACTTCTGCAAGGGAGAAGTGCTTTTTGTACGGGAAGGCCATTACAGAGCAGTTCTTTACAGTAGACCCTCTGCTTCAGTGCATGACCTCAACAGATACTCCTAGATCAGAGCAGTCATTCTCAACCTATTTACCATTGTGGGCTGCATATGCAGCGCTCTGTGTGTTATGTGGGCCACATCCACACAATATATATATATACTATTTGTATGGCCCTGAGAATGTCACACAGGCTGCAGATGTGTGCTGTTTGGGCCGCAAGCAGCCCGCAGGTTGAGAACCACTGCCCCAGAGGATCATTCGAGAGCAGATCAGGAAGGGTTATGACATGGCATGACATAGATCCAGGGGTTACAACCTACGGTATGGGTGTATGTGCAAGGATCTTGGCTCCAAGGAGCCAGAGTAGGAGCCATTGGAGGGGCAAAGAAGAAGATTCCCATGCCCCATCGTTTGATGCTTTGCTACACTCTATTGGTCTCTATATGCCAAAGGAGAACGGTGCGGATTTGCTCTTGGGATTCTGTGTACATCTGGCCTGCTGCTGCTCTCACATACACCAATTCTACACCGCTGAAACTGACTCCAGTGGAGTTACTATCAATTCACAACAGTATAATTGATAACACCCTACAGGTTTTTATTCGCTGCTGAAGTTCCCTCTTAAGTGCAATACTGTTTCTATCCTGGCAAGTATTTGTTGATCTTAATACTAGCACACTGCTGTCTAAGCATGAACACCTGTGGCTTTAAAAAAAAAAAAAAAAAAAAAATTGCTCCAAAAGGTGATTACTTCTCTGAAAATAAATAGTCAACATGTTGATCATATTTCACTTGTTGCTGAAAACTGAATGTACAGTTTATACAGAATCTAGCATTATGAAACATTAACTGGCAACAGACTTGTAAAATACACACTTTCACATAACCCCTTGCCAGAAACCTGAGCACATTTAACATGTCATTTGCAAGGGCCTCTAGACACATCAGCTGCAAGTGCAACTATTTTCTAAGTAACAAGAAATCAGATGGCAAAGAATTCCCGGCTTTTTCAGTGCTACAAGTGTTTCCCCAACTAGTGACTACACATGATCCAGCCATGGTATTTAAAATGCAGCGTGTTTTCCACATCTTTCCTCAGTCCCTGGTGAGTGGGCATACATTTGGCAGGATGGCATTTCCACTCCTTCTGTAACAAACTGCTCAGCAACATGGAAGTTTCAATAACAGCTATCTGCGGGGTGGGTTTTGCATGCAGTCGCCAAGACCAGAGCCAGCGTTGTCTAGTGGATAGATAAGGCGCTGCACCTGGATTCTAGAGACCTGGCTCAGCCACTGACCTGCTGTCTGACCTTGGTCAAGTCATTTCACCTCAGCTTTCCCCTTTACTTAGATCTTTGGGGCAGGGACTATCATTATATGCGTGATTGGGGCCTCTGCATGCTATTGGAGTATAAATAATAAGAATTCACTGGTGAAAGGGTTACACTGTTTCTCTTTTAAACTATTCTGCATTGCAGCTCTCAGCTGTAAAAGAGACAATGTTACTTCAAGTTGGGCCATCTTGTAAGTGTTGCAAAAACAAGCTTGTATTAAACCAAAGCTCAGTAGAAATGTTTCCATAATAAAAGGCAATCCAATGAAAACAGTTGTTTTTAAACCAACAAATATTGCCTTGCAGCATTTGAAACCTCAAGCACTGTATTAAGGAGAAAAAAGAAAGTGGCACTGACTATAAACAAAAGTGAAACTGATGTCACGGATTTCCAACATCCATAGCTAAAGGAAAAAGCAAGCACAATAGTGGAAAAGTGACAAGCAAATTGGAACTTTAAACTTCTTTTAATTGTAATAATATAAGGGGGACATTTTCAAAAGGCACAATTGGGCACCGAATTCCCATCAGTGCTTTTGAAAAGCCTCCCACCCTCCACTGTTCCTGGTCTCATAGACAATAAATGTGTCTGTTTGCAACATATGGTTTTCAGTTGACAATATCTCCTTAAAAACAACAGCTATATGTAATCTTCCTGCTCTCACTTCCTGCAGGGTTCGGACCATATGTTGTAAAGTACTTGGGGAGCCTTTGGGCTAAAAGCACCATGTAAATTTAAGATACTTAGTATTATTTGGCCCTTGATGTTTAATATTAATTGCTCCATCCTGTATGTATTAATATCTGTATTACAGCTGCAGTCCCTATGGGCCTCATCACGCCAGGTGCTAAAAACTAAACCCCTGATCACGCGAACACTTATGCACATGCTTAACCGTGAGTATGAAAGTAATTACATTGACTTCAGTGAACTACAATAAGGCCTCAATCCTGTAATGAGCCCTGCCTGGGCGCAGGGGTCCACTCGCATGGAATTCATTGCTAGATCAGGGTCCAGTAATAAAACGACAGATCCTGCCTCTATTGAGCTCAGAGCCTAATTTAAGACAGTGTATGAAACCAAGGCAATACTTCCAAAGACTTCAGTGAAGCCAGGATTTCATCTAGGGTGTATAGCAAAGAAGGAGTGGGGTAAAAGTTGCTGCAATAGAGAGTTTTAAATGGGGCAATAGAAAAACAATTTCATCATCAGTGATAGGAGCCATAAAAAGAAACCCAATGTTTAATCATATAAAAGCTAAAAAATTTCAAGTTTCACCTGTTATTTTGACTGTGCAGATGAACAAGAGGGCTGCTTATTCCAGGCAAAAACCTGCTGTTTTGCTGCAAAATTTTGCCTTGGAGCAAATTTTCAGAAAGTTCCAGATCTCTTTTGAATGATAAATTTCATCATGTTGACAACAAACCAATCAAACTACCAACCACAGAAAGGGTAAAAACTTCATACTATGTTAAATTCTCACAAACTTTGGCAAATAACTCAGATTTTTTTCCTCAAGAATTTGTAATATCAAAGTTTTGCTTGGCCCTGGCTACAAATATATGAAGCCAAGGAGGAGGATTGTCAGAACAGAACTTAAGTAGGGCAGAACTGAATTAACCAAGCCAAATTCCACTCTCATTACACTAGTGCAACCTCATGACTATTTGTGCTGAGAGTGTTATAGATAGTGGGGATGCAACAGTGCAAAATCTGGTCCTTCACATGTGAGGTATAAAATACACAGAACTGAAAGGCTAAAATCATTAATATATAGGGTCCAATCAATCTTCTTTTAAAGCCAATGGCAAGATTCCCATTGATTTTAATGGGAGCTGGATTGGGCCCAGAAAATGTAGAATGAAAACCAAAAGTACATTTAAACAATGAATTATCATGTGTTAGAATACGTTAAAGAGGACAAGGCAGCTCTCTGGCAGCAGCTCTTAGGCTTAATTTAATCTTACACATTGCAGATTTTCCTGCACAATCGTTATTAGGCCCCTATGGAAGCGAGTTTGGGATGGCTGTACTGTTTTGGGGAACTGATTCTTTCTGTCTCCTGAGGTCACCAGTGATACATAGTAAACAAAGTTCATTTTGAATGACACTTTTTTAAACAGAATGGCAAAGTCATTATCCACCCACGATAAGGTATTTACAGTACATCTGCACTAGGATCATTGCCTCTGTCTGCGGTTCCATAGCAAATCTCTCCCAGTGATTTGCATATCAAATTGGCTCAACTGACAAGTCCAGAGATGATTTTTCAAACTGCCCATTCTGCAAACTCTGCCCCTGGGCTCTGAAAGCCAGCTGGGCTTTCCCTGCCCTCCGTCCCTTTTCCCCTTTTTTTCCTCCCTTCTCCATATTTCTCTGCCCGCAAACTTCTTCCTTCCTCCACGTGCCTTACAGGTTCCACTAAATCCTCCCCCTCACTGATCGCCCTACACACCCTTCATATTGTTTCCTGCCATGCACGTTCCATATTTCCCTGCTGCTGTTCCCTGCACTGCCTCATGGCACACCTATTTGGCTGAACTCCACTGGGAAATCAATAACTTGATTGGGAGTGGAGGAGGCCATCATTCTTCGAGCACTCAGTCTGCTCCTCTGATGACCATGACACCATCACTGCATCTGAAATACATCCTCTTGAAGCATCATGTCAAAGAACCATGATTACTGAACGTGGGTACTGGAAAAGCTTGGTGCTGTCTATAAAATAAGGATCCTATGAAGTTGGAACAACTTCAAAACGTACCACAACACACCCAGCCCTCCTTCATTTCCTCCTTCTTGTAAACTCTCAGCGCCCCCCCCCCCATTTTATTTGGTGATATCTGGCAAGAATTAGAGATGAATCCGAGAAGGCAGTATTATGATCAGGATCAGGCTTATGTTGTGGTTGAGACCAAATCGGGGCTAAGGTTTGGCAGCAGATTCAACAGCACTGAAATCACATAAGCGAGTCTCATGAGATTTTGGCCTCAAATGGTAATATTTTAGCTGCAGCAACCAAAGCTAGAAAATAGCACCAACCCTTCTGGATTAGGAGCTGTCCCAGAACCAAAACTGTAGAGGCAGGGGACATGAATCCACACGCACATAACACTCTAAAATGAAAGGAGTTCAGATGTGAAGTTCTGGTTTGGTCCATCCAAATCTAGCAACAATGTAGCATACCAACTACTGAGGGCTTGATCCAAAGCCCAATGAAGTCAATGAGAGCCTTTCCAATGACTTCAACAGGCTTCATCAGATCAGACTACATATACAAAGAGAAATTAAGACCAATTGTAATATGCATGCTACTAAAGATATAGAGGTAAATTCCGTTTGTCTCATCTTTGTAAGTATATTTTTCAAACATTGTCGGTTACAACTAACAAGAATGCAGTGATGATTACAGGGCATTTCTCATTACCATTCACCCTGTTTAGCTAGACATATGATGCAGCCTATAATTTAATCTCTTATTTGCATATTATTTATTTTTCTGGCACCTATTCAGTAATCTAGGCCCCTCCCAAAATTCAGAATACACCATCCATGGTTTATAATTTTCCAGTACAATACTTTAGTTCATCAGTCCCCCCCCTTTACATATTTCTAATACATTCATCTACAAAAAATAAAGACATTTTTAAGACATCATCTGATTCAACCTTTTATCTCCAGTTTATTCTCCCTGCTCCCCTCCTAATAACCTGATAGATTTCCATAAATTCTAAAGTCAGAAGGAACCTGATCATCTAGGCTGATCTCCGGCAAAACAAAGGCCAGAGAATTTCACCAACCTTCCTAACTGCCAGCAAGAAAAGGTTATTGATCTATGAATGAAATAAATACAGTAATACAAAAACCACCCACAGTAAAATGCTTCTTGCAACATGGATTTAAGAATTTAGGACCTTAGTTTATATAGGAATGTATAACTTTTCAAGGGACAAATAAAAACAGAGAGATCAATAGAGCTCACTCCTGTTAGTCCTTTCTTCTCCTTATTTTACTGGTTACTGAATAATAACTCTAGTCTCTCATTAAAGAAATATTCAACAACAGGTCTATGACTAGATACAAGAAATGGAACCTCCTGTATCCTCTTTCTTTAATTTAATTAACAAGTCTTGTTCCATTACCAGTGCTGATCCAAAAATTAGTAACTTGATTTGACAATAACTATGAATTTATTATGCTTTTTTGCTATAGTACTTCCTTGGAACCTTTTTATAAACGTATCTCTCTTTACAATCTCCACAGATGAATTTATTTTACCACATTTCATCTTTTCATCCTGACACCAGCTTTGTTTTGTTGTGCTGCCTCCTTTTTTCAAGTGCCAGAGCATTGTGTTATGTGGAGACCCAGAGATGAGGTACCAAATTCTGAAGGGGGGAATCTTCTCATGAAATACAAGATTTCATATCTGGTTAATTTTGTTTGAGATTTCTCTCTTTACTAAATAATTTAAGAGGAACCGTTTCAACTGAAATTTGTGCAATTATTCTAATAAATATTGGGCCAAATTCTATTCTTACTTACACTACTGTAATGCAGTGATAATGGTTCCACTAAAGTAATGGCTCCACTGAAGCCAGTGGAGTGACTCCGGATTTATACCTGTGTCAACGATAGACTGACTTTGGTCCATAATTCTAACTCACGCAGCTTTTCTGTGAGTGTCATTGCAGATTAATATGATGCTGCTAAATGGCTCCACAGGCATTCCAGAACACACTGTGTGTTCTTTAAACACCAAGAAGGCCAAACAGGACTTACTTGTATAAGGAATTATGACAGACCCATGGCAGAGTAACAGGATTTGCAATAAAGGCACTCATTTCGAAGGAGAGTCTTGTTTGTGTAATCTATGGAGCCTATTTTCAGATTGTCCACATAGTTAAGGAGGGAATGTTACCATGCCGAAGAAACCTTTGCTTTCACCAGAACAATCATGCCTGGCAAAATAACCAAAAAGAACAACAACAACAACAACAAAAAACCAAACAGCAGAAACATCACATCTGTTTGCTAGCGCAGGTGTATTTCTGCTTAGAAAATCAATGCTGCCATTGAAAGACCAGTTTTGTAAACAAGGTCAAACCCAGGTGTTTCTGAGAATCAGGTGGCTATCTGCATCAGGACAAAAGAGCAGGGCAGGAAATAAACTAAGGAAAATATGAGCCTCTCCCTGCAGTCTGATTCAGACCAAAAAAAATGGGCTGAATTCTGAGTTGCCTTACCCCAGCTGTTTATTGGCATGGAAGGCAGTGCAGGGTTTGGCCTGTTTACCTGACTGGCAGCGGGGTGGTATGTTCAAAGACAGAAATCCCAAATATTGACTTCAGTGAAGTTACTCTCCGTATGGACAAGAGAAAGAGAATTTAGAAAACAGAATCAAGAATAGGTGCAAAATTGGTTGCCTGCATAAACATAACCGTCCCCCTTGGCAAGAGAGGTCTGGAGCCAGATCAGCCGAGAAGTAGCCCCACGCTCCCTGATTGTCTCTCTTCCTCCTCTAGGCTGCAGGAGAAAGTGCATTTCCATGCAGTCACCTCAGACGTGATGTGACCGAGAGCAGCCTGGCCCTGCGGTACTGAGCGCCTCAGGGGAGAGCCCCCCGGCCAGAGGCGAAGCGCTAGTGACAAG
Source organism: Platysternon megacephalum (assembly GCA_003942145.1). Lineage (NCBI taxonomy): Eukaryota > Metazoa > Chordata > Testudines > Platysternidae > Platysternon > Platysternon megacephalum. Next base: position 35,689 of record QXTE01000154.1, on the reverse strand, counting down.
AGGTGGTAGCAGGGGCAGCCCAGGGGAAAGTTGCTGCAAACGGGCAGAGATGCTGCTGGCGCCCAAGGCAGGGGGGCGGGCTGGGGGAGGCTGCAGGTGCACAGGGAGGGGATGCAGGACGGGGGAGGGGAGGCACGCGGGAGCGGCCGGGTGAACTGGGGGAGGCAGGAGCAGGGAGCCAGGGATGGGGCTGGAGGAATCGTGGCCCCGCTCGGGGGCTCCCCGCGCCCCCAGCCCCTCTCACCTCATCCCCTTGGCCGAACTGCAGCCCCAGGGCGACGAAATGCTCCACCCGGATGAAGCCGTTCGCATCCTCGTCGCACACGTCGAAGACCTCCTTGAGCTTCCGCAGGAACCGCATCCAGTCGGCCTGTTCCCCGAGCCCGCCGGGCTCCATCCCGGGCACCTAGCGGCAGCCCCGCGCGAGGCGCCAGCCGGCAGCAGCCATGATCGCCCGGCTGCCTCCAGCCGGCGTGTGACATCAGCCAGCCGGGGGGAGGGACCACAGAACGGCGGGGGGGGGGGGGGGGGAGGGGGGGGGGAGAACCAGGGGAAGGGAGAGGGGGGATGTGAGGGGGGCGGAGAACGGGGATGGGAGAGGAGAGGGGGAGAACCAGGGGCAGGGAGGGGCAGGGAGAAGGGGGGATGGGAGAGGGGAGGGGGAGAACCAGGGGAAGGGAAAGGGAGAGGGGAGATCGGAGGGGGGAGGGGGAGAACCAGGGGGAAGGGAGAGGGGGGATGGGAGAGGGGAGGGGGAGAACCAGGGGGAAGAGAGAAGGGGGATGGGAGAGGGGAGGGGGAGAACCAGGGGAAGGGGAGGGGGGATGTGGAGGGGGAGAACCAGGGGCAGGGAGAATGGGGGATGTCAGGGTGGAGGGGGAGAACCAGGGGAAGGAGAGGGTGGAGGGGGAGAACCAAGGAAGGGGAGGAAGGAAGAGGGGGATGGGGGAGAAGGAAGGTGAAAAGGGAGGGGGGAGAGAAAAGCGACTTGTAGTGAATATGGGGGAAGGAGTCAGGCGAGACCATTCCTTAGAGCTAAAGGCAAACAGGTACCAGCAGGAGACACATCCACCTCCCAAGGGGTCTCTGGCTCCGCTTGCGCCCCTAGGCACAGGGCTGCACTTTGCAACCAGGTCAGCAGAGAGATGCTGCTGCAGCTGCTAATGGGAGCCAGAGCCAGGAGGCCTAAGCAAAGCCCTCAGTTACCCTGGATCTGGTAAAGGAAGAAAGGGGAACTCACATTGCTAGGGGGTGAGGGAGAGAAGGGAGCATGCAAAATGGGGAGGAAGAAAGAGAAAAGCAAAGAAAAAATGTGGGAGGAATGAAAAACCTGTGGGGACAGCAGCCAAAGGATGTTTTTGTGAAAGAAAAAATGGTAGGGGCCACTCACCAGGTACAAACTGCATGAAGGGAAACAGCCCAAAGGGGTTAGAGGAAAAATTGGGGGTGGGAAGAGAGAGTCAATATTTCCTGGGGCTGGGGAAAGAACAAGGAGACAGGCTGGGGTGGAGTTTGAGCCTGAGCAGAAAATTAACAGCAAAGTGGGCAGCACGCTTTAGTAGTTAGAGCATAGAATTGAGGCTCCGAGAACCTGGGTTCTATTCCTGGCTCTGCCACTGGCCCACTGAGTCACTCCACCCCTTTGTGCCTCAGTTCCCCCATCTGTAAAATGGGGGTAATACTTGCCCTCCTTTATAAAATGCTTTGAGCTCCACAGCTGAAAAGTATCATGTAACAGCCCAGTATTAGAAGTCAGTAGAATATAAAATAAAGAAGAATCAGATTAAATTGAGGAGGGCTGGGGATGAAAAGAAAATGTGTGGCTAAGATAAAGAGAAGGCAAACACCCATCTGGTCCAGAAAAAGTGAATAGTTGCATCTTACTTTGTGCTACTCAGAAAACATCCCGCAGCAGTGTTGGTTTGTAAGAGGGGACATTGCATGGTGATATAAGTCAGACATGACTAAGTCATTTAATGACTCACCTGCCATTGCAAGTTAGGTCTTCCTGTTATTCAGTGTAAATTTCATCTTTTCTTAATTTAAGCCCTTTGCTACTTTCCCTGCCCTTCCCCCTTCCCCCCACTTAAAATAACCCTTCTAGGCTATATCCATGAGCATCCTGATGAGTGGGTCAAAGGAATGGACAAAGAATGGGTCCCTCTTTCTGAACCATGCCTTCGGGCCTGTGAATCTTGGGGGCAGCCTTTGGAGCAGGTACCGTGAGTTCATTTAGGCTCAGGTACTTGATGGCTCAGAATCTGGCCAGACACTCTTACTCTTGCAAAAAGCACCACAGCCGTTAACAAGCACAAGTGGCCATTACTTCAGTTTTACATTGCGTGTGATTTTATGAGTGATGTTTTGCAGGCTGTCAATAAGGCTGCTCTCTTAAAATGCTCTGTGCTAAAGATTTTACAGTTAGCGCTGGACTTTGAATTGAAATACTCTCTCATTAATTTCTTGCTTTAACAAAGCAAAATAACAAAGGCCTCACATTCCACCTAATGTCTCTGGAAATGCCATGACGGAAGGAAGCCAGCCATGGGAGGCAGGAGGCGTACACCCCCCCAAAGACGTTTTGGTTCTCCAAATATGCACTTCATCCTAAATGTGTGTAAATGTAATGTTCATGAAGAGGGTTGGCTTGCCAGCCCTGTGGGCTGATGTCTTCTGTTGATCCAGAGAACAGTGACAACCCAAGGAACAGAAGCAGTGCAAGCTTCCCACATCCTGCCACCTTAATTTGAAGGGGTCACATATAGAGGGCAGGGGTTAGAGAGACACTGTCACCTTGATACTTCTTTAAGTGACCTATTTTAAAAATTCCAGTTTCTGTAAAACAGCCTTTAAATAAATACTCTGTCCTGACATTTAAAAAAAATGTATAAGGTTTTTCTGCTCCTGTACCGATGTTTACCAGGGTCTTTCCATCAGGGAAGAAACTGACTTTGAAGTCAGTGGGTGTCAGGGCCAGGATATAAGTGGCCAGGGCTAGTGGTTAGCATAGGGCAGGGTGCTGGGTTCCCATGCCAGTGGGGGTTCAGAACCAGGAGGTCAGGAACCAGGAATCAGGCTAAGTCAGGGTCAGGTAGCACTCGGTGAGCAGCCCAAAGCATGGTGGAGCCCAGCACTTCCTTCTCCTGTCTCCTGACTCTGACCTCCTGATTCCTAGTATCTGACTGTCAGTTCATGACCTCCTGGTTCTGAACCCTGGTTGGCATGGGGAGATGGTCCCTCCCACCCCATCCTACATTAATCACTGGCCAACTTCGTCCCAGTGTCAACAGTTTGTATAGATGATTTCCTGTTCCTCCTTCTGGCTTAAGTAGGGGGAGCAGGCCAACCAGAAGCTCCAGTGTTCCAGCAGTTGGGGCTCAGGGGTGATGCCCTCTATCTGAGTTGGTCTTCAAGGAGTTTTGATTCTAGTTCCTGCCAGTAAGTTGTTGGCTGCAATGTGATGATAGGTAAGAACCCTGTGGACCTGGATTCAAGTTCCATGGATTGCAGGGATCTTCCCAGCAGGCAATTGTATTTGTACAATCTAACTTTAATTCCCCTTTTAATTTTGTTTTAAACACTCAAAGGTACCTTAGCCAGCCAGGGAATAGGTGTCCTTTTTATTCCCCCTTTTCCCAAATCTGCAGATTGAATTTGCCAAACCTTATGGAAAAACATAAACCCCTTGAGTTCAACTGGCCCTTTGCTGATAAGAGAAAACGGGCATCTCTTCTAGGAACGGAAAACAAAGAGCAGAGATCTCAGAGGCGAGATTTTGATAGTTGATGCAAGAAGATGGGAACAGTCAGCTGTGAAGCAAGGGATAAAAGAGGAGATTTGAGGTCAAAGAAGCGGTGAGAAATAAGAGAAGGGAAGCAAAGTGTTTGATCAGAGAGTGGCTGGGAACTAAAAGGTTGTGAAGTCAGAGCAGCACCCTGAGATTTCAGGCCCATTGTGATGGACTTGTAAGCTCCAAGTTCAAAACTGGCTACAAGGGAGAATGGATTTGACAATCTCCTCCTCAGTGTTGTCAACCTCCAGCATTCAAAAATCATGAATAGGGCCTCCAAAATCTAGAGATTGTCTCTCAACTCATGACCTGTGAAAGAAATAATACACCTCAGATTCTTTTATCTGCTTTCTGGTTTTGGAGCCTTTAGGGCCACTTTTCAAGCTTTTCTCCACAACCCTGATATCTAGAACATAAGAACGGATACACTGGGTCAGACCAGTGATCGATCTAGCCCAGTACCCTGTCTTCTGACAGTGGCCAATACCGGGTGCTTCAGAGGGAATGAACAGAACAAGGCAATTATCAAGCCATCCATCCCTTGTCGTCCAGTCCCAGCTTCTGGCAGTCAAAGGTTTGGGGAAACCCAGAGCATGAAGTTGCGCCCCTGACCATCTTGGATAATAGCCACTGATGGACCCATCCTGCATTCACTTATCTAACCCTTTTTTTAACTGTTATACTTTTGGCCTTCACATCATTCCCTGGCAATGAGTTTCACAGGTTGACTGTGTTGTGTGAGGAAGTACTTCCTTTATGTTTGTTTTAAACCCGCTGCCTATTAATTTCATTGGGTGACCCCTGGTCCTTGTGTTATGTGAAAGGGTATATAACACCTCCAGATCTATTCACTTTCTCCACACCATTCATGATTTTATAGACGTCTATCATCTTCTTAGTCATCGCTTTTCTAAGATGAACGGTCCCAGTCGTTTTAGTCTCTCCTCATATGGAAGCTGTTCCATACTCCTGGACATTTTTGTTGACCCTCTCTGTGACTTTTCCAATTCTAATATATCTTTTTTGAGATGGAGTGACCAGAACTGCATGCAGTATTCAAGGTGTGGGCATACCATGGATTTATATAGTGGCATTATGATATTTCTCTGTCTTCTTATCTATCCCTTTCTTAATGGTTTCTAACATTCTGTTAGGTTTTTGACTGCCATTTTACATTGAACAGATGTTTGCAGAGAATTATCCACGATGACTCCAAGATCTTTCTTGAGTGGTAACAGCTAATTTTGATCCCATCAGTTTGTGTATATAGAAATTTTCTTGTGGTTTATATGAAAGCTGAGATTTTCTTGTAATCAATTGACTCCAGGAGCTGGAGCTTAAGGAAAATCACCAGATAGCACAAGAACTGTGATACAATCATGAGTTTGCAACATGGCAGATGTTAGCCTGCACTGGTGTGCATTATATACTGCACTATAGATGTGGGCATGACTGATTGTGCCTGATGAGCACAAAGGAACACATTCTACAGTGGCAGAATAGAAATAACTTCCACTGACATCAATGGGAGTTCCTCCTGTCCTGTGATGAGGGAGCAGTGGCTCTGGGCTGGGAGCTGCAAGTCAGGGTGGTTATGCACTGGCAAATATGGGGAAGTTTGTACAAAATCTGCCTGCTCAATGTCTGGGTCACTTTGTCTCATATTTGTTCCTAACTATAGATACATTTACAAAGAAGCACTGGGAGCTAAGGCAGTAAATTGAAGAGCTGGTGCTGAAGTCTGAAAACTGACTCGCAAAACTGGTGTGCCGGTGAGATCTGCAAGAAGACCGATATCAGAGAGCTGCAAAATACGGTAAAGAAACTGTCACTGCCAACAGCTGAGTTTAGAGCTGAGATCCGGGAGCAGATACGACGGCACTGGGAGCTGAGATGTGAGAGGCAGGAACTAGATGCTGGGAGTTAAGGCCTGAGATCTGAAAGCTGGGAGTAGCCCAGGCACACTGAGGCAGGGACACTGAGTTGAAGGTGTGCTATACTCACTTGCCTTGCAACTGCAATAGGAAGACACAGCATGAAAGGCTGAACGGAGTGGGAGTTCCCTTTTATTGTCAGTGGACCGTATGTGGTAGGCTTAATTTCTTGCTGATGTTCTATATTCTCCAAACCTTTTTAGGAGGTATCTGCCAGTACAAAGGGCTATTTCTCCCTGCCAGAACAGGTAGTTATTATTTAACAAGTTAATCACCTACGTTAGTCATCACAACACTTGAGTAGAAGTGAGAAGGCAAATAGCAAAACACTGAGGCTGAGATTTTCAGAGCTGCTGTGACAGTTTGGGGAACCTGTCTATGTACAACTTATAAATTCCAGCTTGATTTAATCAACTTCTGTATTCCTTATGTCTTATGATTTTCTTTACTGTGTTTGAACGCCATATACTCCTTGCATGAAGGAGGCAGGGGAGTGGTGACTAAGGCCCTTTATTTTTTGTTTTTATTTTGTTTAAAATTTCCTGAGTATTTATCAGCCTTTATTACAAATAGTTAAAAAAAGAGGTGAAAAATGAGTGCACGAAATTAACTTCACAGTTTTCTGGGTAAATATCAGGGTCAATATTAAGGGATGGGAGGGCAGAAATAAAGCAACAAATAGAGAAAGTAAGAGTATTGAAAGTTAAAGCGGTTTAATGCTGCGGTTTATTTCATGAACTGCACGTTAACAGTATGTTCACATAGGCAGGTACATGCATATGCAGGGGTATCTTCCATTACACTGCCTTATTTTAACACACAGCCTTGCATTTACACCTAGTTTAATTTATTATTAACATAAACACATATACTAATGTAACATATTGGATTTGTTTAACATAATCAGTATTTTCATGTACTTGAGTGGTCCAAAATGTGAGTAAAAACCAGTAAAAACTAAATAACAGTTTTGTAAAAGTCAGGAATTTTTTGTGAGTAAAAATCAGTAAAAACTGAAAATGAAGGGCCTTCTCTATGAATAGATCAATCATTAAAGGCTATCAGCACCTGAATAGATCTTGCTCAGGCAGAGGGAAAAAAAAACTGCATCCTAGCTAAAACCAGTTTTCTCCAACTTCTCTGTAGAAGGCTAGGGTTTGAAGGAATAGACTATTCCCAGGAGAGGGAGCCAAGCCATCAGGTGTTGGTACAGCCCTTTAAAAACAGAGATTGGGTGTTGGACTGACAAAGGAAGCTTGGGGCAGAAGAGTGGGACAAGCTTTTGGAGGAAGAGGGACTTTCTGGCTGTGGAACCAGACAAGGCTGAGGGAAGCTGGCTGCAGGAGAGAGAGGAGAAGCCATGAGCTGCAGGAGAGGGGATTGTGGACACCCTAAAGGACTTTGATGTTCAAAGAATGTTCAAGACTGGTGAGGAAACTGAGGCAGGTAATGGTTTATGGGTATGTTGCTGTTTTTACCTAGAACTGTATGGCTCTTGTGCTGTCTAGATTAATTGTGATGGACACAGGCTTTGCAAAAGGTTTCTGTTTGCATCAATTATTACATGTCCCTACATGTAGGGTTGGAGCTTTGGGAAAGGTGTTTAAGCAACTGAGGCATCTGGAGGAGCCTGCATCAGTCTTGGGACCTGGGCAGTTGGACTTCAGGGGTTCAACTCTCAGAGGTGGGCGACAGAAAGAGAATCTGCACCCCATGAGCATGCCTAGAAACTATGAGCCTGGACTCTGCTCAGACTCCAGAAAGGTTAAAAGTGCATGGTCCAGCATGTGGGACTCAAACGCAGCGATCTGGTGAGTGTCCAACAGGGGGAGCTTGACTAGGGCTGTGACAGCTGCTTAAAAGATTTGGATACCCCATTCCCAATAGAAATTATAAGGAATTGGACATCCAGAATCTGGATGCAGCTTTGAAAATCCTGCCCTAAAATCTATTTTACACAAAGTTCCTTAAAGGCTTCACAGGTAACCAAGGGATGGTTTTGAATAACAAATGTCCCTTTAAAGTGTCTTAGTGCAAAACATCACTAACCTGAATTCTGCAAAAGTGCAGGATGCTTAACATGATAAAGGCTACTAATATAGCTAAGTGTCACTAGGAAAAGGGAGATGAGGTGACGATGATATCATTAAGAATAATTGTGACTAGCAGCTTCCATTTGAGGACCTCAGAGTAATTTAGAAATATCAATGAAACAAGCCTTGCAACCCCACTGTGAGGCAGGGAGGTATTACTACCCCATTTTACAGACAGGTTAAGTAACTCGCCCAAGATCATAAAAGAAGTCCATTAAAGGCTTGATTCAAAGGCCATTGAAATCAATGGAACAATTTCCATTGTTGTTTTCAAGGGGGTTTTAATCAGGCTACAGCAGAACCTGAAATAGATCCCACATCTTCTCTCTCCTGGGGCTGTACTTACTTTAATCACAAGAGGAACCTTCCCACTCAAGAGAGGGAGAAAGATATGGAGCAAGCCCCTCTACTGGATACAACTTGCACTTCCAACAGAGAATAAAATCACATGGGGGTGATAGCACCCTAAAATATTTCACATCGTATTAGTGCAACAGCCTTATTATATTATGGAACATTTTTACGGCAAATACACACTTTGTTTTGTATTTCTGAAGTAGAGGCTTGCAGAGAAACTCCTATCAGACCCCAGAGCATAATGCATTCGAATCTTCAGGCAAGATATTAAAAAAATAATTAAAATCCTGTCCTACTCTGAAAAGTGACTCTGAAGATGGCCCTGTGGGGAACCACGTGTATTGTCTCTGGCAGACACCACATCACATCTGCTTGCTTTACAAGTAGAAAAATGCTTTTCTAACTGCCAGCTCTGCAAACTTTCAGTGGGATTTTGAAATCTCTCTGGCTTCTTTCTTCCCATGTGTCGTCACCACTAATAAAGATTCTGCAAGTGGATTGTAGTTAATTCTCTGGGTGATATCTGAGACAGAATAGAATCCAGCTCAGTCTCCCATAGCGGCACTGGCTGTGCAGTGATAACAGGGGGGAAAACTACAAAAACTTACTGTTAGATATAGGCTCAGTCAGCGGCAAAATTTGGATCCAAATTTTGAGCACACCAAAGTTCAGAGGCATTTGGTTCTGTAGGGTGTTGGTTCAGGTCCATCTCTACTTATCTTTTGTCTGTGGAGTGAGCAGCGCTGAATAGAATGACCTAATCTGTTGACTGTGAAGGTGCCATTTTTACTTACATTGTAAACTCTTTTTGGCAGGGATTGTTTTTTGTTATGTATTTGTACAGTTCGTAGCATAGTGGGGCCCTGATCCATGACAGTGGCCCCCAGGAGCTAGTGTAATACAAGTAATATTCTCATTCAGTCATTTTTCTGACCCACATCTGCTCTTTAAAGAGTTTTGTCACTGGCTCAGAGAAAAGGGAGGATTTTAATTATGGTTGTGTGGCGTTGATAATGCAGAATTCCATATTAGAAGTGGCTGCATTTCAAGGTATATCAAGTGATCTTTCAATATATTTTATTCAGTGTTTAGATTTCTTCTAGCTTAAAAGCCCCTACATAAAGATACGGTATTGTGTGGATAGTACACTGTCTCTCACTCTACTAGTCATTGCCAGAAGTCCCCTCATCTCAGATGCGATACTTTGTGGAACTGATCTTTTAGAGGAAGCAAATTAGGGTTTCTGCATCTGAAATATCATTTCTGGTGGGGCTGCCATCATTGGCTGTTAAGGGTTAATAGTTTGGGACGTGATATATCATTGAAAGCCACTGGGTGTTGGCGGCACTTGCGGGATTTCATTACAATGAGCTGCTTTTCCATCAACGTCATGTTTACTTATTTAGCTAATTTAAATCTGATGTCAGAAACTGTATGTAGAAACTGCACTACCCATGGCAGGTGACCAATTCTGGTTGCCTTCCAACACATACATCCTTGGATATGACATCGTTAGGTATAACCTCGCAAAATATCTTCATGGGATGAATTCACTTCTTGGGACTCGTAATATCACTCAGTGAGGATCTTATTTTATAACAGTTAACCTTCTGCCCCGGGACATTGCCATTAATGACATTAGAGAGTTGCTATGGTAACAGTAGGATGCAGGTTCCAGTTTGTTGTTGTTGTGTTTTAAACTGTTAGGGGTAAATCAGATGAAGAGAAGAGATAGTGAGGAAAGGTGATGTTGGCAACGGTCAATAGGGGTCTCATGTCCTATTCTGCTCCTGCTGTCCTCTAGGGCCAAAAAATTCTTGAGAGGTAGTAGAGTTCTGCCGGGCTGATTTGAAATGTTGGGAAAATTTCATCATGATTTTTTCCCATTTTTTTTTCCAATTAAATTTTGAAAATTTCCATTGAATTTGGGAAAATTTCAGTCAGCTCTGCACAAAACTGCGACAGTTCTTCCAGGAGCTGTAATGTCCAGTGATGTTCCTTAAAAACATCCCACTTGACTTAGACGGACCCCACCCCATTCGGCAAAGTCATAGGCACAGGTTTAACCGTACACATTATGAATGGTCGCAGGAACTTAAACGGCACCACTCACAGTACGTAAAGTGAAGCGTATGCAGTAAGTCTTTGCAGGATAGCTAACTGGGATGACCTCAGTATGGCAGGTTTCAGAGTAGCAGCCGTGTTAGTCTGTATCAGCAAAAAGAACAGGAGTACTTGTGGCACCTTAGAGACTAACAAAGTTATTTAAGCATAAGCTGCCCACGAAAGCTTATGTTCAAATAAATTTGTTAGTCTCTAAGGTGCCACAAGTGCTCCTGTTCTTTCAGTATGGCAGTATTTCTTATGCATTCCCTTAGCATGTGCCGTATTCCCTGTAGTAGTAACTGTAGGGAATACTGTACACACTATGGCAATGATACCGGTTTACCTACGGTGAAATGGGAACGTTTTTAAGGGTGACCACTGTGCACTCTATTTGAAGAAACAATGTGCTTAAATACAGGTCACAATATAGAGTGATATGTTGGGATTACAACAGCAAGGAATATTCTCCTGTCATTTGTACCTCTGTAGTCTTGTTGCTGTCATTTGGCTTGGATGACTGTTACTAGCTCAACAGCTATAAATACAAAGGCCCCAATTCTTATTCCCAGGAACATATTGCAAAAAGCTCTGTACTGGTTCAAATCAAACCATTTCCAAAGTAAAATCATTCGGTTACATTATCCTCTCATTTACACCAGAGTGACACACATTGTCCTCATTCAGCTTAGCTAGGCTGTCTTGGTGTCAGCAAAGGGAGAATTTGGCCTATGGTGTCTTCAAGTGCTGTTTGAGTATTTGTATTGATTGAACTGGCCCCTGACTTTGTTCATGACAATGTTTTCCCATGGTATTTTAAAGTCTCTTAACTCCACCAAGTGGATGATCACTTCACTGCACTTCTACCAGTAGCCAGGAGACACTGCCAGACGAACATGCAAAAGAGCAAGGAGGTTGGCACCAATCACAATAGCCACTGGTCACCTGGGAAGCTGAGATATAGACTGGATTGGATAAAATAAGCCTCCTTTGCCTCCCTCCACCTGAGTTTTCAAAACACTTAGGAACAAAACCTCCTCTTGTTTCTGGCACGCACTGGAACCAGATGTGCCACAGCACTTTCAGAATGTTTTAATGGGATTTCCGGTCATCTGCAGACTGGGTTTGGGTGAGAGGACCCACCATACCCCCTTCTAAAGTGGGAGGAGAGGAGCCCATCAGCTTTCCTTCCGAAGGACTCCAAGCAGGGTGGGAGGGCTGCCAGTTGCCCCAGACTGTAAGACATGACTCCACCGGGCTGCACTCTAACAAGGTAAAGCAGCCAGGCTGTTGGTCACCCCAAAAGGCCATAACTGGGTAAGTATCTGAACTGTGTCAGGGCTCTGAGGCTTTGGAGCAAATATCCAGTATCCTTGTATCGCCGAACAACAGGGCAAGAGAGTGCAATTGTTTAGGGTGATCCAAATGGGGCATAGAAAGGAGCCAGGGCTGGCCCTCTATTGTGTAGTGTTCTCAAACACTAAGCCACACCTCAGGGGTGTGGAGAGACATGAGAAAGGACACTGCCGAATCCTGCAGTCTTTTCTCCAGATTCTTGGAACCATTATTTTAGAAATTAAAGCTGAGATTTTTCAAAGCTACCGAAGGGATTTGGATTCTCAATCAGTCTCAGCCTGTACTGACATCAGCTGACATGGTTTAAGCTAATACCCAAAATGCACATGGACTCGCACTGAATTATTTAGTACGTTATTTTTCATTGCTGAGGAGTTTTAAAGAAAAGTGTCTTTTTAATGCCATCTAGTCTTGTCCTGTCTGTGACGGATTAGACAATTGAATAAATCTTCCCCATCTGGGATCTTATTATATTTGGCAGCAAGGTATATAATTCCCACATACTTGTGGATATAGCAACTAGAATTGGAACATGACAGTAAAATTAGATCATGATATAGCGTACTAGTAACTAAAGCCAAACAGCAACTTGTATNAAAGGCTTACAGGGAAACATTACTGAAGAGGAAATTTTAGGAACGGGGAAGCAATTATAAAAGGAGCCTAAATAAGCTGGTTCTGGAGCCGTTTATAATGCTTTTGGAGAATGATTGTGGTCGTCATTTCTGAAGGCAGCTTGTAAGTAAGATTATTCCAGGCAGCTTACAACAGAATTGATTCATGGCATCTTAAAACCTTATTCAATCCTACATAGTATGTGCCTACCTATCCATTTTGTTCGTAAGACTTTGGGGGGGGCAGGAAATGTAGGCAAGGCCATAGAACTGAGTTAATACATTCAAATCAATCAGGGTTCCTGAAGACACATCAGTGATGATAAGATGATTGCCCCTCTACATTGCAAGTATTCCGGTCTTGTTTTTCAAGTGCTCTATGAATTTTTACTAACATTTGCCAGAGTGACAGCCCGATGAATGAATGAGTTTTTGTCTGTATGCAGCAGCCAGAGGGTTAATTTTTTAAATTCAATTCATGCAGTACATTAAATTGAGATATTGTTCAAGCAACTAGAAAGCAAAGTGAGAACAAAGACCTCAACTCAGCAAGATACGTCTACATATGCATACTCCACTTGCTGAATTGAGGTCTAATGCACTCATCTCTGGGTAGGTTGCTTTCAGAACAGTTTGCATTGGCTGTGGAATCTCAGGTAGAGCAGATCGATAGCAACTACTCTCTTGCCAGCTGTTCCTGGTGGTAGTTTTGGTTATGGTATCTGGAATGGGGTGTTCACCCCACACCGAAGAGGAAGGGATTAATGGAGGCCTCATGGGCCTGTCACACCCTGTCTCAGGGAGGAGCAGTGGGGGTGAATCCTCCAAGCAGCCTAGGGAGGCCATGCAGGAAGCAGCCAATCAGGGCCCAGTGGGCTCTCATAAAAGGGAGTTGTAGAGCAGAGCAGGGCAGTGGCTTCTGGGCATTCAGGGAATGAGGACTGTGTCCCCTGAGAGGCTGAGAGAATAGTACCTTGGACACTGCAGCAGCAGCTAGCAAGGACTGGGGAAGCAAGAGGGAGCTCCTCGCTGGCTGCTAGGACTAGCTGGCTCAAGGCCCTAAGAAGAAGGCAAAGAAGGTGCTGGGGCTGTGGGGAAGTGGCCCAGGAAACTTAAGCAGCAGAGGAGGAAATTAAGGAGTCCCTGGATTGGGACCCGGAGTAGTGAGTGGGCCCAGGTTCCCCGCACTCACCACTGGGGAAGTGGCTGGACTATAGAACTGGGAGATACTTCCCCTTTGGAAGGGGGAAAACACAGTTGGATCAGTGTTCTGGATGTGGATGGATACAGTTTAAAAGCTCCACCCAATTTATGAATTTTAACAGGCAAATATATTGATGTTTACGCTTAAAAATCAGATCATTAGTATTAAACTTCCCCAGTGTGTCCCTGCTGTCACAAACTACCCTCCTTCTCCAAAGGGAAAACCTGCAGTGACTAAAAACGATGACAGTAAAGGGGTATTCCACAGCTGATCAGTCAGGGAATGTCTCTAGTAGGTGCGCTGAATGCCACATTAGACAACACAACTGCTCTTGTATGTGTCGACTTTTATCGACTTCCAATTATTCTAAAATTTATTCTCCTTTCCTCTTCACCCCTGCCACACACCCTGCAAGACTTATTATTTAGCTTGGATAAAACATAGTGGCTATAATACCTCATTCAGGGCATAAGCCAACCACTAACTCTCTGGAGTCAGGCAGGAACTTCCCCTCTGGGTGAGTTAGTTGTTTATAATATCCCATTTGTGTTGGGGTGTCCCCCACCCCCCACGTCGTACTCTGAAGGAGCTGGTATTTGGCCACTCTCAGAGACAGGATACTGCACTGAAGGACCATTTGTCTGATCCAGTCTGGCAGTTCTATGTTCTCCTCAAAAGACTTTAAAATGGAGTTTAATGTAAACAATGTTGTGAGATTACTTTATAAGAGAGGTCTGTATGTATATATATGATGAACAATGCCACCTATTACATTCCAGTAGATGGCACTTTTTATATTAAATACATATATACATATGTATATATGTATGTATATATATATATATATATATATGTATATATGTATTTAATATAAAAAGTGCCATCTACTGGAATGTAATAGGTGGCATTGTTCATCATTTAATAGGCTCAATAAAGTTATTAGGCACTGAAAATGGTTTCCTGAATCCAGTTCTTAACATAATGTCAAAAGCAGCAATGGTGTAAGTCCTCCCCCATAAATAGCTTATGCCTTCTTGTTCTTTGGCATCCCACTATTTAAGCATTTAGCCATACCAGGTTGTACTGCAATCCAATCTTACAACTAGAAATGGCTGGAAAATGGTTTAAAAAAAAAAAAGTCATGACATTCTTTTTCCATTTTTTTAAATCAAAATTTGAGATTTGGATAAATTTTGTTTTGTTTAAATTCCCATCAGCTCTATGTGCAGTCTATAAAACTGGGGCCTACTCAGGACTTGGATGAATATTGGTCAAGGAAACCTAGATTCTGCAGGAAGTGATGATTGATGGAAATGCAGTGACTGAGTCTGAACCAGTTACCAATGCTATTGTTAGGGATGGTGGGATTAAGGGGCTACCTGCCATTATTCAGAAGAAACAGAAGACAGAACTTGACCACTTCCCGTGTAAACTTCAATAGCCGTTTGAGCTAGAAAAGGTACATTAAGGGTGGTGTCCACGCCTCATTTGGTCTCTAATATGCCCATGTATAGGTAGAATGGAAATCATATTGCTCTTGTTTATTATGTCCATTATGACCGATATTTTCAAAAGTAACGAGTGATTGTGGGTGCTTACCTTGAGATACCTAAGATAGGCCTAATTTTTCAGAAAGTGTTGAGCATCTTCTGAAAATCAGAACCCATTAATGTATCTCAGGGTGGGCACCCAAGAATCAGTTGCCCCTTTGGAAAATTTAGGCCTGTGTTCCTTGCTTCCTGTCCTAGGCAGTTCAGTGATGCTGTACAGCATTAAACAGCTGCTGCATTCCACACCAGAGGTAATTGAACCACAGTGGTGGATCAAGCGTTTCCTGGGTATAGTTTGTTAAGAACGTTGTGATGAATAAATACTCATTTGTTAGTAATTATACTGGAAAGAAAAAAGCCTTGGTGAAGTAAATGGGTACAAAGCTGCCTTGAAGCTGGTATGGTGAGACCGAGAGCAGATTCTACTTCAAAATCCTTTGGATCTCCACAAGGATCTTCCAATAACCATTTCATCCGAATGGCTCATGAGCACCTCCATCTCTTTAAGCACTGAATCCCATGCACCTTCACTTCACAGCACTCTTGAAAATATTAAGTGATTACATATTCTTGCAGTCTCCGCATATTTTTTCCATTTACACCCAATTCTCAGTGTGATATGTAGAAATTTATATAGAGCACTCCTTAAAAAAAACAAAAAAAACCCAACACCAAGCCTTGAGTTTCTAGTCACAGCAGCTACTGTACCTGTATATTCAGCCTTACAGCTCCTGCTGTTTAACCAAAATATCCCTCCTGGGTTGCAGCAGCATCATGAACATTACTGAACTTACACTGCTGAGCTGAACATACCAACTGTACTTGAAAAGCTGGGCTCCCTAGTGTGTGGGAAAAGGCATTCAGCTCAGTTAATTAAACCCCAATGGACTGATTCAGCCTCATGGTTGCTGCACTACAGGGACACCCAGTGTTTCAAAACAAGCGCCAGCCTGGAATGACTGAGACTGTTGGAGTGGGAGAGGAAACGGGGCAAAAGCCATTCAACAGCTCTCTAGGGGCTTGATTGAAGTAGCAGCAAGAGCTTGTCTAGAAAGAGTTAGTGCACAGCAAGCTGGAGTGTAAATCTACAGCACACTAGCCTGCTGTGCATTAACTGGCCAAGGGGACCCTGCTACCCTGCACAGAGGCGTTTCTTAGCAGGGCTGGCCTTACCAGGAGGCGAACTAAGGCGGCCGCCTCAGGTGCCAGACTGTGTGTGTGTGTGGGGGGGGGGGGGGAGGGGGGGGCCACTAGGACCCAGAGTGTAGAAAATTGTGTCTGCTGCTGGTGCATATGTATTCTCTCTGCTCTAGATGCACAGAGATGGTGGAGTGCTGTGCTGGAGGAAGGAGGGCACAAGAGACATAACAGGCGGGCAGGAGAAAAGGTGAGAGGGAAGAACAGAAAGCAGCAGGAGCTGCAGGGAGAGAGAGGAGGAGGAATCTCTTATGTACGTCTCTAGCACCCCCAGGAGCCTGGATGGATTAACACCAGCTTCTCAGGAGCTTCCTGTTTCCCGCTGCTTCCCTGAACCCACTTGAGGAGAACAGGCAGTCAACTGAAGTAGTAGGAGCCAGTTAGGCCCTTAAGACGCTGATATCTTCCCTCATTCAGGCCCTGCTACCAGCCTGCTTATTTGTCTCCTTCAACTGAGTGTTGAGAGCCACTCTAGCTGGCACAGAACAGCAGTCATGAGTGAAAGAAGAAAACGCCCCTCTGGGGCAGCATTTATAAAAACAAAGGAAGCTTTTCTATCTAAGCAGGAAGGAGCTCTCCTGAGATACATAGACACAAATGTTCACGGTGAGCCTTCCGGCCCCAGTGAGGATGTGAGTGGTGAGGAGATGCCTGATCTTCCAGTTAGTCAGAGTGCAGGTGACCTGGCAGCTACTGCAGCATCCATATCTCCATCTCAAATGGATGTAACCATGCACATTCCTGAAGAAAAGTGTAGATCAGAGAAGAGTGTGGTGGAGGCGCAAGAAACAGCTGCTGCTGAGTTTAGTTCCTTAAGTCTAGATGATCCGGGACTGTGGACCCACTTGAGCAGTAGCCTGAGGGACTTCCTTGTACTGCATGGGCCACAGCAAGTGAAAAACTTCATGTTCCCTAAAGACAATGAAAATAGAAGTTTCCATCCAACACATTACTGGTGTGAAATCCCCAATGGTGACAAAGTGGAGATGCCATGGCTTATGTACTCAAAAACCCAGAATTCTGCATACTGTTTTTGTTGCAAACTCTTCCAGTCCAATGTTCCAGCCACATTGGGTTCTACAGGAACAAAGGACTGGAAAAATCTGGCTAGAAATCTGGCATGCCATGAGAAGGCAGCAAATCACCAGAAAGCATTCCACAGGTGGAAAGAGCTTGAGATGAGACTAAGGTTAAAGGCCACCATAGATGATCAGCATCAAGAGAAGATTGCATCAGTCTCTTTGTGATGTTGCACTCTATATGATTTTATGAAAGTATGCTGATGAGTGTGAATATAACGTAACTAAAATACGCTTCATGCAAAAGGTCTCTTGTAAGGTATCATTACAAAGCTTACAATCTACGGAGTGTGGTCATCCTATCTGTATAAATGTATTACTCTTGTATCTGAAACTAGAAATATGAAATATAACTCTGAGGGCCTATTGTAATTATGCAAAGCGTGGGCCGTTAACGGTGGTTTGAAATCTTAATGGCTCCCATTAACCAGGACAATTAACTGTAGATGGCTCTGTTTTACTTGTAAGTCTTCCTGTATACGTGTGTGCTGGCAAGTGGGTAATGAAGTCTTACAGTGACATGTGATCATGTCACCTGAACTGGAATCCATCTTTAACCTGGTGCATTTCCATTGAGAAGGAGGGGGGGGAACCCAGAGGGACAAAGGATTCCCACTGTATGCAAAAGATATATAAGTCGGTGGAACAGAACAAAAGGGGCGGCCATCATGAGAAATCCCCTAGCTACCACCTGAGCTGGAACAAGGGCTGTACCAGAGGAAAGGATTGTGCCCAGACTAGGAAGGCGTTCAGTCTGTGAAAGAAACTTATTGAAACATCTCTGAGGGTGAGTTTTATTACTGTACTAGGCTTAGACTTGCATGTTTTATTTTATTTTACTTGGTAATTCACTTTGTTCTGTCTGCTATTACTTGGAACAACTTAAATCCTACTTTCTGTATTTAATAAAATCACTTTTTACTTATTAATTAACTCAGAGTATGTATTAATACCTGGGGAGGCAAACAGCTGTGCATATCTCTCTATCAGTGTTATAGAGGGCAAACAATTTATGAGTTTACCCTGTATAAGCTTTATACAGGGTAAAACGGATTTATTTGGGGTTTTCACCCATTGGGAGTTGGGCATCTGAGTGTTAAAGACAGGAAGACTTCTTAAGTTGCTTTCAGTTAAGTCTGCAGCTTTGGGGCACGTGGTTCAGACTCTGGGTCTGTGTTGGAGCAGACTGGCATGTCTGGCTCAACAGGACAAGGTGCTGGAGTCCCAAGCTGACAGGGAAAGCAGGGGCAGAAGTAGTCTTGGCACATCGTTGGCAGTTCCCAAGGGGGTTTCTGTGATCCAACCCGTCACAGTCTTTACTGGCAAAATGTTCTGAAAAGGCTCATTGCCATTGTTAGAATGCTTGATACCCAAAATCTAGCACTGCGTGGCACTTCAGATCAGCTGTATGTGCCAAACAATGGAAACTTCCTTAAAATTGTGGAGCTGATGGCTGAGTTTGATGCTGTACTCCAGGAGCATCTAAGAAGAGTCACCACCCAAGAAATGTACACACACCACTACCTTGGAAAAACAATTCAAAATGAGATCATACAGTTACTGGCAACAAAAGTCAAACAGAAGATTGTGGCAGATCTGAAGTCAGCAAGATATTACTCTGTTATTCTGGACTGCACACCTGACATCAGCCATACGGAACAAATGACTTTAATGGTGCGTTTTGTAACAACAACAGAACCTAGTGAAAATGTCCCTGCAATGGTGACTGTCAGAGAGCATTTTCTAGAATTTATTGACATTGATGATACTACAGGAGCTGGTATGACAAATGTGCTTCTTAAAAAGCTGGAAGATACGGGAATTGCGATAGCTGACATGAGAGGTCAGGGCTACGATAATGGTGCCAACATGAGAGGAAAGAACAGAGGAGTGCAGACACGGATCCGAGAGTTAAACCCTCGAGCTTTTTTTGTCCCATGCAGTTCTCATTCATTGAACTTGGTGGTCAGTGATGCAGCATCAGCTTCTAGTGAGGCTGCTGAATTTTTTAATGTAATTCAAAGCATCTATGTATTTTTCTCTGCATCAACTCATCGATGGCAAATTTTGAAGCAACATCTGGGAACATCCTCTCTGACACTGAAACCACTGAGTGCCACACGATGGGAAAGTCGAGTGGAGGCGATAAAGCCTATCAAACACCAAATTGGGAAGATAGATGATGCCATAGTTGCCATTATGGAGGATAATGCTATGACAGGAACTGTTCGTGGGAGAACAGTGGCAGAGGGAAATGGAATCACCAGAAACATACATAACTTCAAATTTCTGTGTGGCTTAGTGTTGTGGCATGACATACTGTTTGAAATAAATGTTGTAAGCAAGAGACTCCAAGGTGTTGACCTTGATATATCTGGAGCAATGGAACAACTGGACAAAGCAAAGTCATACCTACAGTCTTACCGGTCAGATGAGGGATTTCAAAACGTTCTGAAGAGTGCACAGAAGTTGGCAGAGGAACTTCACACTGAAGCTATTTTCCCACCCATTCAAAAATACAAGAGTCACTGAAGAAGACAACGTTTTGATTATGAGGCACAGGATAATCCCATAAGAGATCCCAAACAATTCAAAGTTGAATTCTTTAACCAGGTGCTAGATTGTGCAATACAGTCAATTGAAGAACGTTTCATGCAGCTCAAGGAACACAGCAGTATATTTGGGATGTTGTATGATATTCCAAAACTCCTCACTATACCCGAAGAAGACCTACACCAGCAGGGCACTAGAGACAGTGTTGACACATGATGACATGCGCGATATTGATGCCAGTGTTTTAGGTGATGAACTGAAAGCCCTTTCAAGATACATTTCAGCAGGATCAGTTCCAAAGGCTGTTCTGGAATATATGTGGACCACCCTCTTTCCAAATGCTTTTGTTGCTCTGCGCATACTTCTAACACTTCCTGTAACAGTTGCCAGTGGAGAACGCAGCTTCTCCAAGCTGAAGTTAATAAAAAAAACACATCTACGCTCCACAATGACACAAGAGAGGCTGCTCGGCCTTGCAACCATCTCAATAGAGCATGAGCTGGCCCAGACGGTGGACCTTCAGGAAGCAGTTCAAATCTTTGCAACCAAGAAGGCACGGAAAGTACCACTTTGAATAAAAATGCCAGTGTTTACTATGCAGACAAGAAAAGTTAACTTTCAAATGCCTGAATAGCAAATGTAAGTGTTACTTAAAATTTTTGAACATGGCATTTTAAGTTGTTAGTTCTCCTTTATTGGGGTAGGTAGCAGAACAGTACCATGAGAGGAGTAGAACAGGTAGAAGGCAGAATTGAGACCTTTCAAAGTTTTGGCCGAAGCGAGGGGGCATGGCCGCGTCATTTGAGCTCCCCGCCTCAGACGCCAAAATGTTGTGGGCTGGCCCTGTTTCCTAGTGCACTTTGGCATACCGTACTCCTGCTTGAAACAACTTCAGAGGAAGTTATCAGTCTTCAAAAGCTTGCAGGCTAACAGAACTGCTGCCAGCATCTACCTTGGGCGATGACTAAGAAAGGGGACAATGACTCCCCATTGAAGAAACAAGGCAAATTGCTTGTATCCCTCCTGTTAAGGCTGAATCCCCACTCTGTCACTCTGAGTGCAGAAGTGGGGGCCTGCAAGGATTTTAAAAATTAATATGTGCCACTCCAGGCTTGTATTAAACTCCCACGGTTACAGCTTTTCTTTGACCTTGGCTTGGTAAACGCTGCCACCACCCAAATGCAAAAAAACCCTTTGAACCCAGGAAGGAGCACTTGGGAATTCCTCCCTCTGGGGTACCCTCAAGCCCTTTCACTCCCCCTCCCCCTCCGGGGAAGAGCTCAGAAAGAAAACAAAGGAAATTAGCTGTGGCTATCAGCTAATCAAACAACATGCACAAACCTTTTAGGACACCAAAAATCCAATCCTTTTCTTAAAAAATGGTAAATTTTATTTTAAAAAAAGGGGGGGGGGGAAATACATTTGGAACTCAGGCTTTTTGCTAGATCTTAAAAGAAACAATTACAAAAATTAAGCACCCAAAACAGCTTTCTTGGGGGTTCAGCTTAAAGGTTACAAGCAAACAAAAGCATCAGGGGTTAGCACAGAGGAGATCCACAAGCCTTAAAAAATAACCAGAAATAAACCTGATCGCATGTTGCTAATCATTCTGATCTACTTACACATTTGGAGGTCAGATAAGTAGTTCTAGGCATGATCTGATGATTTATGATCATACCTGGCTTAAAGCTGCGTATAGCATGGCTGCTCTGTCCCTCCAGCCCAGAGAACAACCGACAAAGGGAAAGTTTCTTTCCCCATTTTAAAAAGTTCTCCCTTCCCATTGGCTCTTTTGGTCAGGTGCCCACTTTTTTTTCTTTATCTAGGGGACTTTTTAACACTTTACAGGTAAAGCAAGTAAAGAACAGCTACCAAGAGGGATTTTACAGCTAACTGGCTGGCTGGATGCCCATCAAAGGGAGCTAACCCCCAATTTATTTATCACATCTCCCTTAGATCATAACCAGCTGTTCCTCTAAGTCACTGGTTCCAGGTGGATTCTTGCCCTTCATACTTTCTCTGCATTGGGCAGAGGGAGAAGAAACTTGCTGCTGTTAGCTACCTACCACGTATATACCTATAAAGTATGGGGGCACATGGCAGTGTCCTCCCATTGCTGCTTTTAGGCAGAAAGTGCTATAATCCATTACAATATAGGCTTTTATTTGGCTTCAAGAACATGTTAAAAAATGTGACAAGAGCAGGATCAATATATAGATCAGCATAATTGTAACTATTGGATTCATTATTTAGCACTTAGGGTTTTATTCCCCAAAGCCAGACCATAGAGGTACAAGTTTTTAGGCATCAAATCAACTTGATTCCACGAGGTGCAGCATTGAAGTGAGATCCACTGGTTCATTGGAAAGGTAGATTGTTTCTGCATTGCCAAAGTTCCCCATAGCACAGTTTCAGCTTATTGATGCTCTAACAGCAGAGTTCGTGCACATGTGTTTACATAGCATTACACTGCAATAGCTGCTAAGCTAATACTCTTAAGTTTCATATGAGGGGAGGCACAGGGCTGTTTGCTGTTTATTTAGGATTCTGACAACTGGAACAAGCTGCCTGAGTGTCGATAAAAGGGGTCACTTTCAAAGGGGATTGCAGCATACATCAGGAATGAAGTGGTTCAAATACCTCATTTGTGTGATTGTTTTCACTTGGGAACTGGGATAAGTATACTTTATAAAGAATCCCCACTTCAAATTGCAAAGCCAATAGTTCACTGCAAAACTCAATCCAAGATCTAGAAAAATATGGATGGGGTATTTGTTCTGACTTATGCCTCCTCCTTATCGCATAAATAACCATCTCCTTTTCATTTTCTGGGTTGAGGCCAGAAGCCCAGCAGCTCTTATCCATTAGAACTTTGGCTCATTCTATGAAGAGAAAGTATTGGCACATTGTTTATTCTCATATTAAGTATCCATGCCTTCCTGTCTGAATAATGGGGAAAGGAAGGCTTTACTGAGCGATGGTTGTGTGGCACTGAGTGCATTAAAAAACAAATCTTAGATAGTGCACAAGAAAAAGGAGGCTCAAGAGTAGAAAGAGTGGTTCAGTATGAACACACACCTCAGTCCAAACTGGATCTGTATCCAAAATGAAGTCCTACCACAGGCACTCTGCAGTATCTAGATAGAAAGCGATGCTGTCTGACGCAGATACCAAGTCATCCGTTTAGGAAAAAGCATCCACAGCTTATGGAAGCAGGCTTGCTGCCTGAGGTTGAATCTTTAGAGCAGCAAACTCATCTTAATATTGGTGCATAAACAGACAGAACATTTGGGCAATCCTCAAGGAAGTGGCCGAGTGTCTTATTTATCAGAGTGAAGTTCGGACAGGAAAAGTCAGTGTGAGCAGTATTGCTGCAGAGAATCACAGTTTACAAATTCAAAGGCAACATTTCATTTAAGAATAACCATGCATCTCCTTAAATGCCTTGCACATTACCAAAGTGTAAAAGAGGCTAACTTTCCAAATAGTGATTGTTCCTTCTGAAGTTCAGTCTGTGGCACAAGTTCTGCTAATGCACCAGGTGAGTTATATGTGAAAACCATGCCAGCTGGTATCCATTTCACCAGTGTTTTTGTTGTGTCACCATCCTGACCATTTTCAATGCCATGTCCCCTTGATCGGATGGTACCTACCATAGGGAAAGAGAGTGCGTTATTAATTGCTATGCGGAAGCAGACTGCTAGCTCTAGATGTTCCATAGTCACACTAATATTTAGCTTGCTTTTCTAGAACAGCCTTCACCTTGCTCCCTGATATTAGTGCATTGTGAGAGTACCTTCCAAGTGAGGATTGCAGTCAGGTAAAGATGGGGAAACAGAGACACAGACAGGTTCCCAGACTTTCCCAGGATCAAACAGGAATATGTGGCAGAGCCAGGAAGAGAAAGCAGGTTTCCTAACTCCCAGTCCTATGCCTTAAACAGAAGGCCAATCTTCCTCCCAAGCAGTGAGAACTGACAACATTAGAAGCAAATTCCATGTGCCTCAAGCAGATATACAGCCATGGGAAGGTCCCTAATCTAGAAGCAAGCTTAGGCTCTTGCTCTAGGACTAGTGAAAATAAATTGGATGCAGTTCAGAGTTTGGTTGTTTTTTGTTTCCAAGGTTGTGGGAAGGAAGACAGGGGGCCTGATTCTGATCTCATGCTAGTCTTACACCAGTGGGAGTAACTTTACAGAAGAGGACAATAGATGTACTCCCATTTAAACAAACAAACAAACAAACAAACAAACAAACAAACAAACAAACAAAAAAGCCAGTTAAAGGATAATCAGCTCTTGAGTCCTTTAGTTCTGCTTTTTGGTACTCCCACTGGTAACATTTCTCGAGGGTCATTAAGGGAGAGGATTTATATGTATTAAGACTTTTCTGCTAAGGAGGGAAATAAAGAGTGCAACTACCAGGGCATGAGGATGGTGGTCACAAATATACAATGAAGGTCTAAAAGTGACTAATTATGGGAAATTCCACGGCAGGGCCAAGGAACAAGTGAATGAAGGTGACTGCATTCTGAAACTGTTTCCTGTTTCAGGAAGGCTGGGAAGCTGCTAGATACAGTTTGGTGGTCTTCACTTAAACAAGCCTCAGTGTGTTGACTGAATAGGCTTCTAATATTTTGGAGTCTGCAAGGAAAGTGCAATTAAGATTTACCCTCCTCCCATGGTTCTGGATTGTTGTACAGAACATAAAGATTACGTTTTTCTCAATACAGTAGATACATCTACACCGTGTTACAAAGATGGATGAAATGCAGATTACCGCTCTTTGCTCAAACAATTTAGAGAGACAGTATTGAATTAAGATCTGATTTTCCATTACCCTATTCAACGGTCAATTAGGGTGACCAGATGAGGGGAAGAAAATATCGGGACACATGGGGGGGGGGAGGGCTGAGCAAAAAAAAAAAAAAAGCTGAGCGAGTCCCGGCTGCTGAGCAAAAAAAAAAAAAAAAAAAAGCCAAGCGAGTCCTGGCTGCTGAGCAAAAAACCACAGTGCTGCCTGCGGATATCTCTGTCCCGCGTCCCGACCAAAGATCGGTCGGGACGCAGGAAAGACACTGAAATATCGGGACGGTCCCGATAAAATCGGGACATCTGGTCACCCTACGGTCAATTAAACCCGAGCAAAGTACTGGGTGTAAAATGCTACCAAACCAGAAAGGCAGCGTTTTACAACCTGTGCTCCACACAATGCATAGTCATTGACAGCAGTACAGAGAAAGGGAGAATAAGGCCCATTAAATCTGTGCTGGGTATTATGCAAAGTCTGAGTGTGAGCCAGATCTCCAAACCAGGAAGTTAATTAATCAAAGGAATAATCTAGATAGTCTGATTCGGGAGTGTTCATGCAAAAGTGGGAAAGCATTTAGCCATATTATGCAGGCAAAGCAGGCAGATACATCATTCACAACTTGACTAATATTAGGTTTCTTTTGTCTTTCAACAAATGTGCTATTTACCATGTGCCCAGCCTTTAGAATCCAGTAGAAGGCCAAGTTCTCATATGACTTATGGAAAGCAGCTGTCTCAGAGGACTCTGGAGATACATGCAGAGCCTTCCATTTTTGTCGGCTGAACTGCTTCAGTTTAGGCCATTTCAGTTTCTGAACCCACGCCTCCTGGCCTAAGTTAGGGATAGAAGAGTTATGTTTCATTATTAATTGTTTATAGTAAGGCAGCATCTAAAGGTCCCAACTGAGATTGGTGTCCCACTATTCTAGACGCTATATGAACAAATATATAGCAAGTATAGTTGGTCAAAAAAATTTGAACGTTGAAAAAATTTTTTTTGCAACCACAAAAAAACCTTTTAATAACAAATTTCAAAATATTTTCTTCCCCGTGGGTCAGAGTCTTGTAAAAATTCCAAAAGTTGACCCAAAGGTTTTGATCAGTTCTAACAACAGCAGACAGTCCTGCTCTGAAGAGCTCACAATCTAAATAGAGAAGACATACCAACAGCTGGAGGGAAAGACCGACACACAGAGGAGTGAAGCAGCTTGTGCCTGGTTACCTAGCACAGTGATTCCCAACCAGGGGTATATGTACCCCTGGACATACGCAGAGGTCTTCCAGCGGGTATATCAACTCATCTAGACATTTGCCTAGTTTTACAACAGGCTACATAAAAAACCATAGCAAAGTCAGTACAAACTAAAATTTCATATAGACAATGACTTGTTTATACTGCTCTATATACTATACACTGAAATGTAAGTACAATATTTATATTCCATTTGATTTATTTTGTAGTTATATGGTAAAAATGAGAAAGGGAGCAATTTTTCAGAACAAGTGCGCTGTGACAGTTTTGTATTTTTATGTCTAATTTTGTAAGCAAGTTGTTTTTATGTGAAGTGTAACGTGGGGGTACGCAAGACTCCTGAAACGGGTACAATAGCCTGGAAAGATTGAGAGCCACTGACCTAGCAGACTAGTGGCACAGCTGGACACAGAACCCAAATCTCTTGAATGCCAGTCCAGTGCCCTGCCCATTGCACCACACTGCCTCTCAATGGCACAAGTCTGACTCTCCTGACACAAAGCAGTCTGTGTACCAACAACATTCAGGTTTAAACAGAAATGCAATGTGGAGAGGTGTCTCTGGGAGAAGTGGCAGCATTAGCAACTCCAGCATATTCTCATTCCCCTTCCCACACAACATCCTGAAGCCCTTCCTTGTTACACAGAAACCTAAAGATGGACACACCGGCAGGTAGGAATTCCTCAGCTCAGGGGGGCACATAAGACCAATGTTAGGCAGTTCCCACCATAATGCATGCTTAGGCAAAATAAGCCTCATTCTGGTTCTAAATGTATATCGATACCAATACAAGCGCTTGTCCTGCACGTTGCTGGACTCCCTGTCCCCAAGATTGTAGGAATCGAGGCTGTTCAGCACCTTGCAGGATCAAGCTGACAGCACAAGCTGTGGTAGCACAAGCACACATTAGAAACACGCTCTGCATTAGGGCCATTGTTTTGCTGTTTGTTACAGTCATTCAACCAGGAGAGTCTGAAAAGGCAACATCTGTTTTCAAGCCCAAGCTAGGGAAGACAAGAGTGTTGAGACAGCAAATAAAGAGACCAGTTCCAGGGCATTTAAAAAAGCTATTATTGTTTTTAAAACCACTGCTCAGTTACTACAGCAATTTATGCTGTAATAAGTGCAGCTTAATTTTACCTCAAAATTAGCAATTTGTGGCACTCCAATTTGTCCTACCAGTTTTGACACCCTAAATAGCATCTATTTAAAGAATTATTGATTGCTGGGCTGTCCATGAAAAGGAATTGAAAAGGAGAGCTTTAGGCCGTCTATTCTTAGCAATTAGGGGCTGAGAGATTACAGCAATAAAACTCCATAATACAAGAGGATTGTTTGCCCAGCTCAGTACAGGAGACTATTTTAACAAAGGAGAAAAAGGAAACAGAATGAACTCTGGGGATTTGCTGCAGAGTGAGATATTCCAGCGACACCTAATGTGGCCCGCAAGCTTCATTTCACAAGTGCGGAGTCTCTTAAAGACAAACAAAAGCTTTTGAGCAATCGTGATGTACATGCGCTTAAGATGAGCAAGCGTGTGCTCTTAGGCAGGTGCACATGTCTTCAACACTACCTGCTCCAGACTAATGATTAGGCTCACTCATTGTGTCACTTCTGACACCATTATTAATGGTTTCTGTTGTGGTAACGCCCCGAGTCCTCAGTGAGCATTGGGCCACCTTGTACTAGGTTCTGTACAAACACATAAGAAGACATGATCCCTGCCCCAAAGGGCCTGCCATCCAATACAATCAATATCAGTAGGGCAGGAGAAAGGAATGAAATCAATATGTCCAATTTTATATATGCACCAGTCATGTTTTGCATGTATAAATATATAGTCACCTGACTGCTCCTTAGTTTGTGATTAGTTAGTTGGCGAATTATGTGAAGGCATCATGGAAAGAGTAGGTCGTGAGGAGTATTTGAATTAAAGGGAGGGGGGCATTGGCTTTACTGAAAAATTCAGAGGGCCTTCCTAATGTAGGGGGCTGCCTGGAAATAGGCCCATAAATTCTTGTAGGGGAAGTAGACATAATGGGGGAGCAAGGCTAGAGTGGGTGGGGTGATGTGGTAAAATGTATGGAGGGGCAGCATTGTGAAGGACCTTAAAGGAGAGGGCAAGAAGCCTGCACCTGATCTAGTGGGTAAGGGGCAT
Source organism: Platysternon megacephalum (assembly GCA_003942145.1). NCBI lineage: Eukaryota > Metazoa > Chordata > Testudines > Platysternidae > Platysternon > Platysternon megacephalum. The sequence goes on along the minus strand of QXTE01000154.1, from coordinate 7,639 downwards.
CCAGTGGAGGGATTCAAGTAGGTGTGGCTGTGTGGAGGGGGATGGTTGACAGAGTCAGAGCATCAGGTCAGAAAGATGATAACTCAGTTATTCGTGCTTTGGGAGATGAGGGGCCACTTCTTTATTTGTGCTATAAAATACCTAGCACGTAGTAAAATAGTTAACAACAAAATACGCCACCAGCGTAACCTGTGATGCCTGGAAAGACATAAGAGAAGACAATGAAGTAAACCACATCCCCAGTAATGGCTAGGGTCAGACAGCAATAAAAAAACAAAACAGGATCCACCCTTATTGTTGGCTCCATCTCAGGAGTAGCAAGGTTTGGATTGCTGCCTTTGGCAAACGACACTACATTGACATAGTTAGGAGTTATGTCATCGTATGTAATTCAGGAAGCTGGAGGTAAGCATGGCAGAGATGTAACTAATGTGATCAAATTCTTAGAGTGGGGGGATATCTCCTAGCACCCAATCCCTGTGATCTGAGACCTAGCCCAGCATTTCCCTTCGAACTTAATTTCTACCTCCCAACTCTTTTGCAAAGCGAGTTTCCAACAGTGAATCCTGTTCCTCATGGGACTGTGGTTAGCAGTGTCCTCAGAACTGCGGGAGCAGCGCCGGCTCCAGGGTTTTTGCTGCCCCAGGCAGCAAAAAAAAAAAAAAAAAAAAAAAAGCCGCGATTACGATCTGCGGCGGCAATTCGGCGGGAGGTCCTTCGCTCCGAGCGGGAGTGAGGGACCCTCTGCCGAATTGCCGCCGAATAGCTGGACGTGCCGCCCCTCTCCCGCGTGGCCGCCCCAAGCACCTGCTTGTTCAGCTGGTGCCTGGAGCCGGCCCTGTGCGGGACAGATTCTGAGCTGTATCTCTCAAAGGTACAACTCAGAGGTGCAGCCCAACTGGAGGATGGTTGGGGAGACAAAACCATCATTATGCCTCCTAAAATCTGGTCTGGATTGGGGGTTTATTCACCCCATAGCATAAATTAGAGTAGCCACTGGGGGCTAACTTTATAGGCTTACCTACAGCATTTATCACTGTAGTACCTGAGCATCTCATAATATTCATGAATTTATCATTGAAAATCCTGAGGGCAAGGAAAATTTATAATCCCCATTTTCAGACAGCGTAGGAGGGAAGGTGGTGAAACTGAGGCAGAGCTTAAGTGGCTTCATCAAGGCTCACTTAGGAAGCTTCTGGAACTGTTTGGAACAGAACCCCTCTCTTCTGAATCCCAAGGCAGTGGCTGCACCACAAGACAGTCCTTCCTCTTAGGCACTTCATGCTCATATTAGGACTGGCAAAAATATTCTGTCAAAACTGTGTTTCAACAGAAGATTTGGTATTTTGATTATATGAAACTTTTCACAAAAAGCGGCTGCTTCCTGTGGTAGATTTTTTTTTTCAAACAAACAAAAAATCTACCACAGGAAGCAGGCACTTTTTGTGAAAAATTTCATTTAATCTAAATACCAAATGCCTGGAAAACAAAAATATTTTCAATTTGGCTAGCCTGCTGTGGTGCCTCATGGGAATTGTAGTTTGGTTTCCTCGCATCCCCATTCATTTTTATGGCTTGGGCTCCCCAGCTGGACTACATCTCCCATGATGCAACCACCTCCCATCACTACAAGGTGAGACTGTGGTGCATCATGAAAGGGTTGGGTGAACAGGGAGCTCAACCTATAAAGAATGGACCCATGAGGCACCTCATCTGAGGCACCACGGCAGTTTTTCAAAATTAAAATATTTTGGTGGTTTTTTTGTTTTTGGGGGTGTGTGTGTCGGGTATTGCGGGGGGTGGAAATCAAAAGGTCAACATTTTCTGCAGGAGGAAAAAAACAAAAAGCCTGTTTTCCAAACAACTCTACTCAATTCCCCTGTTTGCCAGAAGAACTGGTTGCCTTGTGGACAGCCTGAGTGTGCAGCTGTTACTTTAGATGGCTGGAGGAGGAGAGCCGCACTAACAGCTTCAGCAGACTGAGCTGGAACTATTGGCACATACGGAAGCGTTGCGTAATTTACCGAGTGACTCACTGTGCCCATTTTGATGCATCTTTTAGGATGTCTCAACCACTGTGTATATTTTATAAGCCACCTGGAACTTCTGAAAGAAACAGTCCTTGTTTTAAAAAAACGGCTTGAAAGCCACTTTTCAAGTCTGCTTTTAGTGGTCTTATTTTGCCAAAGGGGAAAAAATTGGCCTCAGGTACCACCATTTACTACCAGTCACATCAGCATAGAGTTAATGCTCCCAGCAGAGCGGACTTTAATCTAACTAACTGAGAATTATTTAGGGATAGTTACCTATCCAGCACTGCAACAGACTTTTCTAGGTTTGTTCAATAGCTTCACTGGAACGCTACATGGAAGAAGCAGCCATACCCACCTATGTTCTCTCAAGATGAAAGGCTCCCATAGCATCATGTGAGCAGAAAAGAGGGGAACCAAGCCCATGGGTCTGACCAGGATGGGATAGTCAGGGGGCAGCCAGCTCCCTTGTGTCCTTCCAAAAAGCTATGACAGGGGCTCTACAGGGATGCAAAAATGTGTCTGGAGTATATGGGCCACGTTGCTTCTCCCAGCAACAGTCAGGGTGCTCTGCCAAGAGTACTAAGGGACAGCATGGAGGAGGAACACCAGGGAGCAGTTGCAGGCACTAACCCCTACATAGAGCAGCCCTCCCATCACTGCACCACGGAGTGTGTGGGGGTGGGTGGGGGAGGAATCTGTGGATTTGGGGAACTGAATTCCTGGTCTCTTCTGGGAACAAACCCAGCTTAAACCCTCTCCAAGAAACCTATAAAGTGAATAAGACCTATGTGTCTATTGCCTGTGTTCCTGAAAGGGTGACACGGTGTGATTTGTAAGATATAGAAATGTACCTCAATGTAGAGGAAGGATAGTCCATTGGTTAGAGCACTAGCCTTGGCCCTGGGAGACCTGAGTTCACTTCCCTGCTCTGCCACAGACTTCCTGTGTAACCCTGGGCCAATCACTTAGTCCTTTCATGCCTTGGTTCCCCACTGCCCTTCCTCATAGGGATGTTGTGAGGATAAATACATTAAAGACTGTGAGTTGCTTAGGTATTATAGTAGTGGGGACCACATAAGTACTATAGATGGGGGGATTGTATAGGGGCTGGCATACAGATTCAAGTACAAATGTTAATGACCAGTCTACATCTTTCTCTTCAGAGAGAAAAATAATAATGAATCCTTACCCATGGTGTCCACAATGAGATCCAGCTGTCCGTTATAGACAGTAACGTTGACATTGGCTGCCAGCAGCGCATCCACAATATCAATGACAGGCTTCATGAAGTCGTCGGCCATGTGTAAGAAGACTTCTTTTGACTGATCTATTCATATGGATCCAAACAGTGCAATTGACTAAGTGTGTCATCTTTAAATGGAAGCATCAGCAGCAGGGCTTGCCAAGAGTTGTGAAATGTAATTTGTTGCTGCAGAAAAGCAAGCACTAGAATGGTACATTCCAGACCACAATGATCAGTCTGAGTGACTGGAGAGAAATGGAGAATGGCCAAGTTCCACATATATACAGGGGATACAGGGCCGGCTCCAGGCACCAGCAGAACAAGCAGGTGCTTGGGGCGGCCACTCGGGAGAGGGGCGGCACGTCCAGCTATTCGGCGGCAATTCGGCGGAGGGTCCCTCACTCCCGCTCGGAGCGAAGGACCTCCCGCCGAATTGCCGCCGCAGATCGCGATCGCGGCTTTTTTTTTTTTTTTTTGCTGCCTGGGGCAGCAAAAACCCTGGAGCCGGCGCTGAGGGGATATCAAAGCAGCACAGCACATGTTTCTACCAGTACTACACATGCGGATTTGTCAGTTTCCATCTCCCATTACAGATCTGGAGGGTTGTTGGCAGGTATTCAGCATTGCTCTCTAACGTTTCCCTCTGGTTTGATTTACACCCTCCTTTCCCTGAACTCTCACAGCACCGGCTTTCTGGCAGAGGAGAATGGCTAGGAATCCTTTTGGCAGACTGAGTTGCACAGGTAGGTTTCAGCTGCTCAGGCATGAGGGATACTCTCCCTGCCAGGGTGTGCACCTAGTTAGACCCTGACGGGCTAGAGAGGAAGACACAAGGACCAGAATTATGCCTATGCCCATAGGCCTGCCCAGTTCCCTGTTGTGGGTCCTTTTAGGAGCCTGTCCTACAGTTGGGCCCAAGCAGGATGAGAATTTTAACAAGCAAGTCAGGGAGACTTTATATGGTACAGCATCAAGACTGCTTTGAACAGACTACAATACTGTGTAAGTGACAAGCTGCTCATTAGAGCCATGTCAGAGGGTAGGAAGGTACCTCCCCACGTGACAGAGTCAGGAATGATTGTCAGCTTCTTTCGGATGGGTCCATTCATCAGGTCACTTAAGCTGTCCTTATGCAGACGTTCGACATGGCGCTGGTAAAGTTTAACTGAAAGGAAAGAAGAGAGTTTATTCTGCGGCACAGGGTGTTGGATTTAAAGATGGTGGATATGCACTAAGATGGTGTCTGATAAACAAGCACCACCAGGCAAAAACAATTCTTATTGAGGCTCATTCAATTCAGATCTAAGAAACTCTTTGCTACTGAAACCGCAATAGTACACAGAGGAAGAGACTTGCTGATTTTAAAGAGGTCTACAGTAGAAGATAGAATCAGCCTATAGCATGGTCAGAAGATAGATGAGGAACAGAGTCATTATCTTGTTCCTTTTTCTGCCAGTGCATATTGTTCCCAACAGTACATTTCTGGGGCTAAGTTTCTGCTTTAGCTAGTAAGCCTGAATATCAACTCTTCTCATCACCACATGAGTTAGTTTTGAGCTGCAACCACTTGTTACTTTTGAAAGTAAGGAGGGCTCTTCACCTCAAGCCCTCCACCCCCATCTGTCTCTGGGAGCCAACAGAGACAGTAATAAAAACAGGTTTTAGAGTAGCAGCCATGTTAGTCTGTATCCGCAAAAAGAACAGGAGTACTTGTGGCATCTTAGAGACTAACAAATTTATTTGAGCATAAGCTTTCGTGGGCTACAGCCCACTTCATCAGACGCATGTAGTGGAAAATACAGTAGCCACTATGGATTTAGAAGCCCTCTACACCAACATTCCACACAAAGATGGACTACAAGCCGTCAGGAACAGTATCCCCGATAATGTCACGGCAAACCTGGTGGCTGAACTTTGTAACTTTGTCCTCACCCACAACTATTTCACATTTGGGGANCAACAAAGAAAGTAACAGAACGCCACTAGCCATCACCTACAGCCCCCAACTAAAACCTCTCCAGCGCATCATCAAGGATCTACAACCTATCCTGAAGGACGATCCATCACTCTCACAGATCTTGGGAGACAGGCCAGTCCTTGCTTACAGACAGCCCCCAAACCTGAAGCAAATACTCACCAGCAACCACACACCACACAACAAAAACACTAACCCAGGAACCTATCCTTGCAACAAAGCCCGTTGCCAACTCTGTCCACATATCTATTCAGGGGATACCATCATAGGACCTAATCACATCAGCCACACTATCAGAGGCTCATTCACCTGCACATCTACCAATGTGATATATGCCATCATATGCCAGCAATGCCCCTCTGCCATGTACATTGGCCAAACCGGACAGTCTCTACGTAAAAGAATAAATGGACACAAATCAGATGTCAAGAATTATAACATTCAAAAGCCAGTTGGAGAACACTTCAATCTCCCTGGCCACTCGATTACAGACCTAAAAGTCGCAATATTACAACAAAAAAACTTCAAAAACAGACTCCAACGAGAGACTGCTGAATTGGAATTAATTTGCAAATTGGACACCATTAAATTAGCTTTGAATAAAGACTGGGAGTGGATGGGCCATTACACAAAGTAAAACTATTTCCCCATGCTTATTTCCCCACCGCCCCCCACAGTTCCTCATATCTCCTTGTCAATTGCCGGAAATGGGCCATTTTCATTACCACTACAAACAGTTTTTTTCTCTCCTGCTGGTAAAAGCTCACCTTAACTGATCACTCTCCTTATAGTGTGTATGGTAACACCCACTGTTTCATGTTCTCTGTGTATATATATATCTTCCTACTGTATTTTCCACTACATGTGTCTGATGAAGTGGGCTGTAGCCCACAAAAGCTTATGCTCAAATAAATTTGTTAGTCTCCAAGGTGCCACAAGTACTCCTGTTCTTTTTGAGTAATAAAAACAGTTATTTTATTTCCATGTAAATATTTAAAGGCGATGAAGAAGTGATGGCGTGAAGGCTGATGGAGGCAAGTGTCTAATCAGATCATCTCATGCAAGTGTTTGGAGGACATAGTTAGTTCATAGGTTGTGAAGTTCCACAGTAATGTATTTACTACTGCCCGTGACTAATATCCAGTGTGCACAGGGTGTATCTAGGTGGAAGCATATGCCACAGAAGAGCTGTGGTATATCCCTCAGGAGGATTTTTCAAGCCATCCTTGTACGGAGGCCAGTAGGTTCAGGACTTGAGAACACTGGAGGCATCTTTGCAAGATGTGGTAGCCACAGACAGTTCCTACCGCCTACAACCACAGGTCTGGGTGCTCAGCAGCTCTGCAAATCAGTCTTTGGAAGCTTAACTTCATAAACGTGCTCCTCTCAACTTACTAAGATGGATATTTTCATGTTTCGAGGCTTTGAGATCTGGAGACTTCTTGGCTAGGATGTTATAGAAATTCACATTGTCCGTGTTCTGAAAGAGGGAGAGAAGAGGATATATCAGACTAGACATTTGGTCCCTTGCTCCCCTCCTTTTTGATTATGGGTTTTAGGAAAGGGATTTTTCCAGTTCCCAAAGTTCACACACAACTCTGTGTGTGAGAGAGAGTGAGGGAGAGCATAGGCCTTGCTGCTGATTTTCTTTCCTAGCCTTGAAGAGGCGGGAATCTCCTGGAATCCCACCACCCCATCCATGGCTCCAGAGACTTTCCACCAGCTACAGCCATAGCCTCAGTGCCACAGATCTCCCAGATGCTCCCTTCGGCTAGACCTTCCCAATGTGAGGCTTCCCATTGCTCAGTTTCTTCCTATCACACCAGCCTCAGCCATCCCACGTGCTCCCTTCTGATAGTGACATTCAATATCTGGCATCCATATTCTGGAACAACTGATGCAGCCAATTCATGATATCCAAGAATTGTGGATTCACCACATCCCTAATACAGCCAATAGACTGGACATGGACCAGAAAAGAGATGTGTTTCCATTAAAGTTACTCAGAATTAAAAACAAGACCCTACAAATTTCCCATAATTAAATTTTAATATTTAGAAGTTCTGATGTAGAAGTCAGAAATCATTCCATAGCAACAACCAAAGTGGAGCAGCTGTGCCATCCCTGTTACATACACATTGCAGCTGGTCTTATTTATGCGATTCACTTTAAATCATCTGTTTAAGTGCTTAACTGAATCAAAACCTTAGTTCTGTACTGCTTCGCACACATCTGGGCCTCATTCTCCATTGCCTACCACCTGGTGTAGTCATTTACACCAGTGCAAAGAGAGTATCAAATGCTTTCAAACCAGCATGGTGGCACACTGAGTGGCTGGCAGTTGGAGGCAGGTCTGAAAGGTCGAAGCCTCTGGTAATTGGCTGAGCC
>QXTE01000153.1:3967536-3994714 GCA_003942145.1 Platysternon megacephalum | reverse complement strand
TTTTTTTATTTTAATAGCCTCTCTAACCTCCCTGAGCATTTCACAGTCACTATCACCATCCTGGTCAGGTGGTCGGTAATATATCCCTACTGCTATATTCTTATTATTAGAGCATGGAATTACTATCCATAGAGATTCTATGGGACAGTTTGGTTCATTTAAGATTTTTACTTCATTTGATTCTACGCTTTCTTTCACATAAAGTGCCACCCCCCCACCAGCACGCAGCGCCGGCTCCAGCAAAAAAAAAAAAAAAAAGCCGCGATTGCAATCTGCGGCGGCAATTCGGCGGGAGGTCCTTCGCTCCGAGCGGGAGTGAGGGACCCTCCGCCGAATTGCCGCCGAATAGCTGGACGTGCCGCCCCTCTCCCGAGTGGCCGCCCCAAGCACCTGCTTGTTCAGCTGGTGCCTGGAGCCGGCCCTGCCAGCACGACCTGTTCTGTCCTTCCGATATATTTTGTACTCTGGTATTACTGTGTCCCATTGATTATCCTCATTCCACTAAGTTTCTGTGATGCCCTTTATATCAATATCCTCATTTATTATGAGGAACTCTAATTCAACCATCGTATTATTTAGACTTCTAGCATTGGTATATAAGCACTTTAAAAACTTGTCACTTTTTAGCTGTCTCCCATTACATGATATAATTGAATGAGACATTTTTTCATTTGACTGTTTCTTTTCAGATCCTACCTGTATTTTATCATCTTCCATCTTCTCCTCCTTACTAGGACATAGAGAATCTCCATTAATAGATGCTCCCCTAAGGGATGTCTCTGTCCAAACCACATGCTCCTCCTCACCTGTCAGCTTTCCCTCAGCCCTTAGTTTCAAAACTGCTCAACGACCTTTTTAATGGTAAGTGCCAGCAATCTGCTTCCATTTTGGTTTAGGTGGAGCCCATCCTTCCTGTATAGGCTCCCCCTTTCCCAAAACTTTCCCCAGTTCCTAATAAATCTAAACCCCTCCTCCCTACACCATCGTCTCATCCACGCATCGAGACCCTGCAGTTCTGCCTGGCTAACTGGCCCTGCTCATGGAACTGGGAGCATCTCAGAGAATCTACCATAGAGGTCCTGGACTTCAATCCCTTACTTAGCAGCCTAAATTTGGCCTCCAGGATCTCTCTCCTATCCCTCCCTATGTCATTTGTAACTACCACGACCACCGGCTCCTCCCCAGCACTGCACATACATCTGTCTAGATGTCTCGAGAGATCCGCAAACTTCGCACCAGGCAGGCAAGTCACCATGAGGTTCTCCTGGTCATCGCAAACCCAGCTCTCTACGTTTCTAATGATCGAATCCCTCATTACTATTACCTGTCTCTTCCTAATAACGGGAGTTCCCTCCCCCGGAGAGGTATCCTCAGTGCGAGAGCCACCCTGGCCTCCAAAGCCCGTACATGGTCTCTGAGGGCCAGGAGCTCCTTGCACCGAATGCACACATACGCTGCCCGCCCATAGGGCAGGTAATCAGACGTGCTGCATTGGGTGCAATAAACTGGGTAGCCCCCACTCTGTTGCTGGACTTCTGCCTGCGTTATCTTTTCACTCCTGCAGCTCGTTCCTTTGTTGAAGTTTTGTTTTTATCAGGGTGGTTTTTGGCTTAAGTTTAAAGCTGTTTAAGGAATGGTAAGTGTCCTCCTGTAAACTCCCTCTCAAAACTCCCCTGTTGGCCGTTCCTGTTTGCTAGCTCTACTGGTCGCTTAGGAGCGGGCTTCTTAAAGTATTGGTCTTCCTGAGTAGCCCCGCCCCCTGGTTAAGGGTTGATGGGGGCTAAAGGGCTTTTGGATCAAAGCCTCGTTAAGACGCTCCCAGCTCTCATCCTTGCCTAGAAGGCCGCTAGGCTCAGCCCCCACACGGTGAGCACATGGTCCCCCGCGTTAAAGCCACTAAAGATGGCTCTTTAATCTACCAAACACGGACAGAACAAAACCTAGCGTTGAAAGGTGAAGCTGAACAAATTGGGACTAGAAATAAGGAAACATAGAACAGTGAGAGTAATTAGCCATTGGCAGAACTCGCAAGAAGTGTGCTGGATTCTCCCCCACTCACAGTCTCTAACCCAAGACAGTGTTTCATTTTCTAAAGATACGCTGTAGCTCAGACATAAGCTTTGGGCTCAATACAGGAATTATTGGGCACGTCTACACTTGGCACTGAAGGCATGATACCCAGCTCCAGACTCATGCCAGCTCTCCTTGCTAAAGCCAGAATGTATCTGTGGTGGGAACAGCATCTTGAGCTAGACGCCTAGGGTATGTGCCCATCAGAGACCAAATCACACCCCCTCCATGTCTAGCCGCATCCACTGGTGAAACCCTCTGGCCTAGGCTATGAACTGAATTGTGAAATGTGCACTTCAGGCCGTTTACTCTTGCAGAGAGGAGAAGGACCCTGCAAAGGAAGAATCTTCAGTGTGCAGATATGGGGAACCCAGCAGGAAGGACCAAAACTGTCCCACAGTGAATAGTTCATTTGGCGACTCTCAGAACGTTCAGCGGCTTCCAGCGCATAAAGGGAAGGTGCCCTACAAGCAGCTTTTTCACAGCAGTGACCAGGCCAAGGGACACGGCGCTGGCTGGCAGCGCGGATTCAGCTGTCTTTTATTACACTGAGGCGTTGTCTCAGCAGCTACAGGAGGAATAGAGGCGACAAAGACGACACAGGGAGTATCTGAGTGCCTGTTGCGGGGACAGTTTCTCAGTCTGTCAGTTTGACTGTGTGCTTGATTGTTTGAAAAGTGTGAATTGGGAGTGCTTTGTTCCAGGTGGGCCTTCAGGGGGCCTGACTGTTAGAAAAAGCCAGTCAGCTGTGAAGCAGCCGCACGGCGAACAGCAGAGAGGCTAACAGAGGGAGGGAGTTTGCCTGAGAGTTCCCTGGGGAGAGCCCACTGAGGCTTTCGACTTGCAGGCTCCTCTGAGTAGTTGCTGCAACAGCTGAGGAAGCTCTTAGAAGGAAGGTGATCTGGAAGGTGAGCGATCGGCTGTTGTGACCTGCACAGGTTGTGCCATATTTGTCTTTCTTCCNACGGAGAGTGGAGTAGATGATACAGCTGAGGGAAGGGAGCAGAAGGAGACTCCACCGATTGGAAGGCATGAGATGCACTGTCCTAGGGATGGGGGTTCCACGACCACCGCTCCCAAGAGAAGGAGGAGGGTGGTGGTGGTTGGGGACTCCCTCCTCAGGGGGACTGAGTCATCTATCTGCCGCCCCGACCGAGAAAACCGAGAGGTCTGCTGCTTGCCAGGAGCTAGGATTCACGATGTGACGGAGAGACTGCCGAGACTCATCAAGCCCTCAGATCGCTACCCCTTCCTGCTTCTCCATGTGGGCACCAATGATACCGCCAAGAATGACCTTGAGCGGATCACTGCAGACTATGTGGCTTGGGGAAGAAGGATAAAGGAGTTTAGAGTGACCAGATGTCCTGATTTTATTGGGACAGTCCTGATATTTGGGCCTTTTTCTTTTATAGGCTCCTAGTACCCCCACCCCCATCCCGATTTTTCACACTTGCTGTCTGGTTGCCCTAAAGGAGTTTGAGGTGCAGGTGGTGTTCTCGTCCATCCTCCCTGTGCAGGGAAAAGGCCTGGGTAGAGACCGGCGAATNTCTACCGGTGCAGCGGCACGGTGTGGGGCGGGGGGAAGGTGAGCCGTATGTTTCGGTTCTTGAGATGTACAGGTAGAAACGGTGCAGGCTGAACAGTCTTTCATGATATTACTGGCCATGTCCCAGCAGTGGTGGTGGGAGTCTGCTGGCCACAGGCGCACACAACCGCTCGGTTGCACAACCACTCGATCGCACAACCGCTCGATCGCACAACCGCTCGGTCGCACAACCGCTCGGTCACTAGCAGCCAAGTGGAAGGCGCCTCAAAAACAAGTTGTGTCCTGGCTTTAGAAAGGAAAAGAGCCATGGGCCCAGGGTTCCCGGGGGCAGGGCTGGGCTGTTAAATGAGAGGAGGAAGGCATGAAAGAGGCTCTGTGTGTTCTGACTTGGCACGAGCCCCTTTTTGTCTATAGCAGGAGGGCGAGTTGCAGTCAATGTGCCACTGGTGGCCCTGGCACAGCTCTTACCATTGTATGGGAGCTGTCCACTTCCCTGTCGATCAATGGGGACCTAGGGAAAAACGCACACCACACAGGACTGGTGGACAACCCCGAATGAGCAGCCTGACATGCTGGCAGGTCTGAGGCAACGAGAGCCCAGAACGACATTGTATAACCCGCTTGCCCAAAGATTTACCAATCCCTGGCTTATCCCATGAGATTGTGAGGTCTGACAGGGGTAAAAGCATGACAGCTGGACCACTGGTGGCCCCTCTCCTGTGCTGTTTCAAGGTGCAGGCTGAATACAAATCTCAGCATTGTCATCTAAGTATTAGCCACACTCTGTATATTAGGAGGAGGAGGGTAGTTATTTTGCCAAAACATTATTGCGTTCACGCACCAGGTCCCCGGTTTGAGGGTCACTTGTACTTTTTGAAAACTCTCCTTCCTGTGGATGCATGTACTGGTTTGATTGAGGTGTGGTTAGGAAAAGTTACGATCAAATTGTGAAAACAGTGATCGGATTGGTTGGTGGGTTCCCTTGGTAACATTGGTGTGTGTTGTTTTGTTTTGTGTTGTTGTTTTGGAATTCAAGAAAGGTTTTGGTCTCCTCCCTCCACCCTCCCTTAGGNTTAGGGTGACTCCAGTCAAAGACTGGGGATCTCAATTCTTGTGGCTTAAGGTTCCTCCCTCTTGAAACCAAAGCAGATCTGAGATGATGTATGACCATGTCCCAGGGTTTTTATACACTTTCAGCAGCCTTTTGGCCTGAGAAAACAACAGGCTTAATTTTTCTTCCTCTAACCATCATGGCAATTAGCACAGGGCAATTTATCCATTAAACAGTTGAGCTACAGGTTACTACAACCTTTAAAGAGACATATAGACAAGCCTTGTTTACTGACACCACAAGACCTGAGCAAACATTTACCCTTGAGATTTTTAACAATGCAGACATGCTTTTTAAAGCTTTATTTATTTTCCTATTTTCCTAACCAGTCCTTAAAGTTTACCCATGGGTTAGGTTATTTTGTGAGTTAATTAACTCTTTTTGGCCCTGTTATGAGATATTATATTACACTTATAACGTCACACCCCCAACGCAAAATGGATGCAGGAAGGGATGACACAAACATCACTGAGTGCATCCTAAGGATTTTCCATTCTGGGTTCTGTTTTATTACAGCTTGTACTGGGTTAGAAGTTATACAACTGTTCTGCTCTGAAACACCAGTAACCAAATCTGTCCTCAGACCTTGGAGCACAGACTGCTCACTTACAGAATTAGCATGGAGACAGTCCTGTCCCAACACCATTGTCCTCCCAACAAGCTGGCCAAACACAGCCACTTGGTTATAGGGCTGCTTAACTTTTTTAACAGCTTTCACTTCATCTGAGACCTTTTCAAAGCTATTTACACTGGATCTTTCAAAAGGAAAGTCAGTGGATTCATTTACAACAGAAAATTTTTGGCTGTTAGGAACTGAAACTTTCTTGATTAAATCACTTTCACACCCTTCAGGTGTAGCAAGCTGCTTGCACAGATTATCACGAGGATTCCTTTCCCCAGGAACTTCTTTAAACAATAATACACCCCTTACAGAAATTCTGCTTTTACCCTCTTTACCTAGGGCTTGCTTTAAAGGAACACTCTCCTGAGCAACCACAGACTCTTTTTGGGTTTTACCTACATCCAGGATTACCCTTGGCCCATCAGGCAGATTTCTACACAATCCCCGTTTAGGCAAACTCATAGACTTACTAGATAAAAGGTTAGAAGCATTCTTCTTTCCTTTGCCACACACAAGTTTAGGAATTTTTTCCTTCTTACTACAAGTTGTTAAACTGTCAGTAGGTAACACAATTAAATTACCTTTCTGCTCTTCTTGTGCCCTGGCTAGGGTATTACCCTGATCAGACAGAGTTGCTACATCCTTTCCCAACCACACATTAGCAACAGGCAAAATACAAGCACCAGAACTGTCTGGTCTCTGGGATTTTGCTAAGACACTAACTGGATGCAACCTAGTTACAGTGCCATTCTCCCCAGCAGACACAAACTTAGGACCATTCCCTCCCTGGGCTTTAGTTGAATCCAGAACCAACTCTGAGACAACTCCACTATTCTCAACCATCACAGGCTGAAAGGCACCTTTTGTCTGCTCCACAGACACAGAAGAGCCGGAGACACATTCTTCTTCACCAGTCATACAGCTTGGGAGCTCACTTCCCTTGTCCCAGCACACAGGGCTGTTTACAGACAACTGCTTGGAGACTGAGGTAGCTTCCTCCATAGGCAAGTCAATACCCCTGACAGACACAGGCACATTTCCTTCACTGTCACAATTCTCCACACAGGTAACAGGTGAGGGATAGGGACATTTATTTTCCACTATCCTTGCCTTCCCAAACTGCTGACTAGACAAAGCCACCAGCTCACAAGGCTGCCTAGGCTCAACCAAACTTTCCTTACCAGGCATCTTGCCACTCCCAACAGATAAACTGCTGCTCTTCTCACTACACTGAGCTACTTCCAGCACATTACAGTTACTCTTTTCAGGTTCCCTTTTACAAGCTGTACTAGACAACAATCCATCACCCATCAAAAATCGACCCTTTCCTTCCTCAGTTAGGGCTTTAACCTGACCATCCACTTTAATTTGCTCCTGAGAAACATTTTCCTGACCAATGAAATCTTCCTGTGCTTGATTTAATTTTAGATTCACTTCTGAGACATCAGATAGACATTCAGAAACTCCACTCACAGACACACAGCTATTACCCACCAGGTTAGAATTCCCCTCTCCATGGTCATAGCAAAACTGGTTAAACACAGAAAACTGCCCAGAGTAATACAACATATTACCATAGTTATAAACTAGACTTTTAAGAGGATACAGTTTCTGCTGTTCTTCCCTTGCTTTTTTGACTTGGAGCTGAAGTCTGGCTGTTTTTTGTTCAGCAGCAAGCAGCTCCAGACGTCCCTTACGAGCTCTTCCAGCAGCTTCTTTTTCTCTCTTAGCAGCCTCTTTCTCCAGCTGGGCCAAGGCTTGCTTCTCCTTCATTCGAATTTCTGCCAGTTTTTGCTCATGTTCAAACTGCAGGCTGTCCATCAGGGCTTGCAATTTAATTGCTTTTGCTGTTGCTTTTTGGCTCATGGTCACTGATCTTTAACCAACCAAACTTTTAATACCAAAATTCAAATTTGGATAGCGTGGGGTTCTGACCCAAAGCCTAATTGACCTGGTTTTGTAGATCCTTGCACGACTACGCCACTGTGACGGCGCTGCCTGTTGGAGCCAGCTGAGGTTACTTAATTAGGGTGAATTGCAAACAAAACGGGGCAGACAAACCCCAGACGCTGGTGGATATTTCAATACTTAGATTTTTTAAGCCAGCACAAAGCAACTTTTATATTACCATACAGGTTACTTAGAAGTTCAAACAACGCAGTTTCCTTAAAGTACCCAGCCTTAGGCCTCCGTTCAGACACACCTGTCAGATATGATGATGATTACTGAGAATTTTATTTTACCATATAAAAGAAAAGGTTTTTTCAATTCCAAAGGATTAACCACATACCCAGGTTTAATTATAACTTAGATTTTACCCAAAATACACGCTATAGTTAATTTTTATTAACTAAGCTAAAATTTATTAAAAAGAAAAGAGAAAGAGTGTTGGTTAAAAGATCAATACACAGACAGACTTGAATTTAATTTTTAAGGTTTAGATACATAGTAGAGGTGAGCCTGTAGTTGCCAAAAGTTTTTTTAGAAATAGTTCAGAGGTTATAGTTCAATGTCCATATTTAGGGTGACTCCAGTCAAAGACTGGGGATCTCAATTCTTGTGGCTTAAGGTTCCTCCCTCTTGAAACCAAAGCAGATCTGAGATGATGTATGACCATGTCCCAGGGTTTTTATACACTTTCAGCAGCCTTTTGGCCTGAGAAAACAACAGGCTTAATTTTTCTTCCTCTAACCATCATGGCAATTAGCACAGGGCAATTTATCCATTAAACAGTTGAGCTACAGGTTACTACAACCTTTAAAGAGACATATAGACAAGCCTTGTTTACTGACACCACAAGACCTGAGCAAACATTTACCCTTGAGATTTTTAACAATGCAGACATGCTTTTTAAAGCTTTATTTATTTTCCTATTTTCCTAACCAGTCCTTAAAGTTTACCCATGGGTTAGGTTATTTTGTGAGTTAATTAACTCTTTTTGGCCCTGTTATGAGATATTATATTACACTTATAACGTCACAGCATGTACTGGTTTGATTGAGGTGTGGCTAGGAAAAGTTACGATCAAATTGTGAAAACAGTGATCGGATTGGTTGGCGGGTTCCCTTGGTAACATTGGTGTGTGTTGTTTTGTTTTGTATTGTTGTTTTGGAATTCAAGAAAGGTTTTGGTCTCCTCCCTCCACCCTCCCTTAGAGTCAAATTCTGCCCCAGTTTACACGCCACACGGTGCAACTTCTCTGCAGCCAGGGGCAGTTTCTAAGTTGTCCCTTTATGTTTCAATTGTTTATTAATTATTATTATTATTGATTTATTATTTTATTAGCAACTTTTGTCTTTTGGTTTGAAGGCAGCAGTAGAATGTGGGTGTAGGAAGTTGTTGTCTATGCAGATTATTCCTGTAATGATTCTAGGTTTCACCATCTTTATGGGGAGCGGCTGCTCCAACCCTAAGGACCTCAGCCCTTGCCACCTTGTACTCAGTAGCAGAGTCCTGTGCACCAGTGTGGAGTCGGTCAGCACACACCAAACCTGTTGACGTACAACTCAATTCAACAATGCGCATCACCACAGAAACTCTCCGACCGACTCAGCTTCCATGGCTTCCAGTTCTGAGCCACGTGGCTCCCCCTTACCTCAGGAGGGAGATCGCAGCTGGCAAGCTGCTTGGGAAGGTACGTGCCAACCCACGCTTGCCCTTGTTCAATGACCTTTTTATTCCACCAGCCACACGTCTTTCATCACGATACCCACTGTGGTCGAAGCTGCCACCCCAGCGTCTGACAGCGGCGCCCCTGTGGTGGGAAGACTGGTGCTTAATGCCAGCCACCAATTAGTTCCTCATCACAGAGCCTGCTGCTCGCCACCTGGCTTCAACCTGCCACATTGTCAGTGGGCCCTTCTGAACCGATTCCGGACTGGGCCAGGCCTCTGTGCAGCCAACCAGCACCGTTGGGTTCTTCGAGACGATCCAAGCTGCAGCTGCGGCTCCAACAATGACGCACATTGTCGAGGGTTGCCCGCTAACCCAATTCAGCGGCGGACTCTGAGAGCTCCACTCGGCTGCTAAGAATGCTATTGATTGGCTCGGCCAATGCGCAAACGCTACATCAATCAATCAATCATACTGAAGTGCTCACTGCTATGCCAATGAGTCACTTTCTCCCTAGCTTGGCCGCATGGTTTCCTTCTGCCATCTCCTTCTTTCTTCTAATCCTCCTACCTAGGACTCAACCTGCTTGAGTCTTGGATATGAATGGCCTCATTAACATAGAGCTGGGAGCCAAACTGCATGGATGCAGGGACCAGAAAACCAGCCCTGGTAAACAGCATCCTCCAGCCTGGAACACAAGCCAAGTATGTGTTGGGGTAACGTCGAGGGGAATCACAATCCCTGATCATTGCTACACTAAGCCCACCTCAGAGCTGTTGTTCTCTTTGGAGATGGGATTTCATCAGGGCCACCTTGTACACACTCACTGTGGCGCTGAGGAGGGAGAAAGGGTCATAGCGGGTCTTAGACTAACCTCAGATCAAACTTTTCTAAACTGGACCATCCCTCCCTAAGGCTGCAAACGCATCACAAGCAACAAAGACAGAGCTGACGTGGGAGTAATGGCAAGGAGGAGGAGAATAGCTCAGTGGTTTGAGCATTGGCCTACTAAACCCAAGGTTGTGAGTTCAATCCTTGAGGGGGCCACTTAGGGATCTGGGGCAAAATTGGTCCTGCTAGTGAAGGCAGGGGGCTGGACTCGATGACCCTTCAGGGTCCCTTCCAGCTCATGAGATAGGTATATCTCCATATATTATTTATATTATTATTATATTATTAATGTTGATACTTTTGTTCGAAGTGAGAATAAAGTCATCACGGTACGAGAGTGCCTGAGCCAATGACAGCACATGCTGCCATTCAGAATGAGTGTGCCGGGGTTTCCCTTAGGACAGGAAAGTGGGTCTATGGCGCAGCTGAGTCTAAGCCACTTTTACCCAGGCTGCCAAGCCAATATTGTTCACTTTTCAAAGGACTTTTGGGTGAGTCATTTATATGAAAGTTATTTTAAGCAAAAGCTTTCGTCATTTATTAATGAGAAGTGTCTCCGTTTCCTAAATTAATAATTGTCCAAAAAAAGTGTTAATCTAATAAAGGGATTTAAAAAAAAAGAGTTTAAAACAACATTAACATTAAGAAAGGTAGCCATTTAGTAACTAGAAAAAACACAAATGTTTACTGCCATATAATCAGTACAATTTCACTATCTTCCATATAAAATGAAATCATAATGAATGTGATATTTATTATTCATAGAAACCTAGCACTAATTTGATTAGTTTCTAAGCTTATGTCTAACCATTAACAAAACCTGAAAGAGAGCTAAGAAAATGTATTTTGTAGAAGGCTAAAGACAGATTAACAGAAATTTGCAAATATTCATTATATGAGTATGTCAGTACAATTCTGGTGTCTAGAAACATGGATACACAGGTATTTTATTTCATTCAAAGGATTGTTTCTCACAAATACATCTGGAATATCCTCATTTTCAAGTTGAAACTGTACAAATTCTTCCAGTCATGAATTTGTAACACATGTAGTTCAAAAGAAGATTAGATATACAGATTAAATTTTATTTTAAAATAAGGACTAACTCTGAGAAGTACAGGGGTGCACTTCAGATGTAAAGCATCTGCTTTCAAACATTACCAGCTTTCAGTTTCAGTTGCACTTAAAAGCAAAAGTGTGTAAGGCCAAATTCATCCCTGGTGCAACCTCATCAACATTTTGTATCCCCAGTGCAATCTACTGCTACATTAACATGATTGGTCAGTCATAAACCCTGCCAGTAGGCAACACCCTGGATAGGAGAGTGAAATCAAGCTGTGATGGTGATGTATTAACATTAGACAAATGTAGCCCAGATGAGTAATTTGATATAAAGTTGCCTAAAATACAGTCAGAAGAGTAACTCTGCGAAAGGGGTTTCTCATCTAGAAAGCTGTCTGTCAGAGCTGGAATTTAAGTCTATACTTCCAGCAATTCCTCCGTGGCTGATAACTGTAATAAATGGAGGCCCTAATGTGGATAAACTTCATTTCATAGAGCAGCATACACTAGTTACAGTGTCATGTGATACACTCTGAAAGGGTTTACACTAATTCATACCGCAAACAGGTTTAATGAAAATATAGTACTTAGTAACTAGTATGATCCAGCCACAGTTTTCACTTTTGTACAATGCAACAGCTCCCCCATCTTACAGAATGGAGAATTTAAAGTGGGGAAAAAACTTCCATGGGAAAATACTGGAGGAACTCAACATGTTTAACTGCTTTTATTTTAGAGAAAGAGAGAATCACTAGGCTGTCTGTGCCAGAAATGTTTTACAATTCCCAGCTTACCACTTTGGGAGAAAAGAAAAAAACAACCAGAAACCAAAATCCCACCCCCTCTGCAGACTAGTGTGGTTGACGTTTTGATGATTAGGGGATTGAATGTGCTTCTTGCAAGGATGAGTAAATGCTGTGGTTTCCCAGTGTTTTTCGATGAGGTTCAGCAGTGTATTATGAAGAAAATTACGTTTACCCACTTCTCGTGTTCAGGCTTTGGAATGGATTCTCTCTCTTGCAGGAATCTGGGCGTGTGATTCTCCCACTGTCAGCATGCACTATCACTGTGATTAATTATGGATACTACCCTAGCGCCTGAAGGTACCGACTCAGACACAGACCCCATTGTGCCAGGCACTGAACAAATCCAGAGGAAAGGCTTGTCTACACAGCATGGCAAAGGGGGAGGGATAGCCCAGTGGTTTGAGCATTGGCCTGCTAAACCCAGGCTTGTGAGTTTGATCCTTGAGGAGGCCATTTAGGGATCTGGGGCAAAAATCTGTCTGGGGATTGGTCCTGCTTTGAGCAGGGGATTGGACTAGATGACCTCCTGAGGTCCCTTCCAACCCTGATATTCTATGAAAGCACACCAGAGGGGTATGATTTGTAAAGCACACTAGCATGCTGTGCTTGAACTACCCTGAGTACCGCCTGCGAGGTGCTCTACCGGGTCCCTAGTGAGTGAGAACTCGGTTCCTTTTCGAGCGCGTCAGCAGTAAGGGCGTAACATGCTAGCGCCTTTACAAATCGCACCCCTCTGGCACACGTCACTGGTGCTGTGCAGACAAGCCCAAACAGCCAGCCTGGAATCTGGACAAACGGGGGATGGTGACTAGTGGGCGTGAGGAGTCCCAGCTGCATAGAACGGTGCTAAAGGCTCACGGCTGGCACAGGGGCTGCCAGCTCCACTTGTCGGATGTGGGCAGAGATCCCAGGGGGACGGGAAGCTCCTAACAGCTCTTCTCATCTCCCCTCGCTCTCTCTTTCCCTTCCTCCCCCCTTTGTAGTTCCATGAGCCTATGGCTTATATAGCTGTGTGTGTGGTGGGGGGACTAGAAGTGAGGGGAGGGTGGCCACCGAGTGGGAGAGTATGTGATGGTGGGGGGACGGGGGAGTCGTTTCCTTTTTCCTTTCAGGGCTTGCTGGATCAATCCTTTAACTCAAATCAAGGGACCTCAGTGGGCAGTAGCGTGCCCGACCCCCCAAAGAACCAGGATAGCCAGCCTGGCCTCAGCCCCCAGGCCGGACAAGGGCTGTGGCCGTGTCTGGGGAACCTGGATTCACAGGGGAGCTGCCAGCCCTGGTAACCGAGCAGCTGGACACACTCCACACCTAATGCATGTGAATGGCCAAACCCTGCCACCCAAGAAGAGCCTTGACGGACCCTGAATGTTTGGGGCAGAGGCTCAGAGCGACCTCCCAGGGGGTGCAGGGCCCCCTGCCATGGGTGTCCCAGGCACCTTCTCCACTGGCCTCCCCAGCCGGTGAGACGAGAGGGGATGTGGAGGGAAGGGTCAGGCTGTGGGCAGTGGGACGCCAGACAACCCCCCAGCATGCTGGGAAAGGCTGCAGCAGCCGGGGAGCAGCAGTAGGGTGCATGGTCCCATCTTTCCAGGGCATATTGTCTTTGCTGGAGACCTGGCCTCGTTGTGAGACGCACCCAGACAATTAGGAGCCCCAGAGACCCCAGTGCAATGGAATTGCACCAGTTCTGCTGCATGGGCTGGATGGATGCACACGGGGTCTGCGCACTCCAGCCACAGGGGATGATATTGGCCATTGGCTGGGGGAGGCGGGGTAGTGAGCACACAGGGGTCACGGCCTTTATTCTAGGCACGGGGCTGGAAGAACAGCCAACGAGGGCCGACCTGCCTCCATGCTGGGGGTTGATTCCATCCCCGATGGCCCCCCGGCTCCCTGCATGCCACGTTTGTCAGGGTGACTCTCATCTGGGGGTAGGGTGACCAGATGAGGGGAAGAAAATAGCTGACACATTGGGGGGGGGGAGGGGGCCTGCCCCGGCTGAGCAAAAAAAAAAAAGCCGAGCGAGTCCTGCCCCGGCTGAGAGCAAAAAACAACAACAACAAAACCCCCACAGTGCTGCCGGCGGATATCGGGACAAAATGCGTCCCGACCCTGGATCGGTCGGGACGTGGGACAGACACCGAAATATCGGGACGGTCCTGATAAAATCGGGACATCTGGTCACCCTATCTGGGGGGTCCGTAGAGTCAGTAGCAGTTCCAGTGCTGGGTCTGGGAAGGGTTTCAGGTTAGTTCTGCTGCCCCACAGCGTGTTCTCTGGGCACAAACTCAGTGTCGTTTTTCTAATAATTCAGGGAGGCCGCGACCTTTGTTTTTAGAAGAGGCTGAGCAGGAGGTCAGAGAACTGCTTTGGGCAAACTCTGACAGCACTAGCCCAGGCCAGTGCCTGACCCAGCCATTTGTTACCAGGACGTAGAAGAGCAAGGTAAGAATTGTCTCTGATGTTAAGTAACAGGCAGTAGGATTCTGAGGGAGTGAATATTGGACATGGTCACTGATGTGCTGACGGGCTTTTCTGTTTCCCTCTCTGCCATCTCCAGCACTGTGGTTCCCCACTCCCTCCCTTCCAGCCCCACAGATTCACACCCCTGCCTTTGGGGTTCACAGCTTCAAGCTTCGCCTGCTCCCCTGGGGGCAAGAAACTTTGCATTTATTGAAAGACTAACAAACCGCCCCTGTCTCTAGCAGCAGGGGCTTGGCGGTGAACCCCACGACGGGTGAGGCTCGCGCAGAGCCCTGCCAACGCCTGCTTGCTGGAGAGACGGAGCGGCGCTGGCAGCTGTCTGCCGGCACCCGGCTGCCTGAAGCTCTCGCCTTTTGCTGCTGAAGAGCTGGGTTCCAGGGGGACTTAGGCCACAAGGGCTGCGACTGGGGCATTTTCCAGCACAGAGCCAAATCTCTCCTGTGGACGTGTAGAAATGTGACATCAGGGGCCACAGTCTTCCCTCATTTGTGCCAGAGCAGGGTTCAGCCCATCTGCCTTTCCCTCCCTCCTCCTCGGGACTGGGGTGTCCCACTTCCCCCCAAGAAATCCCTCGAGCTGGGGAAAGGAAGCCAGTCAGAGCAGCTGCATAGACCCGGCCCTGCCTCTGCCCTCCACTTCTGGGGAGCTCTCCTCTGCCCTCTCTGGAGCATTCTGCCACAGCTGGGGAGCTGCTGCCCCCTGCCCTACAGCAGCAATCCCCCCTCTCAGATCTGGGGAGCAGGTGAAGGTCCTGCTCTGGCCAGGCCCAGGGTGTCCTTGGCCCTCAAGCGGCACCAAGAGGGGAGTAGGTGGGGTGAGTGCGAGGCGGGTGAAAGATCTCACACACCCCGGAGGGGAAATGGTGCTTTTGAGGAAACAAAACTTTTTGCACAAGGCGTCTATTTCCACTAAAAACATCACTGTCAAACAGAGATCTTTGGTTGTTTTCAGCCACAAGTTTTAGGTTTTCACTTAAAATGTCTGGAGAAAGAACGGCCCATTTTCCCGAGTCTAGCAACACAGTACGGGGGGGGGAAGGGGGGGGAAGGTGTTGGTGTTTTCCAGAGACTATTGCCGTTGCGTGTGTGTGTGTGTGTGTGTGTGTGTGTGTGTTTTCTGTTTAGTTCTCATAATGCTGAAGCATGCATCATTTAAGAGTCAGCACAGATATGTTAAAACCACTTAGTGTCATGAAATAAATATTTTACATTTTTCTACAATTAAAGTCACTTTGTCAGATACAACCCTACAAAGTTTTTCACTTACTTTTTTTAGAGTCGAGCTATGGAAGTCTAACAACAGTGATACATTCTGCCAACTCTAACGTACAACTACCTGCTAGACTATAAGAGGGGTACAGCCATGCAGTTCAAACTAATGTTATTCCAAAATTTGCTGAGATTAAATCTAAATACAATCTACACACACACACACACACACACACACACACACACACACACACAAAACGGTTAGAGCTCCAGAAATTGTCACTGACGTATCAAATGGTTGCCACGGAACTCAGAGCCTACTCCAAACCATCACTTTTCCTATTAGTCTCGATAGAGAGGAGTTTAAGATGATTGTCCTCTCTCTGAATCTCCGATTCTGCTCTTTACCAGGGTCATTCGACAGACCTGAGGAGGAGCAGACTTGTCAATCATGGGGAAAAGTGACCCAGGAAGATGCCCTGCTTATGCAAAGTACATGCACAGACATTAATCAGTCATGCAGGTCAGCAATGGTTTTCTAGAAGTGTTTACACTGTTGTCACTTTATATCTCCTTGT
The DNA here is from genome assembly GCA_003942145.1 of Platysternon megacephalum. Taxonomy (NCBI): domain Eukaryota; kingdom Metazoa; phylum Chordata; order Testudines; family Platysternidae; genus Platysternon; species Platysternon megacephalum. The sequence goes on along the minus strand of QXTE01000153.1, from coordinate 3,978,724 downwards.
CATTCCTCTCACGCCTGTGGCTTGGTAAGCTAATTCTGCAGGTACATTTGTCGGATAAATAATGAGGTCAACATAAACAGACATAAGCTACTGCTGTCAATCCTTTACTTATTTACTCATCCACTAGTTAGAGATGGGCCTGACCCAGCCCTGGCAGACTGGGTCAGAAGAGAATGCAGGATAGGGCCCTACGTGTTCCTGATGCTGCTGTGGGAGCATGCACCCCCCAACAAAAGCACTAAAGTTTGAAATTGCGTTTACTTTTTCCTGCCCCCAGAACGGCACTAGGGCTAAACTATGAACTCTGGCCATTTGGCACAAGCGCATCAGAATCTAGAGGCTGTCGGTGGTACCCTCCTTTGCTGCTGTATTGGGGTATCAGCTAACAACCGAGGCCTGCCTTGGCAAGCATGATTTGCAATTTTGGGTCCGCAATTCGACCCCTTGAACGATTTTCAGAGGGTGGGGCTCAGCACTGGCTGGAAGAAAAAAGCCACTTTACGGTGGATCCAAATAAGGCACAAGCAAACCACCAGTCACTTTTGGAAAGCAAGAGCCAGACCCCTTTGTGACCACATGCCTGCCTGCCTGTGATACCCATGGACGTGTTACCTGCTTAAGGACAGCAGAATCAGGCTGTTAAATTCTGAAAGAAATTATCCTTCATGAGTTATTTTAGTGAAGATTGCGATTTCTTCTTCCGGTGCCTTCAGCAGACCTGGCCCACACCTTGTCGTGTGAACACCTATGGGTCTGAAGCTGGTGGAAGGCAGAGTAGCGATCTCATTACAGCTCGTTATTGCATTATCTTCACCATGGTGCATCTGTATTTGCAGCCAGCTGCAGCTGGGATTTCTGTAGGCTCCAGCACACGGTTTCACCTCGGGATGCAGAGTACAAGAAACATCCTCACACTGAAATCTCGCTCACCCAATCAGCCGCCCAGGCCCCGTGGGTGGGACTTTGCCCTCAGCACTGTTGTGACACACTCCGGAGGATGGTGAGATGAGCACAAAGTCTCCTGCCTGGGCTGCAGCCCTGAGTTCTAGGCCATGGTGGACAGAGCGAGTCACTCCACGGGGTAGATTCTAGCCCCCTGAATGGTGCCAGAGCCCCACGCTCTGTCTATGGGATTCCCCACCACAACCAAACCCCACAGGCCTCGGGCTTGTCTGGACACCTTGTGCTCTCCAGGAGAAATCTGGCAGCACAGCTCGCAGCACCTCCCAGGAACACCCCGGGTCACTTCTGGGAGGAGTGAGACCTTCACACCCAGCAGCGTGTGACTGCCTGGGGAGCCTGCACCCAACCCAGCCAGCCACTCCCTGCTGGCAGAGGCCACGGGCCAGGGAAGAGGGGCAGGGTTTGCTGAGGGACCTCTGTGGTTGGTGAAGTCCCCTTGCCTTGCCCAGCCCAGGGACCCAGCCTGTCTGCCCTGGCCCACTCTCTCCCATGCCCCCTGCTTCCTCCAGCCTCTGCGCAGAGCTTCTCGAAAGGATCCGACGGGACAAACACAGGAGCCCCCGGCTCACAGGGCATAGGCCATGGGGGTCACTGGGGCGGCTCAGCTGCATGATCGGTCTGTCTCCGCCATGCAAAGCATCCGCTGGCCAGGGGCTCGGCGCAGGAGCTGGGCAGGGGGCAGCGGGAAGGCCAGGCACGGAGACGCCCCGGGCCCATCACACTCACGCCCCCTGAGAGCGCCCGGTCGGAAGGTGAGACACGATCCCCAAAGCCAGGCTCCAAGTCCGCTCCCTGAGCCCCAGCTGTGTCTGCCCGGATCCACGCAGCGCCCGCCACGGCCCCCGAAGCTGCCTCAGGTCCCAGGCGCCGGTTTCCAGCCGTATCCACGTCATGTCCCCAGGAGGGTCCGAGACAAGGGGGCGGCTTCCCAGGACAGGCGAGCGGCCCCTCTCTGCTCCCCGGACAGCGCGGTGGGGTCAGCAGCACCCTCCTCGCGGGACCGCAGACCCCGGTCCTCTCCCCGGCTCCGGCACCCCCGCGCGGCGCTCTGGGCGGGCTGCCCCGGACCCCGCTGCCCCGAGAGGAGCAGAGAGCCCCGGACAGCCAGACGACGCTGCTGCCCGCCAGCCCCGAGAGCTGGGAAGGGCGCAGGGACCCAGCCCGCTGCTCCAGCAGCCTCCGCCGGGACCCCGCGCCAGCGCGCACGGCCCCTCGCAGCCACCGGCTCCGCCGCCACCGCGCTCACTCCGGCTCCGCCTCGCCCCCTCCCCGGTTTTGAGCAAAGGCTGCTTAACTGATTGGCTCCCTCGTCTCGGCGGCGCCCCAGCCCCCACCCCCGAGCCAACCCCGAGCGGGGCTGGGAGGGGGACCCGCCGCCGGCGCAGGTACCTCCGCGCCCTCTCCGCTCCCCGCCCCTGAGCGCCCCCGGGACGGGGGCTGGCCGCGAGCCGCGGAGCCCCTGGGCCGGCCAAGGAGAGCGAGTCCCTCCAGGTGCCCCGGGGAGACCCACCTGCGCTCCGAAGTGCGGAGCAGCCCCTGTGCGCCGTAACCCCCGGCGCGCCCTGCCCGTCTCCTGCCCACCGAGCGCCCCCAGCGCCCGGGCAGAACCGGCAGCCAGCGGCCCCTGTCCCCGCTCCCGCTCCCGGCGCGGCGTTCGGGCTGCAGCCGCTGCCCGGCCCCCGGGGATCCCCCGCGCCAGCCCCGGAGCGGGAGGCGTCCCCAGGCCGGGGGAGTGGCCTGCCGGAGGCAGCGCTGTTCCCCCTGCGGAGCGGGCTGCGCCCCCGCTCTGCCCGGCCCCGGGATGCGGATCTAGCCCTGCCCGTGGCTGCCAGTTCCTCCGGCCGGGCAGGGCCGGGCAGGGCGCAGCGACACGCCCCCTCCCTGCCCACTCCTGCGCCAGCAGCGCCTCCCCGCGCCAGGGCGCAGCCGCTGCTCACACGCTCTCCCGGCTTCCCCCGGTCCCGGCGGCCCCGGCTCGCCGCGCACCGGCTGGGCAGCCCTAGCCCTGTCCCCGCCGGCGCTGGCGAGCTGCCCAGCGCGCCCCTGCCCTTGGCTTCCGGGGCTCCAGACGCGTCTCCGGATTAGCGGAGCTGGGGGCGCCCGGCGCCGCTCTGCGCCCGCCCGCTGCGGCTGGAGCTGCCGTTCCCGGCTGCGTCGCGCCATCGCTCTTCTCGCTGCGGAGCAGGCGGCGGCTCGGGCTGGCACCAGGCTGCAAAGCCGGCTTCATGCTGCAGCGAGCGCCGCGGCTCCCGGGGGCCGGGCGGCAGCCGCCGGAGCGCGCCGCGGGGAGGATGGAGCCAGCAGCAGCCGTGGAGGAAACGCGCAAGGACCCAGTGCAGCCAGCTGCGCCCCTCTGCAGCGCCCGGGGCTCCGGCTGCTCCGCCTGAGGCTGCCCGGCTCTCGGAGCGCCGCGCCCGGCGGGTCGGTGTCCCTCGGCGGGGTGTGCATGGCTGCGCCGCGGACAGCTGGCGGGAGAAGCCCGAGGACTGAGCCCGGCCGCGCAGCTCAGCGGTAGCTCCCCGAGCGCAGGACGAGCGCCCGCCTGCCGGGACCATGGGCAGCGCGTCCCCGGCCCGCGGCGCTCCGGCCGGTGCCTGAGCGGGGGCTGCTGGCGGCGGAGTCGGGCTCAGCGCAGGATTATCCGGGCGAGTGGGCGGCGTGAGGTGAGCGGGGCTCGGAGGCTCGGCGAAGCCCGGCGGGGCTCGGATTACCCTGGCGCAGGTACACGCTGCAAGGTCAGCGGGGCGCTGGCGGCGGGGTCCGGGCGGCGGCGCGGCGCTGGCGGCGGGGTCCGGGGCGGGGGCGGCGGCGGGGCGCTGGCGGCGGGGTCCGGGGCGGGGGCGGCGGCGGGGCGCTGGCGGCGGGGTCCGGGGCGGCGGCGGGGCGCTGGCGGCGGGGTCCGGGGTGGGGGCGGCGGCGGGGCGCTGGCGGCGGCGGGGTCCGGGGCGGGGGCGGCGGCGGGGCTGGCTGCGCCCCTGCCTGGTGTGCGCTGGGGGGACCGCGCGGCTCGCTCCCTCCCTCCTCCCCCCGCCCGGCGCCGTGCGCGCCTGTGCAGCCGCCTGCCTCTGCCCGCTCCCCGGGAGCTGAGCCGCCGCGTTGCACCGGGCGAGCCGCGCGGCGACCCCCCCAGCCGGACCCCGGGCGCCGCTGCTGCCGGAGGATGCGCGTGCGGAGCGATGGCCCCGGGCGGAGCAGGGACCGGCCAGCCCGCCGCCAGCCCGTGAAGCCAGCCCGGAGCCGCCGCGCCGCAGCTGCACCTGCCGGGCACAGCGCTCCGGCCCCGTCTTTCCCGGCTAGCGGCGCCAGGTAACGCGACCCTCCCCGCGCCGGGCGCTGCGCTGCATTGCGGGCTGGGGGGAGCCGCGGGCGCCGCTCCGGGAGGTGCCACCGTCCCTGCTGCGGGGAGCGGGGGGGCGAGTCTCCCCCAGGGCAGGGCAGGGACACCCGGCAGCGGAGCGGGCCCAGCCCGGCGCCGGGTCTGAGCAGGAGCCTTTCCTCCGTGTGGGGGCCGCTGGGGCTGGAGCGTCTCCGGACCCGGCCGAGCCTCCCCGCGCTGCCCAGGGGCACCGCTCTGCTTGTGCCTGCCGGGGCTCGCTCCCCCTCGGGCCGGGGCTGGGCTCGGATGCGGCGGGGCAGGGGCGCGCACCCCGGGGTGCCAGGGCGGACTGAGGTCCCGGGGAGCGGAGCAGACGCGCACAGCCGCGGTCCTGCCAGCCGGGAGCTGGAGCCGGACTGTCCGCTTGGCGCGGCGGGGCCGCCGGGCAGGGACGGGACCCGCGGGCTGGGGCTGAGCTGGGGGCTGGCGCGGGGCGGCTCCCCGGCCTCGGACAGCGCCCTGGCCCGATGAGCCCATCCGTGGCTCAAGCCGGGCTGAATTCAGCTGGGCGCTGCGCCTGCGGCTCCCGGCTGGCGGTGGGGGAGAGGCCAGCTGCTGCCCGGCCCCAGCCCGCACGGCCCCGGCTGCACCAGGGGCTTTCCCCGCGCCCCGGCAGCTGCGCTTCTGCCGCTCTCCAGGCGATGGCAGGTGCAGCCCGCGCTCCGGCGCTCGCAGCCTGGGGTGCCACCGAGCCGCTGCGCCCCGCTCCCGGGGCGCGGGGAAGGGACCGGCCGAGCGGGGGGGGACAGGCCCGTGCGCCCCGCGCCTGCCCCAGGCTGTGGCCGGGTTACCCCGGCTGTGAACCCTGCGGCAGGAGGGGACTTTGGGGACTGCGTGTGGCCGGGGCTCTGGGTCCCCGAGCCCGGCGCCTCCTGCCCGCGGCTCCCCTGGGGGCCCGTGGCTGGGGCTTGGCAGAGACGCTGCGGGTGTGAACCGCGTGTTGCGAGCCGGCCCGAGCCCGCAGCGGCCGGGGCTCGGCTCGCCTTGGCCCGAGCTGTCGGGTCCCCTGGGATGGCCCTGCTGGAGGGCGGGACCCGCCGCGGGGTGCCCGGGCGCTGACCCGCCCCTTGCCCGCTCTCCAGGAGCCGCGGCCCGGCGCCGCTTTTCTAGCTGCGCAGAGTTTTCCCGAGCGCTAGGCTGCGATGGAGGCGGGGAGCGGCTCTGGCCGCCGCTGGCCCGGGCGGGGAAGGGGGCCCGGAGGGGGGGGAGCCCCCGGGGGCCCTGGGGCCGGGCTGGGGTCTGGCCGGGCTGCGCCCCTGGGACCGAGTCAGAGCAAAGTTTAGCCTCATCTGTTCCCGAGGGGGCGGCGTGTGACTCCCAGCCCCTGGGCGCCGGCGGCGGGGCAGCGAGCCGGTGCCGACGGGAGGCGCTTCAGGCTGGGCTGGAGCTCGGCCCGGGGAAGGGCTTGGCTCGGGCGGCTGCGAGTGGGTCCCTGCGGAAGGCTGGGGTGGGAGGGAGCCGCAGATCCCAGCCGGGGGAGCGGTGGTTACACCAGCAAAGCCCCCCGCATTCACTGCAGCTGGAGCCCCGACAGAGATCAAAGTGCGGGCTGGGAAACGCTCTTCTCCCGCCTGTCTCTTGCCTTTGGCCTCTGCCGCCCCCCCCCAGCTGCCCCTTCCCCCTTTGCAGAGTGTCCCTGAGCCACTCCCCTCCCCACAACGGAGGAGCCATTTTGTGTTTTGTTTTAAAAGAAAGAAGCCACCCGGGTCCCAGGCTTGGAAGGGTTGGTCGGTGAGTCTCTCCTGGGGTAGTGTCGTGTCTCCCCCCCTCTTGCTTTTCCTGTGTATTTCTATGGAAAACAGGCTCAGGCCTTGGTGACAAGGGCATCACAGCTGGGGAATAGCGACTGGGAAAGTTGCAGCCACCTTGGCTTGAGGAGCACAGAACACCCGGTAGTTCCTCAGAGCAACGGGAACAGGGAGAAGATCCAGTGAGTTCCCTTGGGAGGGGAGGAGAGCTGAGGATGGCCAGCTGCATGGATGAGGAACACCAGTCAAAGGCCCAGTTCGGCAACTGTTACGCTCATTGAGTAGCACTTACACACTCCCATTGACTTCATTGGAACTATTCTTGCGAGTAAGTGTTACTCGCCGTGAGGAAGGACTGCAGACTTAGGGTCTAACCCCCATGGGAGGAGCCAGGGTTGTCTGGAATTTGTGTGCGGACACTTCTTTGGTTGTACACAATGCTCAGATACTACCTGGGTAGGGCCATAGAAGGGCACAGATAGGTCATATTAAGATTATTAATCACTTTGGGTGGGATTCTGATATCCTTATGTACTCACAGTGGTGGCACCTTACTGCACAAGGCCCATCATTGCCTTCAGGGGAACGATCTGTGGAGTCAGGTTCTATTCACCAAGAGTAAAGGTGTTGGAGGCTGACCCTTTATTAGTTATAATACTGGGATCCAATTCACACGCTTTAAAATGTTGCACTCAGGAATAACACGTTTGTTTTAATTGCCAACTCAATCGCTATATCAACAATCTGTGGTGTAAGATCTGTTCACTCAGGACCAGATCCTACATTCCCTTGTTTAGAGAGGAGCCTCGCTTCAGCCATAATCCTTGTGTTCCTACATCAATAATAGCTGTCAATTATTTTATGGCAACAAATACAATGTTAAGTAGATCTTGGATCATTCACGTACCAAGTACACTATTTCCAAGTTGGAATAACTGTGTGTTGTTAGAACATTCCACGTATTGCGTAGTCTCCTGAAAAAGTCAGCTGTTGAGTGGATTCAAAATTACTACTACTTAGTTCAGTCATAATCAAATCAGCTCAAAGGCTTGTAAGTGGCGATGTAGCAAGACAGTTACCCGATGTTCCATTTGTGATGAACCAATGGACTGGACTCTTTGCTACAAGCTGAACTGGAGTACTTGTCTTATTATAGATTTGCAGAGGCTCATTTTCAAATGAAAAACATTTCCCCCAAGGCTGTTAACTTCTGTGGTGGTCTTAATGAACGTCGGTACAATTCTCAGTACCTGCACGGTCACTGACGAGCCGAGGTCATTAGGCCTTTGGAGAGAAGAGGAAAGACTGGGCGTCCCATGAAGTTTAGACTGAGAACTTTGGCTAAACATGGTTCCCAGAGTGTGTGTGTGTGTGGGCGGGGGGGGGGAGGGGGATTCCTCAAAGCAGCTTTTCTGGGGTCTGGAGCCACGGTAGGTGAGCAGGCAGGGGATGAGGTCAGAGTGAGAATTTTCAACCACTGAGCTCAAAGGAAGCTGAATGGGTCCTCTGCTGACATGGAGGTGCGGACCAGCTGGTGAAGATGTTTCCAAGCTAGCAGAGTTTAACCCGCACCCAAGAGGGGTTTAGAAAGGTCTGCAGACCAATGAAGAGCTCATGGCCCTCCGTAGATGATCTAAATACTTCCTGTGCTTTAAGGCTTGATAACAGGTTCAATTTTATAGAACAACCTTTTGACTACACTCTGAACAAACATCCAGACCAGAAAATCATTATAAGAGCTTTGCCATTAACAGGCCAGGCAGAATCTCAGCCAAGTAGGAAAGATTTGTCTAAATGCTACTGTAGCATTTTAGGGAAACCATGTTCCATGCATTAGATAAAATTGGTGCTCCTTTGAGCAGACATCACTGAATCTGTTCTATGTATACGTGTCTAACTATATTCCACATGATCCTCAGAGACCTGTTACTAGCTGGGGTTAAAATTACTGCTAAGCGCTGTCCCATTAATATGTAAAATGTGCTGATGAGACCATTTGATGATTTTTTTTGGACAAAAGGATATGAGTGTGGCTTTACATCAAATTAATCTTAATTTAATTCTCCAAAATGCTTAGAAAATGAACACATGTTTTCACTATGTTCGTCCAAATCTATTGCAGAGGAGAAAATTAGTTGATCAGAAACAAAACTGGAGATCGGTCCAAGCCTAAAACTCCAGATCTGAACATTTGAACTTCTCCACTGGATCTAAGGATTTTGTTCCTTACTATCTGTGTAATGAACAAAACAAAAAAAAACCCATCTTTAAAAAACAACAACAACAACAACAAACTCCCCTGAAGCTTCACTTTCAATAATTAAATGTGTACGCACACTTAGAAATTTGTGCTTCTCATTCATTTGCTATCTTGTCTCTAATGCCCTTAAGTTTTAAAGGCCTATTTGCAAACAAAATGGCAAACCTTGAGCTAACCACTCATCTACCCTGCATTTATGCAGTTGCAGTGGGACCCATCTTTTACCTTTAACAAACATAGAGTCTCTGGGTTCCTGTTGATGCTCACCTGAAAGTCCTGTGAAGGCTGATGCCATCAGAGCACTGAAATAAAAATAGACCATCTCTGTGTCTAGGAATATACACTAAAAGAAACCAGGGTTTGTTTCCTGGATGAATAAACTGGAAGTTAGTAGCACTTTTGCTTTTTAGCTAGAAAGTGATGGGTTAAACTCCCATCTTAGTGCTCAGGCTCCAGTCTATTGCCCTACAGTCCTTTGTGAATGCTGCATGAGATTGTTAAAGTAACTACTGCAGTGAATTACCCCTGAAGAATGTAATTCTGAGAAGCAATCTGATCACTTATCAAGATAAAAGTAACAATGATTACTTTCAGGTATTTTTCTTGGAAAGCCGGCCTTTCCTGTCCCAGATGTGAAAGATTGGGTCATGATACCGATGCAGTCACAGTCTCAGTACATCTATTCTGCAAAAGGAGTCAGTAATAGTTACATCTGTGGGAAGGTACATTTGTCTGGTACCAGATATAGATCCCATGGGACTTTTCAAAAGAGCAGAGGGTCCCTGGTATGTTCACCAACCCCAAAACGGGCTCGGCTGTCCCCAGCTGAGGTACATGCATAATATCAACATCTGTCTCATTGGCCTACAGAATAAAACTGACAATTTTCACTTCTGCTCCGGCATCTTTTACTGGAGGATCTTGGGGCACTAACCAAGCCTCAGAGCACTGTGGGAGATATGTCAGGATGAATATTCACAGATTGAGGAAAGAGAGTATGGAGAGGTTATGGCCATCATTTTCAGAAGTGGCCACTGGTCTAAGATCACCCAGTTTTGCAGTGTCTGATTTGAGTTATTTGGGGCTGGTGTTCTGAGTGCTCACAACTGTGGTTGAAGTCAATGGGACTTCAGGGTGCTCAGCATCTCTGATCATTAGGCCCAATTCGGGCCTCCACGAATCAGTTGGCCCAGTGATCTCCCAAGGTTGCACAGCCAGCTGGTAGATGATCTGGGAGTCCAGCTCCTGGTTCTGTGCTCTACCAACCCTAGCTGAATAATAATGATACTAATTAATAAAAAGAGTAATTTATTTGCCAACTATTCCTGTTCTATGTTTAATAACAGATGACACTAAACTGGGAGGAGTGGTAGATATGCTGGAGGGTAGGGATAGGATACAGAGTGACCTAGACAAATTAGAGGATTGGGCCAAAAGAAACCTGATGAGGTTCAACAAGGAAAAGTGCAGAGTCCTGCACTTAGGACGGAAGAATCCCATTCACTGCTACAGACTAGGGACCGAGTGGCTAGGCAGCAGTTCTGCAGAAAAGGACCTAGGGGTTACGGTGGACAAGAAGCTGGATATGAGTCGACAGTGTGCCCTTGTTGCCAAGAAGGCTAACGGCATTTTGGGCTGTATAAGTAGGGGCATTGCCAGCAGATCGAGGGACGTGATTATTCCCTTCTATTCGACATTGGTGCAGCCTCATCTGGAGTACTGTGTCCAGTTTTGGGCCCCACAGTACAAGAAGGATGTGGAAAAATTGGAAAGAGTCCAGTGGAGGGCAACAAAACTGATTAGGGGTCTGGAGCACATGACTTATGAGGAGAGGCTGAGGGAACTGGGATTGTTTAGTCTGCAGAAGAGAAGAATGAGGGGGGATTTGATAGCTGCTTTCAACTACCTGAAAGGGGGTTCCAAAGAGGATGGATCTAGACTGTTCACAGTGGTGGCAGATGACAGAACAAGGAGTAATGGTCTCAAGTTGCAGTGGGTGAGGTTTAGGTTGGATATTAGGAAAACCTTTTTCACTAGGAGGGTGGTGAAGCACTGGAATGGGTTCCCTAGGGAGGTGGTGGAATCTCCTTCCTTAGAGGTTTTTAAGGTCAGGCTTGACGAAGCCCTGGCTGGGATGATTTAGTTGAGGATTGGGATATTCTATGATTCTAAAGCAGTATTTGACCAGTTAAACAACAGGCTGAATAATGCAAAAGATGATTTGCTAGATAACTTATTCATCAAATAATGGCAACATTGAGTGAATATATTATGTATTGACTAGTCTGTGACCAACTTTAACCCCCAAGCCTTAGAAATCGATGCCTGTCACTAGGAAATCAGTGCCCAATTCCTTGTTTTGTAAAGCTCTTTGGTGAGTTACAAGATTACTCAGATGGCAACTACTTATCAGCAAATCATTTTCTTATAAGCAGATAATTCGCTAACTTTAAACTTGTGTGTTTTTGTTTTTGAAAGATCTGTTCAATCTTCTCTGTGAAAATGATAGATATTTTTGGACTAGTGACAGATAAAACTCTCTTCATTTTTACTTTGCCTCAGCTGTGTTATGTGGCCACTTTTCTGATGATCTTTGGATATTTCTTTCTACTTTGAAGCCAGCTGACCTTAGACAGAAACCTGCATGCAGTTAAGGTGCTCATTATGGTCGTAATATAAATGCCGAGATAATTCGGCAGGTAGAAGATGTCAGACGGAACCTGTCACAATGACATACTGGAACGCAGTCTGATGTCTGTACACCTGGCTTAGCAGGATACTGTGACTGCAAACCAGTCAAGGCAACAAGTAACACAGGGTGAAAAGTCCTTTGGTAGATTT